>PVIW01001200.1:136385-249270 GCA_004026585.1 Noctilio leporinus
CCCTCCCCCCAACCCCCTTCCCCCTGACCACTGAAGGCCTATTCACTGTATTCATATATCTGGTTCTGTTTTGCTTGTTGTTAGTTTTGTTCATTATTGTCCTGTAATGGGTGAGATCATATGGTATTTGTCCTTCACTTACTGGCTCATTTCACTAAGCATAATACTCTCCAGTTCCATCCATGTTGTTGCAAAGGGTAGGAGTTCCTTCTTTCTTTCTGCTGTGTAGTATTCCATTGTGTAAATGTACCAAAGTTTTTTGATCCAATCATCCACTGATGGGCACTTAGGCTGTTTCCAGCACTTGGCTATTGTAAATAGTGCCGCTATGAACATAGGTGTGCATAGGTTCTTATGAATTGGTGTTTCAGGATTCTTCGGGTATAGTCCAAGTAGTGGAATCGCTGGATCAAAAGGCAGTTCCATATTTAGTTTTTTAAGGAAACCCCATACTGTTTTCCACAGTGGCTGCACCAGCCTGCATTCCCACTAACAGTGTATGAGGGTTCCCTTTGCCCCATATCCTTGCTAACACTTGTTGTTTGTTGATTTGTTAATGATTGCCATTCTGACAGGTGTAAGGTGGTATCTTATTGTGGTTTCAATTTGCATCTCTCTGATGGCTAGTGATGTTGAGCATTCTTTCATATGCCTCTGGGCCCTTTGTATGTCTTCCTCAGTGAGTTATCTGTTCAGGTCCTTTGCCCATTTTTCAATTGGGCTGTCTGTCTCCCTGGTGTTGAGTCGCATTAGTTCTTTATATAGTTTGGAGATCAAACCCTTGTCTGAGGGATCATTGGCAATTATGTTTTCCCATACAGTTGTTTCCCTTTGAATTTTGCTGGTGTTTTCTTCAGCTGAACAGAAATGTTACTGAGTTTTTACAAAACTCCAGGAAATAAGTGCTATTATTAGTTGAATTTTACTGAGAAGGGAACTAGAATCTTTCCCGCAAAGCTGGAGAGGAGGACAGGCAGCCTTATGCCCACATCTCCCACCTGCTTGTGCGCCCGTGGTTCAGAGGGGTCGTACGTGTGCTGTTTTCCACTGTTCTCCCTCTGTAGAAAGTCCTTAACCCTTTGTTTCAAAGGGAATTACGTTGTATTTTACCAAAATGAAATTGACACATGCACATCATTTAACACTTCAAGTTACACTAAAAGGCATATATATCAAAATCTAGCACTTCACCGCTTCCTAGAAGCAAGAGTTTTCAGCTTTTAGCTGCTGCTTCCGGTGTGCATAGATTTCCATAATACTGAGCAATACATGAATGCTGCTAACTTCTTTTCTGTTTTAATCCTTACCTGAGGATATGCCCATTGATTTTAGGGAGAGAGAGAGACAGACAGACAGACAGACAGACAGACAGACATTAGTGTGAGAGAGAAACATCAATCAGTTTCCTCCCATATACTCCCCGACCAGGGATCAAACCTAAAACCTAGGTATATGCCCTGACCAGGAATCGAACCTGTGACCTTTCAACATCTGGTACAAGGCTCTAACCAACTGAGCCACGCTAATGCTGCTGACTTTTGAGTCTTCAAGTTTACATGCTACCTAGTCTTCTTTTTTAAGGTCGATGGGGAATGAGTTTTGTTGACCATAGCTTTCCCTGCTACCCATATTTATTTTCCCAATATAGTAATATCACAATTTTTGCTTAAATCAATTTTATTGTTTGCCTTATTATGCCAGCATGATATTCATAATGGGCATTGTACTATACTACGATTATATTTCTTCTGTTTTTCCTGAATGAGTGCTTAGTTTAGTACTAACTGAAGAGTTTTTCATTTAGTTAGTTTTTGGCATCTGTTGCTTATTTTTCCTAGATCTTCTAATGGCCTTTTAATACATTTGTTTGCTAGGTCATTACCATTGGTACTTCCTTGGAGGCATTCCTCTTGCAGATTTCTCTAGTCTTCTGTCTGGACTGGTGGTGTCTTAGGCCTAGTCTGCAGCTATTTTCCTGGGCCTTCCCTTTGCCTTTTTCCCAGGTCAACTCAGTTTTCTGGATCTCATAGCTTCCTTTTTCTTGGTTAACTGTGCGGCTTTATTGAACAATATCCTCAAGTAATTCTGGCAGGCCCTGAAGGTGGTCCAGCAAGAGGCTTTGTGATGAGCAGTTCTCACCCTGTCTCTCCTCTTGAGTCACTCTTATGTCCAGAACACGGTTGACATTCTAGGATCTCCCTCCAGCCCCATCTGGCAGATTTCCTTTATTTCTGTCCTGTAATGGATTTCCTATGTTTTGCATTCCACATTTTTCCCTTTCTTGATTTACCTTTTTGTTCTGGTAGCTTCCTAGGAAACGTAGAAGTTAGATGACTTGTGCCTGAATATGTTGTTTTCTCTATTTCACTCTTGATAGTTTGGCTGGGTATAGAAGTTGACATTGAAATTCGTTTTCCTTTAGAATTTTGAAGAGATTGTTCCATTGCTTTCTTGCTCTTCATGTCACTGTGTGGAGCAGAAAGAGAGTTTGGTTCCAAATTCTTTGCATGAGACCGTATTTCCTCCTCTCTGGTACCTTGTAAGAATGTTCTGCTGTTTCATAATGGTGTATCTTGATACGGGTCTCTCTTCACCCTGGGGCATGCTTGGGCACCTTCAATCTGGAAACTGAATGCCTTCAGTTCTGGGAAATTTGAGATTATTTTGATGTTGGTTCTTCCTCCTGTCTTCTCTGTTCTTTCTCTCTGGAACTCCTGCCATGTGGACATCTGTCCCCCAAGGACTTTCTCTCTTATTTTCTGATCCTTTCGTCCCCTTTCATCTGTCTTCCTGCTCTACCTTCTCAGACATTTCCTCACTGTCATCTTCAACTCTTCTAATTTTTAATTTCTATTTCAATCCTTTTCTACAGTATCCTGTTCGTTTCACAAATGTAATATCTTTTCTTTCCTTTCTGAACTAGTAATGATAATTTTCTTTAAAGTTTCCTTCTGCCTGTGTGGCTTTGTGTTTTTTTTTTTTTCAGTTGTCTTTTTTCTATTTATTTTGGTCCATAATCTTCTATTTACAAGCTTTCCTCAGATATCTAGGAAATGACTGGCTGGTAGTGACTAAAAAGCTGATTGGAAGTTCTAAGCAAGTCGGAGGGGCCTGAACACTTGGGTTGTCCCTCTGAGGTGACTGGGTGGCCACCATGGAGAACTGCCAATGTTCCTATGGTTCTGTTCTCTCAGACCAGCACGGTTCCTTAGCAAATAGTCTGTCACCCAGTATCTTGTCTGGAGGGTAAAGGTTTCATGGGAGATACACTGATTAAAGGGTTGGGTAGGCTCTCCGAAGAAAGCATTTATTTTATATGTATGTTTTTTACATTTTTCCTTATTCTACAAAATAGTCATGCCCTCACCTGGCTTACCCTCAGGGCCGAGTCTTATCTTTCTCACGATAAACCTCACCTCTGACCCTGGGGGGGAAGGAGCTGTCACCCAGTGGTACGAAGTGGGTGAGGGGACCCAGAGGTCCGGTCGCTTTTCAAACAACTTTTTACCTTTTTCTTCCTTATCCTTCACCCCTAGTCCCAAAGGCCCCTGGTGTCTGGTTCTTAGGCCCTTTGGTGGTTCTCTGGTATTCGAAGCGGGGTTCTCAGCCTTCCTCACTGCCAGTAGGGTCAGGCTGTCTTGGGTCTGCAGGTAGTTTTTCCTTGTCCATCTGCTTCCTGCCTTTCACACTGTCATTGCTCTTATCACTCTCCTTGCCTGAACCCCTTACTTGGGGTTAAATATGATTTTTTTGGGGGGGAAGGGTGGGTGAGAGCCAGCTCACCCTAACACCACTGGTTAAATATCTTTAAGAAAAAAATATCATTAGTGTAGTTTTAATGGTTTGGGAGAGAGTGTGACCATAGATGGCCCGCTTATTTGGATTTTTAATTTATTTTTAAAAAATATTTTAGTTAGTATTTTTAGAGAGAGTAGAAGGGAGAGAGGCAGAGAGGGAGAGAGACATCAACATCTGGTTGCCTTTCACCTGCCTCCAGCTACGGACCTGGCTGGAGACCTGGCTTGCAATCTGGTTATGTGCCCTGGCTGGGAATCGAACCAGTGACCTTTGGGTTCGCAGGCTGGTGCCTCATCTACTGAGCCACCAGCCAGAGCTATTTGGCTTTTTTACCCAGAAGTCAACCCTTTCTTAGCCTGATAGAGCCCTTCTCCTCTTTTTTTTCTTTTTTTAATTTTTTTGGTGTTGTATTACATCCATCCCCTTTTTTCTCCCCTCTGTCCCCCTCCTTCTCCTCTTTCAAGGCCCAGCCCAAAGGTCTTGCTCCTCGGGGGTCATGTTGAGCATCTGCACAGGGAGCTCTTGCTCCCACCTGCGTGACACAGCATGTTACCACGCCTCTTTCTCCAGCATGACCGTGATCTGAGAGACTGGAGACACTGGCCTGTTATGCTTCTTGGGAGCAGCCACAGAGGAGGTGCTCAGTACCTATTTGCTAAGTGACCACGCAGGGAACAAAATCCATATCTTTTCTACTTTCCATGTTGCCTGTTCATTTTAGAGCAGCTTTGGTACCTTGGCAACAGCACCTGCTGTGGGGGTCTCGGGCCACTTGAGAGGCACAGGCTCAGGGATGATTCTGCCTTCTCTCCTTTTGCTGCCGACCTCTGTGGCCATGGGCTCTTTGAGGAACATGGAGAGTCAGACGTGAGTCTGACTTACAGAAGCTTGGGCATTTTATTGGCTACTTCCAATGTCATCATGGGAGTAAGCTTTTCCATTTCAAGCCCCAACCCAAAGGAGCAGATTTGTCTCCCATGTCACCCAGGTCACATGCCAGCCGACCCGGGCTAGGTCGTGTGCACAGGAGCCCCTCCCAGGTGAGATCTACCATGCGATCCCAGCCTTCAGGTGTCCAGGGCTCCAGCTGTTACCCACCTCATGTCCTCATCCATTGTTGTGCCTGACCCCCTCCTCCCCTCGTCACCTCCATACACAGAAATAATCTCAGGTTTCCTCAGTTGCATGCAGCAGATCGGGAAAGAGTTCTCTGTGATCACCATAGTTCTCTGTAAATAAGCAATTTCCA
This sequence comes from Noctilio leporinus, assembly GCA_004026585.1. Classification (NCBI taxonomy): domain Eukaryota; kingdom Metazoa; phylum Chordata; class Mammalia; order Chiroptera; family Noctilionidae; genus Noctilio; species Noctilio leporinus. Next base: position 141,433 of record PVIW01001200.1, read on the forward strand.
GTTAGGAAGGAGAAGAGAGAAGATGCAGACTGGTTAGGAGAGGGGAGGGAGAGGAAGGGTGATGCAGAAAGGTCAGAGAACAAAAGGAGGCAGGTTAGAAATGGGTATTTCCTTCTTCTGCCCATTGTAGATGGGAGCACACCACGCACACTCACCCCAACACAGAGGGCAGGTAGCAGAGGGTCAATGGTGGAGGGGGAGTTGACTCGGGGTGGCGAACACACACTACGATATGCAGATGATGGGTTGTAGAATTGTACCCCCGAAGCGAATGTGACCTTATTAACCAATGTCACCTTGATACAGTCAATAAAAATTAAAAAGAAAAGAAAAGTACCTGGCTCTCCGTAGCCTGACAAGTGGATGGTGGCTGGGTATATGGGTGAGGCTGGTCTCTGTGTGGGACCAGTATGGTAATCCTGGTTCGTCTCCATGGAGATAGTAACCACACTTGCTCCCTTCCTCCCACCCTGCCCAGAGCATCTTTTCCACTGGGCTGCGAGTCAGCCACTTTTCTGGCGGGTCCAAACGTAGTCCAGGTGAGGGGTAGGTGTCCCTGCTGGCTGCAGGTGGGCTCCGTGCTGGCCAACCTGTGTGGGATCCCCTTGGGGCTCAGAGAGAAAGAGGGGCACCCTGAGGTTCTTCTCTCTTAGAGTGGACGTGTGGGGGGATAGTGGACCTTGACTGGCCTTCTGGCTCTCGTGCCCCCCAGGGCCCCTCAAGCCAGAGTGCTGCTCTCTTCTGCTGCCCATTGCTGTCTAGCATGGTGGCCTCCCTCTCTTGCTGTCCTCAGCACTATTGCAGTGTCTGTTGGGGTGAGTGTGAGTGTGTGTGCGTGACAGAACCAAGTTCCTCAAGAAACTTTATTTAGAGATGTTAAGTCTAGTGAATGACTACAGGGTGAGAAAACTTACACCCTGGTCCCTGAACCCCAGCAGAAAGTGCATTAGAAGAGGAGGAGGAGGGAAACCAGAGCTTTGTCCTGGGCCAGCTGTGTGTCCCTGGGGAAGGTCCTTAGTTCCTCTGAGCCTCACCTTCTGTCTGCATGAAACAGGGATTTAAACACCTGTGGTGTCTGTTTTATGGAAGAGAGAGATTTGAACTTGGCTCTTCTCCTTACCAGCTGGATGGCTTTGGGTGGGAGCCTGAATTTCACAGGCTTTGAGCTCCTCTTCCTCAAATAGGGAATTAATAACATTCGTCACAGGATTATTTAGGATTAGATGAGAGAATACGTGAAAAATGTTCAGCTCATCGTTTGGCACGTAGTAAGTCTTCAGTAAACATTAGCAGCTGTTTTCGCAGGATTGTTGTGAGGACCAGATGAAATTTTGTATTTTGAAAGCTCTTTGGAAACCCAAGATTTCCATTCATCGTGATTCTTCTCTTGAATCTGAGCTTCTCCAACTGGGAACTGTGGGGATGAGGCTGCAGGTCTCCAACTTGGGTTCCAGACTCAGGCCTGTCGGCTGTGAAGCCAAAGGCGCAGGGGTGAGGGGGAGGGGGGGCCCCGGGGTCCAGCCCTGAGTGTGCACATGTGCACACCGGCCTGTGGCCACGCACTGGGGCAAGTGTGTGCAACAGGGAGTGGGACACCTCTCCCGCTTTTGTGGGTTTTAGAATACAGTTCATGTCATCTAGGGACAAGGCCAGGTTTCCTCCCCAATACAGTTCTTTCTAAAACCCACTCTTGCCACGGAACCCTGAGCTGTCAGGTTGGCCCCCACTTCATGGGTGGCACGGGGCTGAGGCCCCAGCCTCGGGTTCATAGAGGCGCTCCCGGGCAGGTCACGGGACACGGAGACTCTGAGATCATCCCCGGGATGGTGGGGACACCTGTGCTGGTCCTGGCCACACACACACAGTGATGTCACCAGGGGCTTTAGCTCACAGTGGAAACACGGGGTTCGCTTTACAGCCAGGCTGCCCAGAGTTTGTTCCTGGCCAGCCGGCTTCTGTACACTGTCCCCAGGCTCCCCTTTGCTGTCCACCCCCACACTCCACTGTTGTGTTCCTTTGTTGGGCGTGCCCTTCCCGTCACCTCTGGCTGGTTTGTTCATGCATCCCCTTATTTTCTCGTTTATTCACCCATCCAGCAGGTTTTATTCCGTCACTGCTACATGCCAGGCACTGTGTTAGGTGGTAGGGGTGTAGCAGTAAGGAAGGCAGGATTCCTGCCCGCACAGGACGAAAGCCAAGGAAGGGAGGCCGACAAGGAAATAGTTACTGTGCTATGAAGGGGAAGTGCAGGCCCTGACCCCCCATTTTCTGGCCCAACTTTAAGGCCAGTTCAGAAGCCAGTCCTGCCATGAAGTCTCCTGCTTCCCCAGCCAGGGGTGCTCATTCCCGTCCCTGTACCCTGAGCCCTCGGTGCGTGGCGTCATTCATTCATCTATAAATACTCGATGAGCGTTGATTTCATACCCGGCACTATTCTAGGAACTGGCGACACAGTAGGGAAGAACGCAGGGAAGTCACGCCGCTGCTATTTCCACGGGCAGTTGGAGAAGGTGGGCATAAACTAACAAACCCGTGGGGTATAATGTGTCAGGTAGCCATGCATTCTACGCAGATAAACACGGTAGCGGATTAAGAAATGCAGGGAGAGAAGGTGAGACGAGGCCAGACAAGGAATTGCAGTGTGATGTTCACATGGCGAGTAGGAGCTGAGGCCAGTGGGCTGATAGGGCCTCCGATCACGGGGCCTTAATGAACCCGGAGCTATTGGGATGTTTGAGCAGAAGAGCCCAAAGGCCTGACTTGATTTGAAAGGGTCCCCTCTGGCTGCAGAGAGGCCAGGAGGGGAGCAGTGAGACCAGTGAGGCGGTTATTACAGAAATCCAGGGGTGAGACAATGGTGACAGACCAGACAGGTGGTGGGAGGGGGCTGGACTGCAGATGGAAATACAGGAACCATGAGCGTATGGATGTTAAAGACTCAGGATGCGATCAGAGCCCCTAGGTTGTGTGGGAAAAGAATGGAGAGTGGCTCTGAGGCCTGAGCCCTGGGACATCTTTCATTCCCAAGTGGTGAGGATGGAAGAGGTTAGGAAAATCAGTTGGTGAAGCAGGAAGGTCCCCTAGAAGGAGTGGTGTCCAGGAGCAAGGGAGGAACAGGCTTCAGGAAGGGCCGGGTGGTGGGGATAGGGCCAATGCTGATGGATTGGGCAGGTAGAACATAAGCATTGGCAGTGAGCCCTGGCTGGTGTGGTTCAGTGGGTTGAGCGGTGCCCTGAGAACCAAAACGTCACCAGTTCGATTCCCAATCAGGGCATATACCTGCATCGCAGGCCAGGTCCGCAGTTGGGGGCATGCACAAGGTAATCCCACATGGATGTTTCTCTCCCTGTCTTTTCCCCTCCCTCCCCATTTCTCTATAAATAAACAAACAAACAAACAAACAAACAAAAGAGCCCTGGCTGGTGGCTCAGTGGATTGAACACCAGCCTGCAAACCCAAAGGTCGCTGGTTCGATTCCCAGCCAGGGCACGTAACCAGGTGGCAAGCCAGGTCTCCAGCCAGGTCCCCAGCTGGAGGCAGGTGAAAGGCAACCACACATGGCTGTTTCTCTCCCTTTCTTCCTCCCTCCTTTCCTCTCTTTCTAAAAATAATGAATAAAATCTTAAAAAAAAAAAAGAGTTGGCAGTGATGTGGCACTGTTCATGGGACAGGTGACCCGGACAAGAGCAACAGAGCAACTCTGGGGCAGCGGTGGGCATGCATACCTGGCTGGAGAACAGGAACTAAGACTCACTAGGACGCAAGTCTAAGTGTATTCTGTAAAGGAGAGAACAGAGAAGTGGATGCAGAAGCTAGAAAAGAATTGAGGTCCAGTGAAGTTCTTCTTTTTTTTTTTTAATTTTATTGTTGTTGTATGACATCCATCCTCTTTTTGCTCCTCTCTATCCCCCTCCCCACCCACCCATTCCCCCCCAAAGCCAATCTAATAAATGTTGCAAATCAGTTGGTGTTGGCTGGACTCGTTGTGAAGGCTTTTTATGGACTTGACCGAGCGCAGCGGTGCCCAGGCCGGGAGCAGGCCGGTGTTTGAAGGATGTCGGGACATTTCTTTGGCATTGAGCTCTTTTTCTATCCTGAGCATCAGCTTTATTTTTCCATCTTCCTGCGGACCAGTTTTGTCTGCCTCTCAGTCCATGTGGCAGGACATGGACATGGTGTTGGGGATACCTCTGAGGACAGAGCTGTCACCACAGGCCCCTGCAGAGAGGAAGCTTGTCACTGCCAGCCAAGGCTTTCTAGAAACTTCTTGCTTCTCTTCTTCCGGGGGGAGCGAGGAAGTTTCTCCTCCATGCTCATCAAAGCTGGTTTTCATCGTAGCCACGTTCTTGCCCCGTCCCAGGCATCCAGGTCTCTCCTCTCACCCTTTTGGAACTGACCTTCTGCAACCCAATCTCCCGCTTCCTCCTTAGGGTACCCGGAGCCAGAGGTGACCTGGTACAAGGATGACATGGAGCTGGACCGCTACTGTGGCTTGCCAAAATATGAGATCACTCATCAGGGCAATCGCCACACGCTGCAGCTCTATAGGTGAGGTGGGGTGCTCTGCTTTCCCTCTCCCCCTGGGGTCCCGTGGCCCCAGCCCACCCTCAGAAGTGGCGTCATCGGATGAAGGTGTCCAGGCAGGACCGAGCCGGGAGGCCGAGTTGAACAATCTGGTGAACCTTGTCTGCCGGCCAGGGACTGGGATCTCCTAAGGCCAGGGTGGGAGTGAGTATGACAGCCAGAGAGCCGAGTGCAGCCCGGGAGGTCCTGACCCACGGAAACATTTTCCGTGAGGTCAGCTGCCAAAAAAAGCTCCTGTGTCATCCTTCCCAAGGGACCGTGTGGGTCACCTGCTTCTGAAGGGAGCTCGCCTGTGCCCAAGTCTAATCCCCCCTGGAACAGCATGATCTTGGTCGGCTTCCACTGCCTTTCTGGCCTCAGTTTCCTCACCTGTGATGGAGGGGTGGGATGTGGGGCTCCCTGAGTGGGTGGGGCACTGCGAGTGGGGACCGGGGACGCTCATCTCCTGGGAGGGAAGGGTCAGCATCTCACGCTCCTACCCCCAGGTGTCAAGAAGAAGATGCTGCCATCTACCAGGCCTCTGCCCAGAACACCAAGGGCATTGTGTCCTGCTCGGGGGTCCTGGAGGTGGGCACCATGACTGAGTACAAGATCCACCAGCGCTGGTTCGCCAAGCTGAAGCGCAAGGCCGCGGCTAAGATGCGAGAGATTGAGCAGAGCTGGAAGCACGGGAAGGAGGCGGTGGGAGAGGCCGACACCCTGCGCAAGCTCAGCCCCGACCGCTTCCAGCGAAAGCGGCGGCTGAGCGGGGCTGAGGTGCCGGTCCCCTCCCCGAGCAGGGAGGCTGAGGACAGGACCTCAGCAGCCTGGCAGGAGAGGGAGACGGAGCCTGGTCAGCACCCAGGTTTGGGCCTGATCAACAGTTTTGCCCCCGGGGAGGTGACCACCAATGGGGATGCTGCCCCTGAGAATGGGGAGGACGGGGATCATGGCCTGTTGACCTACATCTGCGAGGCCATGGAGCTGGGGTCTCAGAGAGCCCCCCAGAAGGAGTCCGGGGCCAAGAAGAAAAAGAAAGCTGAGGAGCCCGAGCCCGGCCTGCGGAAGCCGGAGTCAGAGAAGGCCGCTCGAGGCCACTGTCCTGAGAGCTGTGTCCCCAGTTCAGACGAACCTGGCTCCCATGGGACGGAGGGGCCCATGGACGCAGGGCGTGTTCAGACATGGCCCAGAGATGGGGGGCCTGCATCTTCGGTTGGGGGCAGCACCCCGGAGCCAGTGTCCGCCGTGGGCTCTCCACACCAGCCGCAGGGCGGCCCGGCCCCAGGCCCGGACCAGGAGGTGTATTTCTCGCTGAGGGACATGTACCTGGAGAGCACGCAAGCCGCCAGGCCCGGGGCAGCAGGGGACCTCTCACCGGGGGGTAGGGCTCCTGGGCAGGTGCCCTCCGGGGGGGTGCCCGGCGAAGCAGAAGGTGAGAGGGGGCCTGCGGCCCCTGGCCGGCACGTGCCCTCGGCCCCTCAGCCAGCCAGGCCTTTCAACTGGAGGCGGTTTGCTCCTCCGAAGCCCAAAGGAGAGCCCACCACCAACGGGGACCCTTCCCCGAGCCCAGCGCCAGGACCCGACGCCCAGAGCTCAGGAAAGGCTCCGCCTCAGGCTTCTGCCCAGGTGCCCACGCCCCCTGCCCGGCGGAAACACGGCGCGCGGGACAGCCCCCCACAGGGGCAAGCAGGCTATAGGACCCCAGGAGAGGTAAGTGCAGGTGCTGGGTGTCTGGGGTCGCTCTGGGGAGCTGACTCATGGAAACACCTGCTGCAGCAGTGGCATGTTTATCAGGGGTGCGGTGCGGTGGGGCCCCCAGCCTGGCCCTCACCCCAGCTGGTCTCCAGGTGCCAGGTGAGCAGGTGGCACAGTCTGACTGTCCCCCTCTCCTCTGACTGTGGGATCTCACAGCCAAGGGGCCTGTGCCCCAGAGGAAGGTGGAGGACATTCTGTGGGGGATTCACAGCCAGTGGAGGGCTTTCTGTGAGCTTTCCTGAGGCAGGCCTCCTGCGGAGACAGGGCTGTGCTGCAGTGTGCATACGTCTGGGCCTGGATGCTGCTTAGGAGATTTATTTATTAATTATTTTTCAGAGAGGGGAAGAGAGAGAGGAAGAGAGGGAGAGAAACATCCATGTATGGTTGCCTTTCACCTGCCTCCAGCTACAGACCTGGCTGGAGACCTGGCTTGCAACCTGGCTATGTGCCCTGGCTGAGAATCGAACCAGTGACCTTTGGGTTCGCAGGCTGGCACCTTATCCACTGTGCCACCAGCCAGGGTCCTCAGAAGATTTAAAAACTATCAAATGTCCAGGAAATTCTGGTTGAACATGGGTTTTTACCTAAGATTTCAGAGTTAGGTATACCTGTGTGCAAATCTGACTATCCTTAACATGGTGTGATCTTGGGCAAGCTGTAAAATCAGAATAATAGTAAAACCTACTTCGGAGAGCTGTTGCAAGAATTAGAGGTCTACCCTGGCTGGTGGCTCAGTGGACTGAGTGCTGGCCTGTGGACCGAAAGGTCCCTGGTTCGATTCCCAGTCATGGCGTGTGCCTGGGTTGTGGGCCAGGTTCCTAGCTGAGGGTATAGATTCTCTCACACACTGATATTTGTCTCCCTTTCTCTGTCCCCTCTCTCTCTACAAATAAGTAAATAGATAAAATAATTATAAAGAAAGAATTAGAGAGCTTAAGCACAGGGCCTGGTGCATATTAAGGGCTAACTGAATGGCAGTAGGTATCGGACAGTACCGTGGTGGAAGACACCAGGGAGGAGTGTCCATGTTTTCTGGGGTTCAGGTAGCCAACAGGGAAAAGGTGACGTTTTGTGTGGCATCAGGTTGGGAGTCTCCCCTCTGCAAAGAAAGAGGCAGATGGGTGATGACATTAAGGAGCTTGATGGGGTTGGGTGGAGCAGGTAGGAGTGGAATTGAGAGGATGGAGGGAGGGCAAGAGTTTGTCCCGTTTGGTCACGTTTCTTGTTTCAAGGGGCAGAAGGCAGGCAGTGTTCATGGGGGTTAGGGAGACAGGGTTTCACAGTGGGGTGGAAAGAAGACTGTGGTATTTCTTACAGGTGGCAAAAAGAAGTATTTCAAGAGTGGGGTGGACAAAAGAGATGGGATATACGGATACCGAGAAATCATTGGTGGTTTATCTGAAATTCAAATTTAACCGGTGCCCTGTGTTTCTTCTTGCTAAATCTGGAGGGAACTAAGGAGTCTTCTTGGAGGGCACCTGGGCCCCAGGAAACGGGAGGTAGCAGCTGGAAGGGGTGCTTCATGGGAGTTAGGCGGGGGACACATGGCCTCTTGGAACTGTGAGGGACTCACTCTGGGATGGGCTGCTCCAGCACTTAGAAGAGGGCAGGGGGAAGGCCTGCTCCTGGAGAACAGCGAGGTGCTCCTCTTCCTCAGAGAACTTTCTGGGGGAAGAGGGAGTGGCCAGTATCTCAGATAAGCCTGGGAAGTGGTTTTATTTCAGCAGGAGCAGGGAGGGCAGTCTGTGTGGACAGTCGTTCAGAAGGCTTTCGAGTGGGGTGAACCTCAAACCAGCGTCTCTGGGCTCTGTTCACCCCCTCATGCTTGGTCTCAGGAGGTCTGGGTGAGTTCCAGTGGCCCAGATGGGGCTGCTTCATGGGCCTGCAGGCTGGGCAGCGGGGCCTGCACTGCCGCAGGGTGGCTCTCCTGGGCTCCCCCAGCGCCACCGGGGGAGTGGCCAGGCTGTTGCAGAGTTGGAGGGCACCCGGCTTCTCCTCCTGCAGGGGTGGGAAGCAGCGTAGCAGGGTCCTAGCAGGGTCCTCTTGCCCCTCAGAGGTGAGAGCAGAGGCCTCCGACCATGCGGGTACGGAAGAGGCTGACAGCAGCGGTTTTGCTGTGCCTGGAAAAAGCACGTGTGCCTTTCGTGTTACTGTTTTATACTTTAAAAACGTGAAATCTATCCCTGGTGGTGGCACAGTGGATAAGGTGCAGGCCTATGAACCCAAAGGTCGCTGGTTCGATTCCCAGTCAGGGCACATAACCAGGTTGCAAGCCAGGTCTCCAGCCAGGTCTGTAGCTGGAGGCAGGTGAAAGGCAACCACACATGGATGTCTCTCTCCCTTTCTTCCTCCTTTCTCCTCTCTTTAAAAACAAAGAAATAAAATCTTAAAAAGAAAAAAAAAGTGGAATCTACGTGTGAAAAATGAACCTAACATCTGTGTATATTTTCAAGCTGTTGCTTTTCAGTAGCTGAATTTGACTGGGTTTTCAATATTCTCCTAGTACCAAATTTTTAAAAAATAAAAACATTTCTATTAAAACTTTTAAAAATTCCGTTACGATTTATCCCTGTTACGCCCCCCTCCTTCCAGCAGTCACCACACTGTTGCCTGTGTCCTTTTTCCTTGTTGCACAGTCTCTACCTTCTAGCCTGCCCCGCACTCTGCTGTCAGCCTGCTCACTATGAATTTGCCTCTATTTTGCTTGTTAGTTCAGTTTGTTCATTAGATTCCACATATGAGTGAAATCATGTGGTCTTTGTCTGGCTTATATCACTGAGAATAATGTTTTCCAGGTCCATCCATATTGTTGCAAAGGGTAAAATTTTCTTTTTAAAGGTCGAGCAGTATTCCATTATGTCCATGTCCCATAGTTGTTTTACCCACGTATCTACTGCTGGGCGCTTGGGCTGCTTCCATATATTGGTGATTGTAAATAATACTGTAGTGAACATAGGGGTGCTCTTCCTAAAAAACACCTTGTTTCTGCCCTGGCTGGTGTGGCTCAGTGGATTGAGCATGGGCCTGTGAACCAAATAGTCGCCGGTTCGATTCCCAGTCAGAGCACATGCCTGGGTTGCAAGCCAGGTCCCCAGCAAAGCCCTAAAAATTCTAAAGAGAAAATTAAAATTCACCTACAATTCCACCATATGGAAGCAATATCTTGGTTTACCTACCAGTCTTTTTACGTATATGTAAGTTTGTCAGTTTTTCAATTTAATTTGTGCTATTCTGATTCAGTTTTATATTTGCTTCTTGTATTTCTCAGTATTTCATGAGCATTTTCTCACAGTTCCTGAAAATGATCCGAAACACTTTTTTTTTATGGTTATATATGGCCACAGTATGTATATCTTAACCATTTCTTTCATGGTGTTTATGCTTTCCTTCCCTTTTCGAAGGTTAGTTAAATATTAATCTATATTTTTTAAAAAAGATTTTATTTCATTATTTTTAGAAAGAGGGGAAGGGAGAGAGACAGAGAGGGAGAGAGACATCAATGTATGGTTGCCTTTCGCCTGCCTCCAGCCACAGACCTGACTAGACCTGGTTTGCAACCTGGTTATGTGCCCTGGCTGGGGAATCGAACCTGCGACCTTTGGGTTCGCAGGCCGGTGCCTTATCCACTGTGCCACCAGCCAGGGCCAGCTCACGTAATTTTTATTTTTAAGAAATACGTACATTTCTACTCTATCCCCACAGAGTTCCAGATGTCCACACACACACACACAGAGGCCAGAGTGTTAGCAGTTGTGGAGGTACAGAAAGTGTTCAATCATATACCACATAGTTATTGAACACCAACTCTAACCCTGTGCTGGGAGTTCACAGCTTAGTGTGTGGTAATGTGTGAAACAAGTAACTACCATATGGAGTGTAGTCGAGAATTAGGTGCACTTGCTATGGGTGCATGGGATAGGAAGCCGTCACGTTTTTGAGTGGTAGAGGAGTGAACTCCTCAATCTTCATAGAAGAGAAGAAACTTGCATGAGGTCTGCAGCGAAGGGCAGGAATCCTCTGGGTGGGCAAGAAGGGTGAGAATGTCCAGTAGGGAAAAAGCAAAGTGGTTATAAAGTAGCACAGCAGTTAGGACAGTGGGTTAGTGTCAGGGGAGGGACCCAAGAGGGTCCTAGAGAGATAGGCCTGGGGCCTGGCTGCAGGACAACCCTCATGAATCAGAGAAGGGTTTGCTTATTTATTTTCATTTGTAGTTGAATTTCATTGGGTATATGTTGTGCGTGTGATATAAAACTCAAAAGGTATGAAATATACTGGAGAACATGAAATCTTCCCTCCCTCCCTATCCCTACCACCCAATTTCTCTTCCTAAAGTCAGTTTCCATAACTGGAACCTGGAGCATCCTTCCAGAGCTATTTCCTGTGCATTTACAAATATGTTGTCTCTTTGTGTATTTTCTACGTAAAAGTGGCAGATGTTACTTTCTGCCTCGTACCTTGCTTTTTTTATTGGTATATTTATGTACTTGGAATAGGGTTGCGTTATAATTGATTGGCTCAGTCCTGTGTGGGTGGAATTTCAGGAATTTCTACACTTTTGCTATTGCAAATTGCACTGCAGTGAATATGCTTGGGTATACATCCATTTGCACATGAGAGTGTGTCTGTAGGATAAACGCCTGGGAAAGGAATCGTTGGCCAAAGAGCAGAGTATTTTTAGATTCACTGTTTGCGATGATGCCACGTTGCTGAGCTCAGAGGCCGTGTCAGTGCCTGTTTCCCATCCCCTGGGACTTCCTGCCCTTCAGAGAGGACTTTTGTGCTTCTTCCTGCACCCGAGGATGAAGCCCCTAGGCAGCTTTTCAGCTGGGGAGTGTCACCCTCAGATCTGTGTTTTGAGAAGGTCACCTGGGCTGCAGTGAGGTGGAGCCATGGGTACCACCAGTTAGGAGGCTTTGCAGATGTCCAGGAGGAAAGGACAGCTGGCGGTGTGGAGTTGGTAGCTGGTAGAGGAGGCGGGGAGAGCGAACCGGTGCAGGGTTGGACCAGGCTGGGCTGAGGGGAGTGAGGACGGTGGTGGCCAGAAGTTCTGTTTTCATGAGCCTTCTGTGCAAAGTCAGGATTTTCTTTGTAAACTCACAGAGCTCATGTCCCTGTTAATATTTCCTAACCGCAGAATATCACAAGTTCAACGAGAAGTACTAATATATTAGTAATTAGTGTTTGTGGGCTCCAAGCCTTTTTTTTTTCCTGATAATACTTTGTTGGTTGTAAGAGAAGTAGAAGCATTTTTATTAAAATTCTTCAGTCAGTTGGCCTTACGTATGATGGCTCCGGATATTCACCAAAGTCTCCTCTATCTTTCTCCACTCATGTCATTCCTTCAAAAGTCCACATTCAGTAACTTGAAATCCCCTAATTAATTTGAATATATTTTAATTACCTTTTTTTTAAAGATTTTATTTATTCTCTTTGGAGAGAGGGGAGGGGAGAGAGGCAGAGAGGGAGAGAGACATCCATGTATGGTTGCCTTTCACCTGCCTCCAGCTACGGACCTGGCTGGAGACCTGGCTTGCAACCTGGTTATGTGCCCTGGCTGGGGAATCGAACCAGCGACCTTTGGGTTCGCAGGCTGGCCCCTTATCCACTGTGCCACCAGCCAGGGTGGAGAATGAGTCCTTTATGTATGGAACTGTCTTGCTGGCATATTATGAGACCTGCTGAGCTGTTTCACTATTTATCTCCCCAACAGGGCACTTGTTCCAGCTCAGCCCCCTGGAGTGGCATCTGTCCGCGTTGACAGCCTAAAATTTCTTTCCTTTCCTTTTCTTTTTTTTTTTTTTTTGAGATTTTGAGTTCTCTTTGCCTCCAGTTTCAGTAGCAATGGCGCTTACTTTGTTGGTTTTGATTCTATCCAGGAGGAAAGAGGCAAATTACTGTCTTATACCACTAGGTTTAGATGCTAAGTCCTTGAATTATCATTTAAATGGCTGTCATTATAGTGCAACAGCCAGGAACGTGGGACTTGGAGCTAGACCCACCTGGTTTCTAAACTGAACTCTGCCATGTATCCCGGTGACAGGCAAATCAGACCACCAGTGCTTTTATCTGTAAGACAGAGATGTTGTCATACCTGTTTCACGTTGCTGTGAAGGGTGAGGTTAGATCTGTGTCTCTACCCTCACACCAGGCTGCTGCCCAGGCTGCTGGTGCCACAGGAGGGACAGAGCAGTGGCTGGAGGCTCTGCTCCATGAGGTGGGGCTGGGGAGGGAGGACGATAGGCAGGGCTTCCTGGAGGGCAGGGTCTCTGTAGGGAGCCTGGAGAAGGGCCAGGACTGGACCTGGAGGCTGAGTGCTCCCTGGCCCAGATTCTGGGGTCAGGGGTGGGGGTGGGCAGCATTGGCATTTTGTCCCGGGTCTTTTGCCTCCCAAACCCCTGCCAGCCCCAGAAACCAGGTGGTCGGACTCATCCAGGCCCTTTGGGATGAGGTCAGGGGAGGCAGGGATGCTGGACTGGGGGCAGATGCTCAGGCACACGGGTTACCTTCTTGCTCTTGTCCATGTGTTCTCAGGTCCTCGAGTCCCAGGTGACAGTGGCTCCTACCACGTGGGCCAGCAGTGGCACTGATGTGGCCTCTGCTGGTGGTGGCACTGGCAGAAGTCAGGGCATCCCGGAGCCCATGGAGACAGAAACCCAGGAGAGGAGAACATACACTGACCAGGCGCATGGGGGCAAAAAGACCCCAGAGGCAGATGGAAAGATGCAGGTGGACAGGAAGACACAGGTGGACACTGTGGCAGGAACAAATGAGAGAGAAGAGTCAGGCAGGAGTCCCCAGGTGGATGTGGTGGCCCAGGGAAGGGCAGGGACTCAGGCGGGAAGGACGCAGGAAGAAAGGAAGGCACAGGCAGGTGAGAAGACACAGGCAGACAGAAGGACACAGGAAGGCGAGGGGACACAGCCAGAGGGGAGCGCGCCCCCAGCGGTTCCAATCCAGCCAGAGAGGACGTCGGTGAGCAGCCTCCACCCTCCGCCTGGAGCCCCTGGACTCACGCCGTCAGAGGGTCCCAGGTCTCCTCAGGCTACTGAATGTTCCGCGCAGACCCCAGAAGGGCCCTCGGGGCTAGAAATGCCCAGTTCCAGGCTCCGATCTGAAGAGGCAGCCGTGGCAGCCTCCCGTAACCAGAAGGAAGCTGGGCTGGGCCCGGAGCAGGAGCAGCCAGGGCGGGCGCTGTTGGTGGGTCCCCCTGCTGGCCTGAGCCCAGGGGTGCCCACTCGGCCTTCTCCTGGGACTGGTCTGACTGGTAGCTCCCAGCAGGGGCTGCCCAGCACCCCCAGTTCTCAGCGCATAGGGGCAGCTGCCTTCTTGCCCTCTGGGGACCAGGCCTTGCTGAGTTCTGCTCCCGCCCTGCACCTGGGGCCAGGGACCCCCACCCAGAGTCGCCCGCCAGAAACCATGGCAGCCAGCCACGAGGGGGCCTGCGCCAAGACACCAGATGAGATGGGGATGCCCTCTGCCCCCCAGAGTTGTGACCCTGGCCTCATAGATTCCCTGAAGAACTACTTGCTTCTGCTGCTGAAGCTGTCCAGCACAGGCACAAGCGGAGGGGGCACGGAGTCCCAGCGGGGCGCCGTCCCCGTGGGTCCGGAACCTGCACCCACACTGGCCCCCGCCGTGGAGGTGGCGGGTCTGAGTCCACGCACCTCACGGCGCATCCTGGAGCGAGTGGAGAACAACCACCTGGTGCAGAGCGCCCAGTCCCTGCTGCTCAGCCCCTGCACCACCCGCCGCATCACCGGCCTCCTGGACCGGGAGGTGGAGGCTGGCCGGCAGGCCCTGGCCACTGCCCAGAGCCATGGCCTCAGCCCTCTCAGTGTCCCCACCATAGTGGTGGGCGAGGAGGAGGCTGGGCTGACCTCAGACGGGCCCAGGAAGGGGGAGGGAGCAGTTCCCCTTGAGGGGCCTGGCATCGGGGGTCTCCTGGGAGAGGCAGGTGAGCAGGGAGCCCCTGGTCAGGGGCTTCTGTCAGCAGAGAGCAGAGCCCAGGAGCCCCTCCCAGAGGAGGGGTTCCCACGGGAGGGGATTCCCGCCGCTACCCCCCAGGAACTGGCGCTGGGGGCCCGGAGGAAGAGGTTCCTCCCAAAGGTCAAAGCGGCGGATGGGGAGGCAGCCAAACCAGAAGAAAGGGAGAGCCCCACGGTGTCTCCCCGGGGATCCAGAAAAGGCCTCTCGCCAGGGTCCCCCGGGACTCCAGGGCGGGAGAAACGGTCTCCTGTCCAGGGCCGAAAGGCAGACCTGCTGGAGGTGCCGAGGGTGGAGGAGGAGGCAGCAGGAGAACCGGAGTCTGACCCCAAGGCCAGCGGGCCCGAGGCTGAGCTGGCCCTGGACGAAGGCAAGCAGGAAACTGCGGCCAGAGCCAGGAAAGCCAAAGACCTGCTGAAAGGTGAGCACTGCTGAGGATGGCGCGCCTCCTGGGGAGGCTGCCCCACAGAGGACATGGCTGTGGCCGCAGGGGGTGGGGGGAGTGGCCCACGCTGGCTAGGGGTTCACGGGCCACCTGGTCAGGGTGCTCTGATGTCACCATCCCACCTGCTTTGCAATCAGGAAGGCCGGCTTCTCCTGGAGCTGGTGAGAGTGCCAACGTTGTAACTTTGTGAGGCTTAAATAAGACAGAATAAATCAAGTACTTAGCGCAGGCATTGGCTTCCGCAGCATCCTACTACCTCTGTCATCTTTGTCACCATTGTCCCCTCTTTGCAGAGGGGTCCCAAGAATACAGAGCGGTGGGGACAGGGTCCGAATGCAGGTTCCTAGAGTCAGGGGCCCCGAACGCAAATGCAAGTCCCTGTCTGGGCTGCTGTGCCCTCAGGAGGCAGTGCTCCCCCTGGCCTGGGGAAGGGGTGGGTTCTTTCTGGCTAGGATGTGCGCTTTGCCCTCCTAGGGACACCCCGGGAAGCAGGGGCAGGGCCGAAGAGGGTGCAGGGGGAGGGGAAGGGCTCGGTCCTCTCACCTGGGCCCCTGCTCCCAGCCCCACAGGTGATTCGTAAGATCCGGGCGGAGCAGTTTCCTGATGCCTCGGGCAGCCTGAAGCTCTGGTGCCAGTTTTTCAACATCCTGAGTGACTCAGTTTTGACGTGGGCCAAGGACCAGCGCCCGGTGGGCGAGGTGGGCAGGAGGTAAGCCGTCTGGAGGCCCCCGTCCCTGACCGGGCTCCCCCGTGGGAGCCGTCACCACGTTGGGCATTGTCCTGGCACTTTGGGTCTGTCCCTCCGTCCTCACTGTAACGCCCCAAGAGTGACGCTAGTATTTCATGGGAGAGCGGAGGCCAGCGGGGCCCTGAGGTATGGCGTTCCTTGCCCAAAGCCATGCAGCTGGTGAGTGTCGCACCGCGAACCCGACCTGTGCGGTCCGGCACCAGCTCTCCGCCTTGCTGGCAGCCCCACAGTGCCCGGCAGCGGGTCCCCATGCTGCCCTGGCTGTGCCGTGGACACGGCCCTCACGGGGAGGGTCTCCCCTCTCTGCAGCGCAGGGGATGAGGGGCCGGCGGCCTTGGCCATCGTGCAGGCATCCGCAGTGGACTGCGGCGTGTACCGATGCACCATCCAGAACGAGCACGGCTCGGCCTCCACTGACTTCTGCCTGAGCCCCGAGGGTGAGTTTGTGTCCCCCACCTTCCCTGCCCGGCCTCCCTCCTAAGGGAGGGCAAGAGCTGTGGGCAGAGGCGGCGCTCATCCTCAGCCAGCCAACCTGAGGCAGCTGCTTTCTCCTTTTCCCTCCGCGCAGTGCTGTCCGGATTCGTATCCAGAGAAGAAGGTGAAGGTATGGACCCCCTTGCGCAAGGAGTGGGTAGCCTTCACCCCTGCCCGGCCACCTGCTGAGGGAGCTTCTCGAGGACTTGGGCCCGGTTCACGTCCAGACCGGATGCCCTTTGCCTCCTAGTTCGGGACTCGTCCCGGACGCTGTTTTCAGAGGATGGTGGGGCAAGAGGTGTCTAAGGGGGGTGTTTCGCAAGGGGTCGATTCAGCTGTTGCCCTTTGAGCAAGGACATGCCCAGTGCTCCTCACCGTGGTCTGTGCATCAGGTTCATATGAGGAGCCTGTAGAAAGGGCAGTTTCCTAGGCCCTCCTGCAGATCTCCTCACTCACCACCTTGGGAAGGACCTAGGAAAATGGCACTTCCTGTAGTAGGCTCCCCGGTGACAGCAGTGTATCCCCAGCATTCGATAAGCACTTCCGCCCATACGTTAGCGGAAGAGTCTGTGTTGCTTCTGCAAGGAGGTACGCTGAGGGTTAGGATGGTGACCATAGCTGCTGGTGCGAAGGTTCCCGGGGTGTCACGGGCCAGCGGATGCATCATTTCTTTATTCCTGCCCTTATTTAGTCTCACGTCACGTAACCAATACTCCTTGCCGAGTTGTCAAATCGAAGTGAATCAACATCCATCCAAACCTCACACAGCCTGGCTTTTGTTCATTACATCATCGTTGAACTTGTTTCTCCGTTCATGGGCTTCCTCTAAAGGTGATCAGACCGAGGCCAGACTCAGGTGTACTTTGGGTGTGTTTAAGGCATTGCAGAAATCATTATTTTTGTTGGTAAGGTTGTCCAATTTGGGCCAATGGAAGCCTTTTCAGAAGGTTGGCTTCGATGTCCTTTTGACAAACCTTCACCTGTTTTCAACGTCTTTTTTTTTTTCTTTCCCCCCTGGCCTAATAAGACATCTTAAGCCTGCGTGGCGGACTTCCTGCCCAGACCTGAAAGCCACCGTTTCTTCAGGGAGCCCTGGTTCCTCTTAGTGGGGCACTAGCAGGCTCACTGCCACGGGGCCCCGGCCCTGCACACTTCTTGCTTGAGTCAAACGTGTCGGTTGAGATGGAGTCATTTCTTCATTTGATCAAAACACCTAATCCTATTTGTGTTTAATTTTCTTTTAAATGTATTGTTTTTAGAGAGAGGGAATGGGAGAGAGGCAGAGAGGGAGAGAAACATCCATGTACGGTTGCCCTTCCCCTGCCTCCAGCTACGGACCTGCCTGGAGACCTGGCCTGCAACCTGGTTATGTGCCCTGGCTGGGAATCGAACCTGCGACCACTGGGGTCACAGGCCAGCACCTTATCCACAGGGCCACCAGCCAGGGCAAAACATCCTAATTCTAAAACAAAGTAATCCTGGTATTCTGTACTGATCTAATCACCCTCCCACAGACACTGACTACCTTTCTGCGCAAGGGACACTTGAGCACTGTTACACGACAGGTGTATAGCAGATGCAGTTTCAGTGGTGGGGGACCCACGGTGCACACCAGAAAGCAATAATGGACAGAGAGTGAGCTCCCGGGTTGGCGAGGCAAGACCAGTCCAGCCTCTTCCTGCCCCGCAGACCCCTCGCAGGAAGACAGGAGCTTCTGGTTTTCCACATGTTTCCATTTCCCTTCAGTTGGAGAAGAGATCGAGATGACGCCCATGGTGTTCGCTAAGGGCCTGGCCGACTCCGGCTGCTGGGGGGACAAGCTCTTCGGGCGCCTGGTGAGCGAGGAGCGACGCGGAGGTGGACATGGGTACAGCCTTCGGAAGGCCTCCCAGGCCAAGGTCATCTACGGGCTGGAGCCCATCTTCGAGTCGGGCCGCACGTGTGTCATCAAGGTGTCCAGCCTGCTTGTGTTTGGGCCCAGCAGTGAGACTTCCCTCCTGGGCAGAAACTACGATGTCACCATCCAGGTACCAGGCCCTAGCCCCTCCTGTGTGCTGCCCCCGCCTCCTCTTCCCCAGCTGGGATCCTGTTGGGAAGCCAGGACAGGGGGCCCCTGGAGGAGGAGGTGGTCCTTCAGGGTTACATCTTTGGCGCCGTAGTTTTCAAACTATAGTTTTGCAGCAGAAACCTTTCCCCACGGCTCTCCAGCATGAGATGGGGGGGGAGTGTGGGTGAGGTGTCTGTGCCCAGCCCCTTCAGCGGTCCCCTTGCTGTCCTCGGGGTACCAGCACCTCTGTGTCACAGGGCCTCCCTCTCCGAGCTGGGCGGGAGAGAGGACAGGGGGCATCCTTGCTTATCAGGTTGGGTTCTCTGTAATCCACAGGGGTGCAAGATTCAGAATATGAGCCGGGAGTACTGCAAAATCTTTGCGGCCGAAGCCCGGGTGGTGCCTGGATTTGGGGAGGTTCCTGAGTAAGTGTACAGGGTGGGGGGAGATCTGTGATTTCCCAGCCCCTCAGGGGCCTCCTCAGTCGTGTCTGGGTGCGCAAGGGCCCGCTGCTAATTCCGTGCACAGCCCAATGACCCTACAACATCTAGAAATAAGGACCCCAGGATTCCCTGCCCTGGTCTTCCAGCTCTTCTCACCTGCCCCTGTCTCCATGAACTGCAGGGTGTGGGCACAGCTCGGGGCCTCTGGGAAGGTGGTGAGCCACCCCTGGCTTCTCGCATTCTGGTCAGGACTCTGCTGGGGCAGCGGCAGTCAATGTGGGGTTTGTGGGAGTCCACGCTGACACCCCAATGCCTAATCTTGAGTACTGGGGTCTGGCTGGCCTTGAGCCACAGCCTGGTTGAATCCTCTCCAGAGGGGTTCCTTGCTGTCCCCCTGCCCACCCCCAAGTCTTCCTGGGTCCCTAGCATGGTTCAGGTCCACTCCTCACAGACCGCGGAGTGGACCCGACTCTGAAGCCTGTGGCCTCCATTTCCTTTCCTGAACCCCCTCCCTTGCAGTCCTTCGGTCTCAGCGCTGGGACTTCCTTCTCAGATGGGCCCTCTGTTAGATCCAAGAAGATAGAATTGAGATGGAGGCGGGGAGCTCTCTGCCACCCGACTTCCTGCTCACTGCAGGGGAAACTGTGTTTAGGATCATCCCGCTGTATCTGATCTACCGGCCGGCGAACACGATCCCGTACGCGACGTTGGAGGAGGACCTGGGCCAGCCCCTGGAGCCATACTGTTCCCGGGATGGGGGCTGGGCTGCGGTGCCCGCACCCGGCAGCTCGGAGGCCGTGCAGAAATGCCAGACCTTCCAGCACTGGCTGTACCTGTGGACAAATGGCAGCTTCCTGGTCACAGATCTGGCAGGTATGAGGGTGCCTGTGTGGCCCAGGCCTGTTCGCCAGGCCCCACCTCCTGCCACCGGTGTGAGTGGCAGAAGCCAACCTCGCCCAGTGTGAGTTTCTGCAAGTCCAGCCCTGATTTCCCTCCCTTTCCACCTTCTCTTGCTTCCCAGACTAACCTGTTAAGAGGAAGGAGACCCTGGCTGGTAGCACAGTGGATAAGGCGCCGGCCTGTGAACCCAAAGGTCGCAGGTTCGATTCCCCAGCCAGGGCACATAACCAGGTTGCAAGCCAGGTCTCCAGTCAGATCTGTGGCTGGAGGCAGGTGAAAGGCAACCATACAGTGATGTCTCTTTCCCTCTCTGCCTCTCTCCCTTCCCCTCTTTCTAAAAATAATTAAATAAAATCTTTAAAAAAAAAGAGGAAGGAGAAAGTTGTAGCTCGAAGCCAGAGCCCTGCCTGCGTGTAGCCCACCTGACTCCGTGGAGGCAGGTTGCACGGCTGGGGCTGTTTGGGGTGGCGGAGTAAGAAAACAGCACTTTGACTTGGACTCAGAGTCGCTCGTGCTCCATTACTGAACGAACGAGTGAATGTGACTTGGCTTGAGCCACTTAACTCCAGGCCTCGCTCCTCACCTGTGAAAATGGGAATAGTCGTCCTATTAATGCAGAAATGCCCACACTGCCTGTGAGACCGGCCAGGGGCGACGGGCTCCGTCTTCAGAGCGGCCTAAAGAGGTGCCCTGAAACCGGGCAACTTCCCGTCCAAAGGGACATCCATCTTGGAGACACGGGGCCCCAGAACCAGCCACGGCTGCTGTCCGCTCAGCTGCCCACTTTCCGTCTTTTCAGGGGTTGACTGGAAAATGACCGACGTGCAGATTGCCACCAAGCTGCGAGGGTGAGTACTTCTCAAGGACAGAATGCTTCTGGGAGGCTCCTTAGGACCTAATGCCGCAAAGTTCTTGTGGTCTTCCTCCCTGAGGGCTGGGCCTATGGCCGCATGGTCCCAGTTGCACCCGTGGGGCTGCTGTCCCCAACACATGGCACCCCTGCCCAGATCCGGGCCAGCACCTGCTGACACCCACACCAGGGCCTCCTGCAGTTCTGGGCTCTGACTGCACGTGGCTCTCTTCCTTCTCACGTGACAAAGATCACAGCGCAGATGAGCGTGGGCCCCCTGAGCACAGTGATGCCCTGGAGTCCCCTCTAATGTCTATGAAGAAGGCGGATTGTCCTCACACCCATTAGCATCCCACACGTGCCAGGGTGTCACGAGACCTCAGTTCAGAACTGAGGTTTCAGATCCTGAGGTAGCACCAGGTAGACGCACCGGCGCTCCCAGGCGGCGAAGTGCGTACCCGTGGCCACAGCGCCGTGGCGCCCCGGGACCCTCCCCCTGTGTCGGACTCCTTCTCAGCTCTTCCTGTTTGGCTGCAGATACCAAGGCCTCAAGGAGAGCTGTTTCCCCGCTCTGCTGGACCAGTTTGCTTCCTCCCACCAGTGCAACACCTTCTGTGAGATGCTGGGGCTGAAACCCCTCCAGGGCCCCGCGGCCGCCCACTCCCAAGCCAAGGCCAAAGGCTCCAAAAGTCCATCTGCTGGCAGGAAGGGCCCCCAGCTGAGTCCTCAGCCCCAGAAGAAAGGCCTCCCCAGTCCCCAGGGCAACCGGAAGAGCACCCCCAGCTCCAAGGCCACTCCTCACGCCTCAGGGACAGTTGCCACACAGTTATTGGCACAGCCTGACATCCAAGAAGGGGGCTCCAAGGCCCCGGGCACACGGTAGCCCCTACAGGAGGCTGGGGGCCTTCACCCAGCAGCAGACCAACAAGGAAGCAGCTCGAACCGATGGAGACTTTCCCGAGACAGACTGAACAGGAAGGTGCACTGAGCAGGCACCACTTGGGGGCCTCTCTGCACAGCTCTCCTCATCAGATGGCTCTGGGGCGTGGCACGCAGTGGCCTCTCCTGGTGCCATGTCACCCAGGGCTCCCAGGCCCCACTCCAAGTGCCCCAGGGCTGAGGTCCTCCTTGAAGTTTACACTGGCCTCTGCTGGAGGCTCCCCGAGCCCTCTGCACAAATTCTGCACCCCCACCCCAGCCCGGCCGGACCCTCTGAGAACCGGGTGCCCTGGGCCTGCAGGCTGGCACTCACCCTGTGCCTCTGCCCCGCCCTGATCTCTCCGCAGGCTCAGGGAACCTTCTCCCTCCGCCTACTCTGCCTCGTTCACCCCAGCTTACCCTGCAACTAACCTCTCCCTGAGCCCCACTTGGGGCCTATTCATCCCTATGTGGTGGTCTTTGGTGACGCGTGCTCTTGCTTTTCCTTCTCCCGTCCCTCGGGCACTCACTTGCCTGTTTCCCAGGCTGTCTTGCACCCCGTCCTCCATCCCTGGCTTGAAACCCGGTTGCTGCCTGCCCATCACTGACTCTGCTCTTCCCCCTGTCTGATGGCTTTCCTAGCCTGACCCATCACCCACCCACCCACGGGGACCCAGTGAGAAGCAGGCCCTCTGGCCTTCTAGTCCACCCCGGTCCACTCCTCCCCTTTTCCCAGGACCTCCTCCCATGAGGGAAGGCCTGGAGTGAGGGGTGTCAGCAGCTGTGATCGGAAGGAAGGTGTGGACTCTGAGGGCTTGGGTGCAGTTCCCCTCTCCTCCTGGCTGGGACTCTCTTCCCCGGGGCATGGCGTGGGAGTTCTGGGAAGGATGCCAACCATCTACCTGCTGGGGCGGAGGGGAGCCTCTGTGCCTAGGACTTGGGACCCCGGCCCCCACGGACTCAGTAACTCTTGTTCCTGAATCTCCAGCTTTGAGACCTCACATGTGGGCTCCCCACTTGACCTGGGACCCTGTGTCCCTCCGGGGTGGGGTGGGTCTGGAGCCAGCCTGCTCCCCTCGGATGCAATAAAGGCAGCAACTGTGTTTCCTGCTCTCCCTCCTCTGGTGTGGTTGTAGGTGTGTGGGCTCAGGGCCCCCCTTCCCCAGGCCGGTTTTCTGAGGTGACCTCAGCGCACCGGGGAAATGAATCCATGCTTTGGCTTATGCTCTGACGTCCAGATCAGCCTCCTGTGGCCACAGCTGGACAGCCTGTGCTTCCTGCACAGCTGGGCTGAGAGCTGTGCTCCTTAGCAGGGTGTCTGTGGGCGTGGGGCCAGGCCGGCTTTGCTCCTTCCTTTGGGGCAGCAACACAAAGAAGCCACCCAGGGCCTCTGGGGAAATGCCAGTGTCTCTGGCTTCCTCCAGCACAGCCAGCCCAGCGCAGCCCAGAGGACAGCCCCTCCTGTCCCCTCTGCCTCCCACGCGACAGAGAGACTTCTCATTCCCTGTCCCCTACCCCCTCCCATGGCTCAGGCTTTCCCTTGCCTGGTGTTTGCCCCTCCATGTTGACATTTCTGACTTCTCTGTCTCCTCTTGTGACTTTCCCCACTTTGTCCTCATGCCCTAAGGTGCCCCCACCTCTCCCAGCCCGCCTGTCGGGATTGCCTTGAGGAACTAGAGCTGGACTGTTCCCCACACATCCATTCGCTCAGCAGAGGTATCGTGAGCACCTACCTACTTTGTGCCAGGCCAAACTGACAACTGTGGGGTGGGGGTCAAAGATGTAGGAAGTAATCTCAAAAGAGATTCCTTCCATTGGGTTTCTTGGGTTTTGGACCAACAGAAATGGACCCAATCCCACGTAGAAAAAAGGGTGTTCATGGGACGAGCATTGGGGTAGCTCACGGAGAAATAGCTGCACGGACCACCCTCACGAAAGGTGTTGCTTCTCAGCTGGGGCCTAGCTGATTTCCCACAAACCATTTCGTTATTCTGTGGACCCAGATGCAAAGCTCATTCTTTTGTGGTGTTAACAGTGTTTCACAACCCCGTGGGTATTGGTGCTGGGGCAGGCGTGATGGGTAAGGAAAGCAAATCCAACCCCAGAAGGGCCCGTGATGGTCCAGACAAATACAGGTCCTCTTAAAGTCCGGCTGTAGATGGCGTGGTGGGAAGAGTAGTGAGCGACCCAAGGGCACAGCTTTCCTGGGCCCCCCGAGCCTCTTCTGGAGCGCCCACCTGACTGATGGGGTGCTGTGGCTTCATGGTTCAGACAACCCCAGTGCCCATGGGGCAGCACGGCCACCTGGTGTGCTGTAGCTTCAGGATCCCCCAGAGCCCGGTGGCCAGCGGAGGGCCACATCTCAACAGGCCAGAGCATCGCTTGGCTCCAAACCATGGGCTCCCCCGCTGTGTTTTTCCAGTCAGCTTTTCCACCAACTCTGAGCAGCTCCCCAGTGCGCCACGGACAAGTGCCTCAGGTCGTGTGGCCCGGTGCAAGAGCCATTTTGGCCACAGGCTTTCCCCGCTGGAGAGCCTTCATTTGCTTTATACCCAACCCAAAGCCGGTGGCCTTTCTACAGCACTCAGTAAATGGGTTGGAGCAAGATGCCTACGCCGGGGTGACACGTTTTACTAGACTTGGACCTTAGTAGTAAGAGATTCAAAATGTAATGATTGGTTCTGCATTAGGGAGGAAATATTCTGACCTCAACAGACCCCTTAACCTCAGGAACATTATCAGGGGGATATACGCCTTTGCATTTTAACCTGATTTATCTCCTACCTCTGACTCACATAGGCCTTACCAAGGCATCTAGGGAAACTGGTGACCTCAGGGCAGGGTCAACATGATGCTGCCAGGGTGCTGGGACATTGTGGTGGGGAGGCAAGTCCCTGTGAGCCAGGGGGTGGCATAGAGCTGGGCAGCTAAGATATTTTGTATGTCTAAAGTTGGAACAAGCCCTGGCTGGTGGCACAGTGGATAAGGCGCCAGCCTGCAAACCCAAAGGTCGCCGGTTCGATTCCCAGTCAGGGCACATAACCAGGTTGCAAGCCAGGTCTCCAGCCAGGTCTGTAGCTGGAGGCAGGTGAAAGGCAACCATACATACATCGATGTCTCTTTTTCTCTCTCTCTGCCTCTCTCCCTTCCCCTTCTCTAAAAATAACAAATAAAATATTAAAAAGTTTAAATGAAAAAAAATAATAATACTAAAGTTGGAACAGCAGTGGTGTTACTGCTGCCCGGCCAGATGACAACGAAATACTTCTGATGTTCTTTGTTCATCAAAATAGAAAAAGAAATTAATTCACTAGGTCACAGGATTTACACCAAGTGCCAGGAGCTGGATGAATTCACTTTAGCAAGAAGACCGTCTCTGGAACGGCACCTGCAGTTGGAGTCACCACTTTTGAACGCTTGCGCCAGCCCAAAGACATCCCAGTGTCTTGCCCTGGGCCAAGCTGACCGGTGGTAGGAGTCCCCACGACTTCACTGTCAAGTCTTTGGCAGCAACAGTACTGTCTACAGTTGCCCCAGGAATATGGTATTGCTTTGGATTTACCTTTCTGCCATAGATGGGGATTCTGATGGCTTATCCTTGCCCTGTCCTACTCTAGTCAGAGAGCCATGGTCCATAGGCCATGTGGGGTCTATGCCTATTTCAAAATACTTCCACCTGAACTATACATTCAAAAGGAACCCTGGTTGGCTTTGAGGTCCCCCTGGGTCTACTGTAAGGTAAAATTTGCTCATTGATCCTCATTGATCGGTAGACCACGTGCTTTTCTAAAGTGGACTTAGCTGGAAGCCGGTGCCCCACAGAGGATGCCCCGCTGCTCCAGTTGGGGTGTGTGCTCTCTCCTCCCATGGTTCCCAGATAAATACCCAAACAGACCCCTCTGGGGAAGGCTGCCAGGAAGGTTGGCAATACAGAGTGTTGAAGTAAGGGTTCTCTTCAAAGGTACTTGACTTTCTCTCCAGTAGAGGTCTGGAAATTCAGTGAGAGATTCTGGCTATCCTGATAGCCTCCTAAGACAGACCTGCGGGCCCACCGAGAAGCCTTTGGTCACGGCAACATCTAGGGACTGTCTTAGGGGACCCAGCGATTGATTAGCCACAGCTGGAGGTCTGGCGTCCGGGCGATGAGCGTTTTGATGACTCCACCACTGTGTTCCTTCTCTCTGCCTCCACTGAGACAGAGGGACCCATTTTCACAGCAGCTTCCCCAGCCTGGAAAGGAAGGCCATGGCGAGCAGTGAGCCCCCGGGGCCCTGCCAGAGGACAGTGGGGGTGGATGAACGGCATGCCAACGACCCAGTAAAACTTTCTTGTCTCCTGAACCCGTGAGTTCTTGCCTTTCTTGGATTTTTAGTCTTTTGATAAAATTTAGCACCGTCAACATTTGGTTCAGATTGGTATTATTCAACTGCCTTCCCCTACTCACCCCCCCCCCCAAAAAAAAAAAACAAAGTAAAAAAAAACAGTAAGAAATGAACCTTGCTGTTTGAGCTTCTGGTTTGAATGTAGACTCTCTGGTGAATGAACGTATTAACAAATATAACCTGCAGCAAAATTATGCTCTGCTAACTTGGGTCAGATACCTTAAAAGAGTTTCTGTAGGCTTCCCCTGTATTTTCTGACAGTGCACCGGGTTCATGCAGTTTATTCTGAGTGTAATCCCTGTTCTCCCTGCTGTCAGTCTGCCTTCCACCCCCCGGGCTGAGTTGAGTGGGGGCGAAGGGTACTCCACATCAGCGGGGCAGGTGGGGCGGGGTCTGGGCCTCAGTTCTGTAACTCGATGCTGTGGGTGCACCTGAGCTGACCACACTCAGGGAGGCGTCCCAGTCCCCAAACTTACAAGAAGATGGAACCTGTACAGCAAAACCCACCAGCTTGCTCATTTTTCATGAGAAATTTAACCATCCAGGAAACTGGACCCTGGTGTTTCCCTGTCCAGTAAACTCTCCCCTCCTTCTTCTGAAAGGAAAAGGTTCAGGGAAGCCAAATTATGAGCATGCTGTTTGGTGAGGGTAGAACAAGTCAGACAAACCTCCATCCGAATCCGGCTTTGCGAGCCATGCGAACATGAGCTTGTGGCTTAACCTCTGAACTGAGGTGCCTCACTTTAAAAAAAAAAATGCTTTCAGGAATACTTATAGATCACCTATTGTAATGCGATAATGATAAGTCCTGTGTACCTAATAGTGAATAAAACACACATACAACCCTGGCTGGTAGCACAGTGGATAAGGCACCGGCCTGCGAACCCAAAGGTCACAGGTTCGATTCCCCAGCCAGGGCACATAACCAGGTTGCAAACCAGGTCTCCAGTCAGGTCTGGGGCTGGAGGCAGGTGAAAAGCAACCATACATTGATGTCTCTCTCCCTCTCTGCCTCTCTCCCTTCACCTCTTTCTAAAAATAATGAAATAAAATCTTAAAAAAAAAAGAAAAAAAACAAAACAAAACACACATACACCCCTCCCTCAGGGTGCTTACAGTCTAGTGGGGGAGACAAACATTGACCCAACACACTGATCAGTGTATAATGGCAAATGCAATGCTCAGTGCCACGAAGCAGAAGAATGGGAGACAGTACCAGCAGAGGGTGGGATGGGGCCTAAATTAGACTGGAGTCGAAGGGTCCTAGGAGCTAATCTAAGGGTGTGACACTTGAGCTGCAGTCTGAAGGATCTTGGTCAAGGAAAGGGGTGGTTTTGAGTCAGGTTCTCGTAAACGACCAAAGTGAAAGCTGTGAGCAGCGTGTGGGAAACTGTGGAATAGCAACAGGGGGCGAGAGGGATGGCCCGGCGTGGAAGGACTTTGCGTGGAGCCCTAAGAGCCACGGTGCATCTTGTGGCATCAACTGGAGGTAATAGAGAAGCCCTCCCGTGGTGGCGGCCTCAACCTAGAGAAAACTGCTTTGTGCTGGGAAAGCCCAAAGTTCTCCTACCATCTGTAGAGGGTAGGAGAGCTGCCATTCACTTTCCACTGCTGATCATTTACTTGGACTTTACCTGAAATAGGCCTATGGAGAGACCCAACTGCTCTGGATGTTGGTTTAAAATGATTTGAGCCCTGGCTAGTGGCACAGTGGATAAGGCATCAGCCTGCGAACCCAAAGGTTGCTGGTTCAATTCCCAGCCAGGACACATAACCAGGTTGCAAGCCAGGTCTCCAGCCAATTCTGTAGCTGGAGGCAGGTGAAAGACAACCATACATTGATGATTCTCTTTCTCTCTGCCTTTCTCCCTTCCCTTCTCTCTGAAAAATAATAAATAAAATCTTTAAAAAATAAATAAACGAATGAATAAATAAATAAGTAAAATGATTTGAGTAGTGCATCCAGGCCCAAGAAGGGACTTGTCCGTATGGATTCAACCTGACTGACAGGTCTGTCTTTTTATCTTTTATTTACGTATTTAGAGAGAAAGCTCAATAACCAATCAGAGGCTGTGTTGCATTTCAGGATTTAACACTGGCCCCATACACGGAAGGGAAAGCATTTCAATTGGAAACAGCTCACCTGTTACCATGGCAACATGCCGCCATTTACCATGTTGACATCTAGAAATCAACGTAAATAGCGCTCCTTTTGTGTCCTCTGGTTCCCCCGAGACAAATAATGCGGTGACAATGCCTCTGGTTTTCAGTTCCTCTTGGATGACATTTATTAGCAGAGAGAAACCTGATGCTTTGGCTTCAAGCTGGCAGCCCGAGAAGAGGACCCACAGCCCCTACGCATCCCTGATGCTCTAGGAACATCCTTCCGTTGACCTTTCGACTGATAAATAATCCAGTGCACATGCCAAAAGTTTCACTGAGAGAGTACTGACTCTTTAAAAATTTCCAGCCAAGCTAGCTCTGCTTATTTTCTCGGTAGCAGCCCAACTCATGGGTGCCAAGGGACCGACGTTACCGGTGAAAGCAACCAAAGTAGCCCCGGCTAACCAGTTCTCTCCTCTCATATGTCATATTGCCAAAACTAGATGCTGCAGCCCAACCTGGCAGGCCAAATCTTTCATAACATCCTCCGTGCACGTCACCAGCCAGCCTGTCAGCTTGGGAGCTGTCCCCTGTGAATGCCATTTTAGGAGCTTCCTCAACATGTCCACAGCCAGTCAATAAACCACGTAAGCCCAGACAGGTACGCCCCCCATGGGGCTTGTCCCAGTTACCCCTTTATAGTTCTCTTTGGAATGGCCGCCAAAATACCGACTTCCGTGCCGGCGTCCACCACCAGCGGTGGTCGAGGGGCGTCCAGGGGTTGGCCTCTCGCAGATACCAAGGCCTCATGGAAACGGACAGAACCCGCATCCAGCAAGCCAGT
This sequence comes from Noctilio leporinus, assembly GCA_004026585.1. NCBI lineage: Eukaryota > Metazoa > Chordata > Mammalia > Chiroptera > Noctilionidae > Noctilio > Noctilio leporinus. Next base: position 169,888 of record PVIW01001200.1, read on the forward strand.
CCAGCTCGTCCTTTGGGTAAAAGTAGGCAGGTCCTGGGTTGGAAGGCTGATCAAGTGCAGCGTCCTTCTCTGGCCAGAAAGTGTTCAACCCTTCTGGTCCGGGTGTATACCCCGGATACTACATTGGAAGTCAGCTATTTCTTCTTCTTCCTCTGCTGTGATGGCAACAGATTCACGCTCTGAGCACGTTCTCACAGTTCCCCCACTGTCCGTGCCAAACCATGGGAAAGGGCGTTCCTTGGCGGATTCTTGATCTTCATGGCAACAGCCCGAGGGGGAGGGACAGCCTGGGGTTGGGTGTATGGAGGGTGGTGGCTGGGCCTGGCTGGGAGGGGCAGGCCTTGGCCAGGGTGGCAGCACCAGAGTGGTGGCCAGGACCAAGAGAGCTGGGGAAGGCCGGTGGCCTTGCAGCTCTGGTGCCCCCAACCCCGAGTTGTTCCAGACAAAAGGCCTGCATTCCCCAGCCATGACTCCCGCCCGGCTGACATTTCTGATCAAAGTAAACACCCTGGTTTCACACTAAACCTCTTTGGTTTCACCAACCCCCATGTCCTGGGAACAGGCTCATGGGCGCAAACTCGGGGTTCTCACGCTCTCTCCCCCGAGCTAGGCAGAGTCACAGTACCCATGACGTCAGGGGGTCTGACCAGAGAGCACAATTCACAGCTGATGAGTCTGAGTGTGGACCCGGGGTCCATGCTGCTTGCCCAGCTGCCAGCAACGTGGACGTGGAGGGTGGGACACATCAAAACGCCAGCCCACTCTTCCAACTATGAACCTGTAGCTCTTGCCGCTGCGTTTTCCCACTTCTGAATAGCTACTCCATCTATGATTCTGGTCCCCCAGTCCACTCCGCTGTGGAGGACAGGTGCGCAAGGGTTACCTGGGACACTGCAGGTGAATCTCCTAGCACAGCTGGCTATCCCAAGCATCTCTGTCCCCCACCCCTGAAAATCACCTTTCCAGCTCTCGCCCCGCGTGAGGCAGCGCTGCCTCCTGACCCATGAGCCATCCCACGTTTGCCTCCGGGCTAGGCCAGCTTCTCTGCACACCGTCCCTGCCACGGAACAGAAGGGAATTGGATACAACCTTTGGAATAACAAAACTTGCTTCTGCAGGCACAGCAACATGGAAAGGTGTCTCAGAGTGAGTCATGGCACATCCTGGCAGGTCCACGCAGGAAGAGCACCTGGCACTAGCCAGGGGAGAGGTGGAGGTGAGTCCGTGCCTCTCAGTCTAGGGTGCAGCGCTGTCAGCGGAATCCCACCTGCGCAGAGACAGGCAAGGTGTGCTGGGAAGTTTCCGTGCCTCGATGGGGCACTCGGAGGTGCCCATGTTTGTTCTTTCTGACAATTGTAGTTCATTTGTGACACCCAGCATGTCAGCACCTTCTGCATGGACTGTTGCTCTGATAGGGGGAAAAGAAAGAACAATCAAGAAATTCTTGTATAAATAACCAGCTTATTGCTGACCCATGACTCAGGGTCAGGCTCTGGGCCAGCAAGGCGGTGTAGACGTTCCAGCCTTGCCCATGGCCGGTGGAAAATGGTGCTCCCAGGTAGAGGATGAAGCTTTTGGTCTGAAAGCCAGGAATGACATCTTTGAACCTAATTGGATAACTTGAATTAAGAACTACTTTGGTTTGCAGAACAGCTTACCCTGGATCCAACTGAAAAGGAAAAAATCTCCACTTCTCACTATATAAAAAGCTAGTATGAGATGGAGATGCAAGAAAGACAGAGAGTAAAATAACAAGGGGAATATTCTTCACAAAGTAGCAACCTGTTAAATATTTGGAAGCAGTGATCACCTGCCTGCCTGGGGAAAACTCCCCCTGCCTGGTGACCGTGGGACTTCTTGGTTGTGGGACCAGGTGTCTTTCTGTGACCAGCCCTTTCTTGCTGGCTAAGACAGATGAGCCCCAGACCCATTCTTTCATTTTGGCTTGGATAACAGCCATTTGTGCCCATCTGCTCGCAGTGAATAAAGAGGCCCAAGAGGTGGACCGTCAGGGGACACAGGTGGTGTTGGACCCATTGGGTTTTGGAAAGAAGGACAAGGTCCTGTTTATGGACCATGACCAGGGAATAGACTCTCCTTCTGTCCAGTGCTTGGACACATGACTCCATGCCATGAAAGAGACCTCAGGAGGAACCAGGAAATGGGTGCAGGCAAGATTGTGAGAAGAAAATAGATTGCTGAACAGCCCTTCCAATGTTGGCTGGCTCTTATAGTCCTGAATGTTTCACTTACCACTTTTAAAAAATATACTCTTCAAAGGTCGCTGGTTCGATTCCCCAGCCAGGGCACATAATGAGGTTGTAAACCAGGTCTCCAGCCAGGTCCTTAGCTAGAGGCAGGTGAAAGGCAACCACACATTGATGTCTGTCTCCCTTTCTGCGTCTCTCCCTTCCCCTCTCTCTAAAAATTAAAAAAACTGGCTGGTGGCACAGTGGATAAGGCACCGGCCTACAAACCCAAAGGTTGCTGGTTCGATTCCCAGTCAGGGCACATAACCAGGTTGCAAGCCAGGTCTCCAGCCAGGTCTGTAGCTGGAGGCAGGTGAAAGGCAACCATACATGGATGTCTCCCTCCCTCTCTGCCTCTCTCCCTTCCCCTCTCTCTAAAAATAATAAATACAATTTTTAAAAAAATTAAAAAAGATATATATATATATATATTCTCTTTATTAGATCAAAGCCTGGCAAGTAAAAGGGGCTCTTTCCCCATCTTTGGCCAAGAAGTCTGCTGAAACAGGAGGTGGCCCCCAAGTACTAAGACCAGAAATAGATAAGTGGTTGCCTCTGAGGAACGGAACAGGTGTGGGACAGGTGAAGCAGCCTCTCCATTATAAATCCTTCCAAGTGCTCTTTTGCTTTGATTGGAGACAAATATACACTCGTATATGCTTAGGCTTTGCCTCCCTCTGTCCTGGACACAGCACCCAGCTCTGGCTTTGTCCCGGCCTCACTGGACCATCCCAGTAGGTGGGACAGGCCCCAGAGCTCAACTTCTCAGGGGCAGCCTCCTCAGGAAACAGGCCGCAGGGTGTCCAAAGATGTGCAGAGGTCATGCAGCTGGATGGGGCAGGGCTAGGACCTGGGGGTCCTTCGCTCTTGGCCTTTCCCTTGAGCTTCAACCCAGTCTAACCAGTCCCCCGCCCAACCGCCTACCCCACACCTCTCAGCCAAGTGCCACCAGGATCTTTGCTGATCACCCCTCCTTGAGATGGGACCGGGGACAGCGATGGCACCTGCCAGCCGGAGGGCGCCAGGCTGTCCAGCAAGCCCTGCTCCAGAATGGGCTCCCGCAGTCCTCAGAACGTTTCTTTACGAGGTAGGTACCATGCCCCACCTGCACCCTGTACAGACGCGGAACCGGGCTGATTTCGAGAGGCAGGAGGGAGTCTAGACCCTCCAGCTCCAAGCTCAGGGTTTTACACCCTGCCACACAGCCTATTAAGTCCTTGTTTCCGAGATTAGACAGCACAGGATTGTGTCAAGATTGTCATCTGCTGTGTAGGCAATGCTTTTTGAAACCAGCCAGGCTGCTTCTGGGTGTGTCGAGCTTCCTGGCTTCCATCCAGGCTCCAGGGGAGGAGGAGACGTGGGGGTGGGAGAGGCTAGGAAACGACAGAGGCATAGCAGCTGTCACAGTCCCCATTGCCCTGGATTGGGACTTGATAAAGCCCCCTGGGAGGCAGCTCCACCCATCCTGTGGGGGCCGCCCACAGAGGCAGGTGTCCCGTTCAGGATAAACCAGGTGACATCTCGGGCGTTGAGTTGACGATGGCTGACTTGAAACAAACAGGCAGCCTGATATTTCGCCAGCAAAATGGGTTTATTTGGGAACAACCAAGAATTGTAATTCAGGACATGCAGCCTGGTAGTAACCACAGCAAGTCCAACAAAGAAGAGGACTTGCCAAGAGCTAAAATACACACACACACACACACACACACAAAGAGTTCTCCCCGTTGGGCTGCAGGATGGATGTGAACATGGCCTCCCAATGTTCGTTGTAAACCAGATCAGGCAAGGTGGCGAGAAGAAAATCCATTGTTGAACAACCCTTCTTCCAATGTTGGCCGCCTTGCGTCCTGAATGTTTCCACTCACCACGTAGAAAAGTATCCTTTTCATTATATCGAAGTCTGACACGGAGGAGGGGTTCTTGCCCCATCCTGGGCCGCTGAAACAGGAGGTGGCCCCAAAGTACTAAAACCAGAAACAGCTAAGGCCTCGCCTCTGGAAAAACGGACCAGGCTTGGAACAGCTGGTGCACGCAGGCTCTCCATGATAAATCTAGGTGCTGGTTTGTTTTATTTGGGGGGCAAGGATATATAAATAGAACATCCACACGTTGATGGTTTTAGCCTCCTTCTACCCCTCCATGGGGTGAGTACGTCAAGGTGTGAACCACTGCCCACGAAAGCAAGTGGCAAAAAAACTGATGCAGTTTGGGCCCCTTGTGTAACACGAATAATCCGACACAGTATTCACTGAAGGGAAGGAAAAAGCATCTGGGCGAAAATGCCAGGAGCCTGGCAGCGTCATCTTCAAAAGGTTCAGGTTAGAGGAATTTTGAACTTCCTGTGTTTTGTATGTCTCTATAAACTTTTAAATGTCTAACAAAGCGCATGTACTGTTTTGGTCACCCGAATGGCAGGCCGAAAAAACAAAAAACACAACAGCTTTGGAAAAGAGTGGGCACCCCTGCTCTCTGTCCTTCTCCAGTGTTTTGAAACAAGCATGGGCAGGTGACTCTGCACCGTGTTACCAGGAAGCATTCGTGCATTATAAAGAGTTTTGTCCTGAGTGTGTATGTTTAATTATTACAGAAACATTGTCAATCCTGTCAGGTAAGTTTAATATTTAGTTCGAGAACTGAGACACTAAACACTTGACTTTGCACATGGTTGCTTAGGCATGAGTGAAAGGGAAAAATGGAACAAAGGGGCAAATTGTGGGAATTTTTTTGTTTGCAGGACTGAATTGACATTAGATCGGAAAAGCTTTCACTATTGGTGAGAAAGGGAGATGGGAAAAGAGGTGAAATGAAAGGTACAACCCATGGTTCAAAAAACCGAGCAGTAATGATGGCAGAGGAAAAGGAGGCCATGCAGGAGGGGCTGTGGGAAGGGTGAGGATAATCAAGGTGGGCTTCCTGGAAGAGGTGAGTATGTTTGGAAGCAAGGGAGCTTGGATAGGAGGGCATCTCAGAGGAGGAAGGCAGATTAAGCCAGAGGACAGGAGCTCATTGTCCCAGGCCTAGAGTGGGGCTCACTTGCTCTGCTCCCCTCCCTCCTGATAGAGGTTGGGGTCCCCGCCCTACTCCTACTCTGAACTCTGCCCAGGAAGTTCCACTAAAATGAGAAGAAAGGCCAAAGTGCAGGCAGGTCAGATCCAGCTTGCCTTCACAGAAATACACGCCTCCTCCTGTCGCCAAGAGTGGCTGGTTTACCGCAAATCTGTGAGTAGGAAGGGGATCCTGCCTCTCTCGGTGCGTCCGTGTTTGCGTGTGCATGGCTAGCTGGACCTCCCCAGGCTCCATGTGCGTATGCACACCCCTGGGCGTGGGAGCTTCACCAGACTGATGTTTGCATACTGTCGGTTGCTCCCAAAGGGAAGAAAAAGAGGGAAAGAGGAATGGAAAGAGATGGGGTCTTAGGGCTCTTATTTACAACAACAACAAAAGAAGCGAATGGCTCTTGGAACTGACAGGCCAGGGGAGGGCTGATTTCAGGTAGGGTTGGACACAGGGACCAGAATGAAGCCTGGAGGGTATTGCGTCTCCGTCTTTCAGAGGTGGGACAGTACCGTACTAACGGCCATGGTTTGGCTGTGTTGTGGGGGCATCGGTAGGTAGATCCCTCTCGGGAAAATACCTGCATCGGGTGCACATCCATGCTATACGGAATCCCGACCTTTCCTTCCCTGGGAAGCGGGCAGAATTTCCCCGTTTCTGCCTGGCCTCACAGACCTGTGGGGCCGTGCTGCCGCAGGCTCAGAACTGCATGCGGGAAGGAATGCCTTCCTCTGTCACTGGGTACCCGCCATGGCCCCCAGACACAGTAAGGGTTGAGCTCTGGGGTCATATAAGGTCTGCCAGGTGCCTGCCCCACCACCCCCCAGCCCTCTCCCTTCTCTAGGCTTTCAGCTCTGGGCCTGACTTTGTCTTTCAGCTCAAAGGTCTGGCACATGGCGGACGACACACCGAGACTGATAGAGTCCATCTCTCTCGCATCCATGGCCAACGGCCTGGACAACAAAGGGGCTGAGCTGCAGGAAAGCCTGGTCTGTCCCCTTCCCATTCTCGCCGCCTGGAGGGAGGGGCCCTGGTTCACCAACTTCCTTCGCACCCCCCTCCCCTCTTTTCTTAAAACAAGGAGGACTGACACCCCGTCCCCCAAAGTGTGACGGCCTCCTCAGCACGGAGCAGCCCCTTAGTTTGATCGTTAAACGTGGGTGGCACACCCACAATGTGCCAGTAAGCCCGCCCTGATCCGAAAGACCAGGGAAGGCCATTTGAGCTGTGATTTAAAGAACAGGAAGGAGGAGCTTCATGGGGGTGCAGGGGTGGGGGTCTCTGTCGAAGTCTCAGCCAGCCGGGAGCTGGTAAGCTTGTCTTAGCTCTGGCATGTTGCGGGGTGCCACCCGGAACTCTGGAGCCTAACAGGACACCCTCTTGCTTCCCAACATCCCCTGACAAAACCTGCTCCCCTTCGCCATACCTTAGAGTGTAATTTAGGTGTTGTAATTTGCACATCAGAACCCAGCTCCACAGCCTGGGGCTGTGCGACCAAGTGTCCATGTCTGGGAGTTCCTGCCAGCCACGGCTTAGCCACAGCCTGTGTCTGTCCACCCATCCCTCATGTAGGCCATGAGCTCCCCGAGGGCAGAATGTGCCTAGCCCAGAGCCCAGCACACAGCAGGTGCTCAATGCATGCTCTGCAGAATTTAAGTGGCCCTCTGACGACCTCCTGTGAAAGCCAGCCCCCTCCCCCCGCCAAGCCCACTCCTGTGGGCACACTGGCGGCAGCCCGGGGCCTCTCCCCACCCTGAGCCCCCATCTCTAGACCTCACTTGGGGCAGCAGATACATTGTGGTCACTCTCTGGTGGCTTTAGGAGGAAGGCAGGGCCCCTGGCAGTGACGTGAGCCCCGCAGAGGTCAGGAACAGTTGGAGCACAGCTGTCCAGGAGCCCTCGTCAGGATGGTAGGTGATCTCCAGGGTGGGGGGTCGTACTGGCTTGGGGAGCAGGGGTGTTGACGAAGGGAGAAAGCATGCTTTCCTCAGTGAATGCACTTGGCCGGCTTCTGCCTCAGAGGTGAGCCAGGTCAGAGGCTCCCAACCTGCTTTGAAGAGTGATGGTGGGTGGAGGTTCCATCTACCTGCCTTGGGGGCCCAGACTGAGGAAGGTGCACCAAGGATGTGGGAGGTGGGAGCAGAGAGAGCGGAGAGTGGGGAGAGAGGGTCCTTAAAACAGCAGCTGATGCCTGATGAGCTCTGACTAGGCATCTTCTGCGTGTTCAGCCTCTGGGGTCCCACAGGGTATTCAAAGTGCAGCCTTGACTGCAGGGATAAACAAGTGACCAAATGACCAGGGAAGAACTGGCATTTGCACTGGGCCCGGGAGGCAGCGGGACCACAGTTCCCGAGTCCTCTGGGAAGAGCTGCTGCTGACTCAGTGGCAAGTGTCCCTGGTTCCAGTAAATAAATGCAGAGCTGGCAGCCTCTCCACCTTGCTCCAGGGACAGGCGGAAATGGGACAGGGGAGGGGAGGCATGGGTGGCCGGAGTCTTTCCTCAGTTTGCTCTGAGTTGGGGTTGCTCTTTAGCCCTGTGGGGTGTCAGGGCCAGTGCCTCGCTCATCCCACGTCGCCATTTTCCTGGAGTGGCTTCTACCTGGAGGTGTTGAGGATCCCCACGGGGACAGGAGTCTGGAGGCCACTCGTGCACCCTCCACTCTCCCCAGGAGGAGTCTGCAGCCAGCCCTGAGAGTAAGACGTTTCTTCAAGGAGCATGTCCAGCTGTTCCAATGGATCTGCAAAGGCCTGCTCTGCACTGGTGAGCCTGGAGCCCAGACCTGCCAGAGACTCTCCTGTCCCACTACCCCAGCCATCCATGTCTCAGGGTAGGGTTATCAGAATTAAGGCAGACCAGATCTTCTTCCCAGGCACTATGACCAGTAAGGGAGAGGGCAATCACTATTATCATATGGTGCAGCAAGCCATCCAGGAGCACCAAGGAGGGATGGGGTAATCAGAGAGGACTTCCAGGAGGAGGTGACATTTGCATCTCACAGGTTGAGCAGGAGTTAGCCAGGTGGAGGGGAAGGTCAATAAGAGTGAGAAGGCACGCCACGCAGAGGAAAGGTAAAAATGGGCAGGGTATAGATAGGGATCTGATGAACAGTCTAACATGGCTGACAGATAATAGGAATTACAGAGGGACGAGGCTGGATGGTTGGGAAAGGGCTGGTATTGTGTCACTGTAAAAACAGCCAAACCTATAGAGAATTTTTTTATAATTTATTTCAACCAAACAGAGGATACACCTGGTAGCAAGATCTCGCAGACTGAGAAAAATATTTCTGAGAATAACAGCTTGCAGTTTCTTTTACGGACTTGAGGTTAAGGAGGGAGAATAAGAAAGAGTGCATAAAGGTGGGAGAAAGCTAAGTGGGGACCCTCCAACCAGTGTCCCCAACTAGTCTGGGCAGCAGAGGGGGTGGGGCTGGGTTTACACTTAACAGTGTTTCATCCCATAGTATTTTTGTTTCTTGTGTTTTAAGATTTTATTTGTTATTTTTAGAGAGAAGGCCAGGAAAGGAGGAAGAAAGGGAGAAAAACATCAATGTATGGTTGCCTTTCATTTGTCTCCAGCTACAGACCTGGCTGGAGACCTGGCTTGCAACCTGGTTATGTTGCCCTGGCTGGGATTGAACCAGCGACCTTTGGTTTTGCAGGCCAGTGCCTTATCCATTGTGCCACCAGCCAGGGCTCATCCCACAGATTTTTTTTTAAAGATTAAAAAAAAAATTTAATTTCTTTTTATTTTTAGAGAGAGGGGAAGGGAGGGAGGCAGAGAGGGAGACATCCATGTGTGGTTGCCCTTCACCTGCCTCCAGCCACAGACCTGGCTGGAGACCTGGCTTGCAACCTGGTTATGTGCCCTGGCTGGGAATCGAACCAACAACCTCTGGGTTCTCAGGCCAGCACCTTATTCACTGAGCTACCAGCCAGGGCTCATCCCACAGTTTTTATGCAGTGGAAAGGCCTTTCCATTCTCTAAGGACTTTCAAAATTCATAAACCAGGGAGAGTGTTTCCCTCTCTGCTCTTCACTGCCATATTCTCTTCTTGAGCATGACACAGGCTGGCTTAGCTCCTAGAAGAGGAGAAGGGCAAAGGGAAAAGGAGCCTCCAGGAAAAAAGTAGTCCCCAATTAATGTTTCCAGGGGGACCCTGGCACACGCGAGTGCCCGCCTCCCTGGAGTGACTGGCTCATTCATCTGGGTCTCTGTGGGGCCTGGTTCGCTCTGGAGCAGAGCAGGGAGCCTTTGATGTTAGAACATGCCTGCGGCCCAGCTGCCTCCTAGCATGCTCCTCCCTCACATGTGGTCCGCACTTGGCAGTCGGCAAAGCCCCTTCACACACACCCTGTCAACTCTGTAACAGCCCTCCCACACAGTAGGGATGACTCTTCTCATTTCCAGGCGAGGAAACTGAGGCTCAGAGGGGTTGGGTGGAACTCCTGCCCTCCCAGTTCTGGGGGAGTAGGTGGAGCCCGAGGGCCGGGCTGTGGGGCCTGCAGAGGCTGGTGGGGCCATCACAGACCCCTTCTCTGTCTCCTCCCCGCCACTGCCAGCATTCGCTGCCTTCCTGCTGATTGCCTGCCTCCTGGATTTCCAGAGGGCCCTGGCCCTGTTCGTCCTCACCTGCGTGGTCCTAGTCTTCCTGGCCCACAGCCTGGGGAAGAGGCTGCTGGGGCCAAGGCTGCTGAGCTGTGTCAGGCCTTGGGGGCATTCCCGCCTGAACCTCTGGTTGAAGAGGTGAGTGAGCTCACGGCCCCCAGGTTGGGTGCGGTGGGGTGGGGCACATTGGCTGAGGGCCTCTGAGTCAGCTCTGGGGTCACAGCCAGGGCTGAGTGAGGGTGGCCTCGGCCTACCCCACCAGGTAGTCCCCGTGCCTGGGGAACATACCTCACCTCACTTGCCTTTTGGAAGCCCCAAGGCAGGTATTGGTGGCAGCAGCCTTTGAGGAGATTTGCCCGTTCTTGTCCGGTTCTTTGCCCCAGTTACAACAGGTCCCTATGACAACTGCTCGCTGTTTCCGTCCCAGCAGGGAGGGCCCATCTCAGTGCCACCCACCCTGTCAGGTCATCCAGCTGCTGCCAGGGATCACCTCTGGGGCCTGACTCAGCAGGCTGGACGGGGGTCCAGGTGTCATCATATAAGAACATGCATTGTCGCCACTTTTAGTCAACCTTGGACTGGAGGTCCTAGCTTGTGCATGGAAGGAAGAAGAAGTTAAAACCCATGTGGGTTGGAAAGGAAGCAGTAAAGTTACTCACAGGCAGATTGCACAGAAAATCCTATGGAAAGCTAATAAGTGAGCTTAGCAAGGTTGCGGGGTACAAAATCAACAAACAAAAAACAATTGTATTTCCACATACTACCAACAAGCAATCGTAAATTTAAATTATAAATGCTACTCAGAATAGCATCACATATGAAATATTTAAGGATAAATCTGACAAAAGATCCGCAGGCCTGTGCGTTGAAAACTACAAAACATTGCTGGGAGAAATTAAAGAATACTTTTTAAAAATGGAGCAAATTACTAAGTTCATGGATCAAAAGACCAGTATTGTCAATATAGCAATTCTCCTCCAATTAATATATAGTTTCCAATAATATCTCCATCAAAATTATAGCAGGCTTTTGGGGCAGAAGTCTAAAAATCATAGATTGCATAGAAATGCAAAGAACCTAGAATACCCTAAACAACTTTGAAAAAGATGAATAAATTTGAACTTCCATTGTTTGTCTTTGAGACTTACTATAAACTACAGTAATGAGGGTCACGTGGTCTTGACCTCAAAACAGACAAATGGATTAATGGAACAGAGTAGGAGTCCAAAAATAGATCCACATATATATTTTTGATAAGGGTGCAAAGGGCAATTCTGTGGAAAAATAATCATCATCTCAACAAAATCTGTTAGAATATGGGATATCTATAAGTGGAAGAAGAGAAAGATGAGGCAGGGAAAAAAACAAAAGAACTTTGATCCATGACTCACATTATGTAAACAATTAGCTGCAAATGAATCATAACCCTCAGTGTAATACCTAAAACTATAAAATGTTTCTAAGAACACACAGGAGTCTTTATGACCTTATGTAAATTTCTTAAATACAAAACCAAAATCACAATCTGTGTAAAAAATTGATAAATTGAATTTCATCAGAAATAAGAATTTCTGCTCTTCCAAAGGTATGGTTAAGAGAATAAAAACAGCCCTGGCTGGTGTGGCTCAGTGGATTGGCCCCAGTGCCAGCCTACGAGCCCAAAGGTCGCTGGTTCCATTCCCAGTCAGGTCACGTTACCATGTTGCAAGCCAGGTCTCCAGCCGGGTCCCCAGCTGGAGGCAGGTGAAAGGCAACCATACATGGATGCTTCTTTCCCTTTCTTTCTCCCTCCCTGCCCTTCCCTCTGAAAATAATGAATAAAATCTTAAAAAAAAAAAAAAAAAGAATAAAAACATAGCCCATAACTAGAAGAAAAGTTTTTTTAAAATTTTACAATTCATGATATTTATTTTTTCATTTTTAAAGATTTTATTTATTATTTTCAGAGAGAGAGGAAAGGAAAGAGGCAGAGAGGAAGAGAGACATCAATGTATGGTTGCCTTTCATCTGCCTCCAGCTACGGGCCTGTCTGGAGACCTGGCTTGCAACCTGGTTATGTGCCCTGGCTGGGAATGGAACCAGCGACCTTTGGATTTGCAGACCGGTGCCTTATCTATTGCACCACCAGCCAGGGCCTATTCATTATTTTTAGACAGAAGGGCAGGGAGGGAGGAAGAAATGGAGAGAAACATCAATGTATGGTTGCCTTTCACCTGCCTAGAAAAGTTCTGCCAATCACATACCTGACGAAGGCTTTGCATCCAGAAAAATAGAAATGCCTCTTAAAACTCAACAATAAGAAAAACAACCTACTGTAAGAATGGGATCAAGATTTGGAGGAGATTTAACTAAAGAAACTATGTAAATAAATAAACAAATGGGAAGGTGCTCGACATTGCTAGTCATTAGGGAATGCAAATTAAAATCCAAAGAGATACAACTGTGTTCCCCCTGGAAGGGCTAGGGTCCGAAAGACTGACCACTTCACGTGTTGGTGAATCTGTGGAGGAACTGGAACTCTCATATGTGGCTGCTGGGAAAGTACAATTGTATACTTTGGAAAACAGTTTGGCAGCCTCCTAAAAAGTTAGACCCACCGTATGATTCACCCATTCCATTTATGGCATTTACTTAAGAGAAATGAAACTGCATAGTCCCACCAAGACTTGCACATGAATGCGTGGCTGTTCCCAGCTAGTTTGTAAGAGACAAAAATGGGAAACAACCTAAATGTCTCAATAGGCGGGTGGAATACTACACAGCAGCGAAAAGGAATGAGCTGTCCATACATGCAAAAACATAGATGAGCCTCCCAACAGTTACACTGAGCCAAGGAAGATAGGCAAAAAGGGCGATGTGCTGTAGGATTCCATTTATATAAAATTCTAGAAAGTACAGATTCATCTGGTAGCAGAAAACAGATCAGTTATGGCCCGGGGACAAGGAGGGAGGCGAGGTGCTCAGCTTCAGCCATGCACCCTGTCCTCTAGTCCTCTCCCAACACTGAGAAATGGAGCTTCCTTTTTCTCTGTGAGGAAATCAGACTCAGAGAGGCTAGGTTGTTTGCCTGAAGTCACACAGCTCTCTCTGCTCCTGCTAACCCTGCGTGTGCCTTCCCTGGGGTGTGGGAGGTCATTGTGTGTGGTGGGGTGGGGGCCAGTATTGAGGGTAACCTCTTTCTGCCTTTGCCCTGCAGGGGCCTGGCCCTGGCTGCACTCCTGGGTCTAGGCCTGTGGCTGATCCTGGACACCTCCCGGCGGCCTGAGCAGCTGGTGTCCTTTGCGGGGATCTGCGTGTTCATCGGCATCCTCTTTGCCTGTTCAAAGCATCATCGCGCAGTCAGTGCTTAGTTGTTAGGCCTGGAGTGGGTCTCCGCTTTTCTCCCTCCGCCTCCTGGGGTTGTGGGACAGCTGCCCCAATATGAGGACCCTCCTGGTTCCATAGTGTAGCTGATGCACACCTGAGTCGGGGCATCACCACTAAGGAAGGAATCATTAAACGCTGAGAGGAGGCCAGCCTCCCTGTGCTGGGGTGGGTGCCTTGACAGAGGGGGGATAGGCCAGCTGGGGGCCCTGCCTACAGAGGAGGGGTGTGGGGGAGGGTCCATGCAGAAGAGGTTACTCTGAAGCCAGACCCTGAGGCCACAGCTCCGCCCACCCACTGACGATCCATCTGGGACTGAGTGCCATAGCTTGCTCAAGGCTGATCCAGTCTTGGGTGGGTCCTCAGTGAGACCTTGCCCATGCTGCCTACTGCCCTAGGCTCACTGCTGCCAAGAGCGTGGCCTGTTATGAACTCCAGGGAGGACGTGACCCCTGCCAATAGGTCCCACCCCCATCCTACAGGGCCGCCAAAGCTCCTATAGCCCCTTGAGCAGCTCCATGCCCTCTGCGGGTGCCCCCAGGAGCTGAGCTCACCAGGACCTCTCTTCGTCGGTGGCAGGTATCTTGGCGGGCCGTGTCCTGGGGTCTTGGGATGCAGTTTGTACTTGGACTCCTCGTCATCAGAACAGAACCTGGATTTATTGCGTTCCAGTGGCTGGGCGAGCAGATCCAGGTATGTCGTGCGTGGGCCGGCTGCCCGGGCATCTGGGGTTGCCAGGCCACGGAGGAGCAGCCACGGTGTGGGGGCCGGGTGGGCAGTGAGGGACTGGGGCCAGGAGGTTGGTTGGTGCGTGGTGGGTCTCAGACCAGGTGGGCCACCAGGGGCTGGGACACCTGCCCAGACGGCGGCCTTCTCAGGGGCTGGGTCTGATGTGGGAAAGGACCTCAGTTGAAGTTATACTTTTTAAATTCCATTTTTCTATTGCAGTAAATACACATAACATGACAGTTACCATTTTAACCATTTTAAAAATTGTTTATTTCATTAATTTTAGAAAGAGGGGAAGGGAGAGAGGCAGAGAGGGAGAGAGACATCAATGCATGGTTGCTTTTCACCTGCCTCCAGCCACCGACTTGACAGGAGACCTGACTTGCAACCTGGTTATGTGCCCTGGCTGGGAATCGAACCTGCGACCTTTGGGTTCACAGGCTGGCACCTTATCCACTGTGCTACCAGCCAGGGCTCATTTTAACCATGTTTAAGTGCCATTCTGTCAGCTCCCATGGTTGTGCAACCATCCCAGTCTACTTTTTAAAATATAAACTATGGGAGGCGCACGGTCCCTCCTGTGCCAGCCCCTCTCCTCACACACGTCCCCGTGCACTCTGGAGGGGACAGTCCTGCGCACCCCAGCTTTGGCTCCTGCGTGGCTATTGGGGCGCAGAAGACAGGGCTGCTATTCTGGTTGTGTCCCCCATTTTATAGGCAGGAGAAGCGACTTGTTCCCGCAGTCACGATGTAAGTGCAGGGCCTAAATCAGTCTCCTGCAGAAGTGTGTCCAGGTCCAAACCCTAAAGCTGGGAGCCTGGGCTGGGGGCAAGTGGGGGGCTGTGCCCATGGTCGGGAGGGAGGCAGCAGGCAGGCATAGAATGCTCCCCTTGGCGGCCTTCTCACCTCTCACTGTCATGCTCCCTTGGTCGTTTCTTTATTACCCAGACAAGTCCCAACCCAGAGTATTTCTTTAAAATGTATGAAATGAGAGGGTGGGCCTTCTGGAGAATGTAGTTAGAAGAGGACAGTGGCTGTGAGTGTGGCTTGAATGGGGCAGGCTGTCACGTGGTGCCCCGGCTCTCTGAGACCCACCTGCTCTCTCCCACCTGCCAGGGGCCGGGGTCCCACAGCCCCTGCACTGTGGGGGGACAGCCCCTGCAGGCCCTTCCAGCTCCCTCTCCTGCTGCTGTTTCCTCCCTCCTTCCTTCGAGACCTCACTCCCGTATTTTGTTTTCTTTTGTTTGTTTCAGGTCTTCCTGAGCTACACGGAGGCTGGCTCCAGCTTCGTGTTTGGGGAAGCACTGGTCAAGGATGTCTTTGCCTTTCAGGTCAGCTGACTCTTGGTCCAGGAGGCCTTCAGCACCCCAGGCCTTCAGCTAAGGAGGAGTCTGCGTGCTGTGTGGGCCAGGCCGGGGCTGGGGGGAGTCCTGGGAGCTTTTGGAGCTTCAGCCTCAGTTGCTGGGAGGGGCCCTGGCAGTGCCATTGCAGGCTTGGCGGGAAGTGTGTGCTCACGTCAGCTGCATCCTTCACGGTTTCTGCCTCGCTAGGAGGACATGCACACGCCTGCTACTTGCATCTCTCTCCCAGGCACCCTTTAGAGCGTGAATCCGTAGGCTGTCAGGCTACGAGGATTCCCCGGGGATGTTGGGTCCCCCTTTGGGTTACAGATGGCCGCACGGGGCCCTGAGTTAGGGCGGAGCCAGGTCATCAGACCTCCAGTGGAGCGATGCTTCTTCCCCGCCTTCCCCCCAAACAGTGTCGCTCATAACAGCAGTGACACGTTTCAGTCCCAGGAACGGTGGCTAAGATTTTGAGACTGGACATTCTGTCCAGAGAGAAAAACAGAGGGAGGTGGGTTTATCATTAATCAGCCTCGGCATTTTCCTGTCAAACACTAAACTGTTCCCTGGCCCCTGGGAGCTTCTGTCCCCCGGACGGGCTCCTGGTCCATGGGTTCGCCAGTGGCTTTCCGAGCAAAGAGGTTAGTTAGGTGAGGGGGGACATACAACACACGCTTCTTCTCCACCACAGAATTCCCTTTCTCTCAAGATTCACGAATCGCAGTCCCCCTCCGCATCACGCACACACATGTGGACGCGCGCACGCACACACGCATGCACACTTGCCAGGACTGGAACCTGTCCTCGGTGTAGGAGCGGCTTTGTTGGTGCTGAGCCGAATAGGAGGCTCAGGAGCTTTCTTTCCATTCTTTCCATGAATCACATGGACCTGGTCCAAGGCCTTGGGCCCCCGTCAGCCAGGGTTGTCTCCTCCGCGCTCGCTCAGATTTGCAGAATCCAGGCTGCTTCCTGCTGGCTGCAGACCAGCTCATCGCCCCTCCAGGAAGTTGAGCCCCCGCCGGAGGCTTCTTCAGGCCCCCCCGCCCCCTGGCTTGCAGTCCGGCCCTGCTGCTGTCTGTGGCAGCCACCTCCTGACTGTATCGTTTTGATTAGTCACTCCACCTTGGCTCTGTCTCCCTTCTGGTAACTTTCCACCCACATGACAGCCCCCACCTCCTGCCAGGCTGCTGCATTCTCCCTGGGCCTCGCTGACCCGGAGCGCGCGGTCACTCCCTCTCTTGCTGTCCCTCTCGGACACGCCAGCCTCTGCCACACGCCCCCGCTTCCTGGGCTGCTCTTGGGCTTTTCCGGGGGACCCCAAGGGGGAAGGGATGTGTTCGCCTCTCCCGAGGGGTTCAGGGCGTTTGCCTGTCGCAGCCCCGGCACTCCCCAACAGTCAACCGTGTCCAATTTTGCAAAACAAAAAAAAAAGAAAGAAAGAAAGAAAATCAAATAAGGACAAAAAAGTAAGAATAAGACCCAAAAGGTGCCATTGGGTTTAGTAATTAGGGGGTCCCTGGTTCCCTTGGCAGCATTTTCAGGGGAGGGACTGGGAAATGATTGGAAATAAGTCGGGATGCAAAGGGAGGGAGATAGGACAATGCAACCAGGAAAGGCCTGGTACGAGCGTGGCATGAGCGTGGCATGAGCGTGGCATGAGCGTGGCATGAGTGTGGCATCTGTGCAGGTCCCCCAGGGGCCTTGGGCAGGCAGGGGCGGGCAGAGGAGCGGGGCAGAGGCGGGGTGGCAGGCATGTCCGATGTCTCTGCTTCTCTGCCTCGATGGTGTTGTGGAGGAAGATCCCTCTGAAGGGTCTCCTAGCTCCGGGGCTTTGTGCTTGCTTGTGGCCCGGGGCTGGTGACAGGGCTGGGTCTGCGGGGACAGGCTCAGGAGACCATTGAGAGACGCCAGGGAGCGGAAGCCACAGGGTCCTGTCCCAGTGGGTTCAGTCCTGCCTTTGGAACCTTGGTCCTGGCGCAGCCGTGCTGTCTGCTCAGAGGGGCGGTTCTCAGCGTGTGGGGTCCGCAGGCCAAGTTCCCAGGCCCACCCCAGCCGTACCGAATCTGAGACTCTGCGGGTGGGCTCAAGTGAATTCTCAGGTGATCCTGCGGGTCCGGGGACCACACTTTGAGACCCCCCTGGCTGAGGGGAGAGAGAGGTTACATCTCCCTTGAGTTATAGGGAAGCGTTTCCACAAAGTGGCGGTCAGGACCTGCGGGAGCAGCTGAGCCCTGGGCTCAAGTGCGCCATCGGGGGGGGGGGGGGACAGAGCCATGAGACCCCAGGGCCCCGACAAGGGCTTGGCCACCTGCTCAGTGGACCCAGTGTTCTGCCACTTGCAGGCTTGTGACTGTAGGCAGGTAACCAGCATCTCGCAGTCCCAGTGTCCCCGCTGGTGGAGTGAAGTTTCCTGGCTGGTAGCTCATATTGGCCTTAGGGACCTTGTTCAGTCTTCAACATCCTCCCTTAGAAAATCAGGGCCACCTCTCTTTAGTGCCCTTCCCCTTCCCGGACTAAACGGACCACATAATCCAAATGCAGCTTCCCCGGACTAGAGACCCCTGTCTCCCAGAGGGAAAATGTCTCCTGGCCACTACCCAGAGACAGTCTAATCTGCAGTTGGGTCCCAGGCCCTGGGCATGCCCCACCCCCCTTCCATGGCTCCAGCTTTCCCTGCAGCCCTGCCAGGCTGCGGAGCTTTGCCCTCGCCTGATAGATTGGGCAGGCCGTCTAGACAGTACGTGATCTTCCATGCGTTCCACTCTGAGGGACAGCAGAGTGATGTCACCAGCCCTCGTGTTGGGGGTGTGTCCAGCACTGGGCAGCCAGGGGCTGTCACAGGACAGGAAAGGGTTTCTCCAGCCAATTCCCCGTGTTGCTTGTCAGGTGACACCCCTCATCCCCCCGCAGTGACTTGGGTGACAAATGTCAAGTGCAGCCGGTCCTGATGAAGCCCGCAGCCTTCAGCCTGGGTCTGGGAGGGAAAGGAAAAGCCATTTCTCATCTTATCTCTCATCTCCAGGGCTATTGCCCATGGCAGCCTGTACTCAGTCAGCCTCCCGAGTTTTGAACTAGAGCCTAGATTCAATTGCTCAAGATTCCCTCTTCTTAAAAACAAAAGGATTCCTTCCTCCACCCCTCTCTACTCTAGCAGGGCCCCTCGTCCTTCCCACACAGCCAGGCTTCACAGAGCTTCGACCCCTGCCATCTCTGCTTCTTCACGTCCTGCTCCTCCTTGCCTCACTGACCGCTGGCGTCTGTCCCCACTCCTGGTCTGACACCCTCTCCCCTGGGCTGAATCACTAGGTGCCTAGTCCGTATTTTTCCCGAGTTCTGTGATGCGTTTGGCCCAGCTGACCAACCGTGCCTTCTGAGAAAGCTGTCTTCATGTCCTGGGCCTCTCTGTTTCAACAAAATGCACACGGTCCCAGCACCCAGAAGGGACTGGCTTTGGCAGTCAGGTGCCAAAGTTTCAGGTGCACAGGTTTCAGTTTCTTTCGGCGACGGTGACGGTCCAGTTTTCCCACTCAGCATTTTAGCTTCACTTGTTAGTTTAAAACTGGAACGGATAACGGATTCCAACAGAACGGAAGGGAATATGGTAAAAAGTGGGTGCCCCTGTCCCCAACCCGAATGTCACCCAACTCCCTCTCTGCTTGCAAATCCTTGTAGTGATACCGTGTGGTCACACCAGGGCACACACGCTGCCACCTGACCCTTTTCACCTGAGTAATAGCACCCTGTCCTGCACTGTCCCTTTTCCATTTAACCACCTCTCTTGGAAATCATTCCGGAACTGCCCAGAGAGAGCTGCCTTGCTCTTGCTTCCTGACTTGACTGTTTCCCTGTGTGGCCATTCGTGGGGTTGGGAAACCCGCCCTCCCCCTGAGACACATCTCCTTCCCTGTTACCTGTCCTGGTGAATGTAGATCATCAACCTGCAGGAAGGCAGCCCCGGGGTGGGGCCCTGGCTGGAGGGGAAGCCGTGGACATGAGGGAGGCTGCATATTCTGAGTTTCTTCTCTGGGGCCTCTGGGTGGCTGGGCCTCAGATGGATGGGCCCCGCCTGGTCCCCAGCTCCCTGCCCCCTGCCCCCTGCCTGCCTCTGACCTGGGGCCTCTGCTCTTTCCTGGCAGGTTCTGCCCATCATTGTTTTCTTCAGCTGCGTCATGTCCGTCCTCTACCACGTGGGCCTCATGCAGTGGGTGATCCTGAAGGTGAGTCCCCATGCCCCAGAGACACCTGCTCACCGGGCTCACTCTCCCCCAGAATGCCTTGCTCCCAGGGTCTACACTTTCCCAAATCTACGGCCGACCACATGCCTTTTCACAGAGTCTTGTCATGGCACTAAGGAGACGTGGTGCCAAAATCCAAGGTGAAGTGTGTAGACCTGAGGCTGCATGGGGAAGAAACACTAGGGAGGAAAATAGCTTATCCCAAAAAGATCTCATGTGAGGGAAGCTGGGAGCTACGCTGGCCAGACTTAGCTGGTGTAAATGCCACCGGTCTGTCTGAGCTCATCTTCCTAAAACCTGCTGCACTAAACCGGGGTGCAGGAGGCATCACGGGGCCCAGCAAAAGAGTCTGAGGTTTTGGCTGACAGAGCTCAGAATAAACCTGCAGGAGCGCAAAAACCACCTGTGGTCATGCTAAGAGTTTACAATGTGTGTCATGAGGGAGGCATGACACCCACATCTGAAGAAGGGGTTTAACCAAGGGGCTGTGACAAACGGAACCGTCAGTGGGAGAGGGACAGGGCCCAACAGCGTACCTTTCAGAGAGTGGCTGGAGGAAGCTGGGGTGATACACCCAGAAAAGAGAGGGCCCAGCCAGAGGTTATGGGTGGAGTAGCTGCCTGCAAACACTTTGAGAAATTAGGAAGGGCAGCCCAAGAGGTCCCAGCGGTGAGGAGAAATTCTAGGGAAACATTTCATCATGATTGAAAGGAAGCATTTTCTAATATAGTCTTTCCCAAAGCTGTGTGTGTGTGTGTGTGAAACTCTGGTTCCCTAGCAGGTTAATAAGTGCTACTAGGTAAACCATTTTGTGAAGCTGACAAATTTAAACAAGGTTTATGCGGGACTTCGCAGAGCTTTTACCGAGCCGATGTGTATGGGTTATCTCCAAAGTGTGTGTACAGTGACTTCCAAATGTATTTGGCCAAGGAATCCTTCCCCGACCCCACTATGGATGATAAGCCCCCATTCAGTGGAGTCTTAGAACGGGAAGATGAATGGATCTTTTGGGGAAGCGTAGCTGAGGGGGTCCCACCCAGGTTGGGAATTGGAAGGAAGACTGGTAAGGCACTCCCACCCTGGTTCTGTCTGCCTCTGGAGCTCGAGGATGCCTGCCCACAAGTGCCCTGCTTCCTTCCAGATTGCCTGGCTGATGCAGGTCACCATGGGCACCAGTGCCACGGAGACCCTGAGCGTGGCTGGAAACATCTTTGTGAGCCAGGTGGGTCCGGCAGGCTGCTGCCCTCTTGGAGTTGGGGCTCAGGCAACAGGAGAGCCTGCCTGGGGACCTTCCCCAGAGGCGGCTGCCCTGGGGTGCACCTTGCCTGGGTCATGCTGAGCAAGACAGTGTCTGTCCGGCACCTCCTAGTGCTCTAGGCCGAGGCTGCCTTCATCAGCTGAGAGGCTCACAAGCCAACTTTGTCCTTTTGTACGTGAGGAAACAGGCTTGGGGCTGGCTGGGAATGACCCGCTAAGGCCCCGCAAGGTAAGCCAGGACTCACAATCCCAGTTTTTCCCTTCCTGACCAGGGCTCTTTCCACTACATTGTTTTGCCTTTAAAAAAAAAAAAAAACAACTTCTTCCTCTTTCTGAAAATGTATTTTTTCAAAGGAAATGTGACTCTAAAAGCACTATCGACCCTGAGGCCCTTTCGGAGGGCCTGGCCCTCCTGACAGTGGGGTCCTGGCAGAACGTTCAGGACCCTGGCCCATCTGTCCAACATCCAAGGCACCAGAAGACGTTCTTGCTTTTCTCTCTGGCAACCCCCAGCTCCATTAAAAGCTCCGGCATGGAGTTACATCTCAGGGCCCTTTGCATGAAAAGAGGTCATTCTGTGAACCTCTCTTAGCCTCTGTTTTCTGTCCTGAGAAATAGGGATGATCTCTTCTTTCTCAGAAGCTTACGTGCTAACATGGGGCGCTTAGTGGGGTGCTTACACATGGTAGGCACTTGACATGGGAGCATGACTGGGACAAGAGGAAGGGCCGGGGGTCCTTGCACAGAGCTGAGCTGACGCTGATGTTCAGAAAGGTTCAGTTAGGTGCAGACCACAGTTGCCCCCTTCACCCCACCGGCTGTCTCTTCCCCTGGGTCCACCAGCACTCGCTGTGACCTGCCTATTCTGGGGGTGGGAGTGAGGGAAGGAAGTCCTCAGGTCCCTGCGCTGGCCTAGCCAGTTCTGTTTGCCTGACCACTTTCCTGTTTGCAGACTGAGGCTCCACTACTGATCCGGCCCTACTTGGCGGACATGACCCTCTCGGAGATCCACGTCGTCATGACTGGAGGCTATGCCACCATTGCTGGCTCCCTGCTGGGCGCCTACATCTCCTTTGGGGTATGAACACACTTGTTTTCTTTTTGAAATTTTATATATGTATTTATTTATAGACAGAGAGGAAAAGAGGGAGAAAGAGAGAGACAATATGTGGTTGTCCCCAACTGGGTTATGGGATGTGGCCCATAACCCAAGCTTGCTCCCTGACTGGGAATCGAACCAGCGACCCTTTGGTTCACAGACCAGCGCTCAGTCCCCTGAGCAACCAGCCAGGGCTGAACACAGTCTTAATATCATTTACTGTCATCCTTTTAGAGAATCTCTATTAGCCCATTTTAAAATAACTTCCCTTTGATCCAGTTAGGAATATTACGAAATAGGAGTGTTTTCATAGCAGTCATGTGTGTATATGGGTCAGGGGGGACACGAGGGGGGCTCTAGGTAGCTCAGCTCCACATCCCGTGGAACAACCTAGGCAGAGAGGTGGCCACGTGACTTTGTAAGGAGGCCCCTGGTCTTTGTCTCCCACCTTGGCACCGTCCCCTCTGGAACGTCAGAGGTCTCCTGGCTCACACTTGCCTCACTGAGGAGCTGGTGCATAACCCCCCACCCACCCCACCCCCCACGGATTGAGGAAGGAGTTTGATATTGCAAAACCGTTCCTGAAGCTTTTCATCATGGTGGCGTCTTAGGGGAGGGAAGGCCGTCATATTTTCAGGACCTAGGGCCCTTGACTGTCGGAGCCTTGCTCTAGGTCTCGCACCCTGTTTAAAGAGCGGTATTCTTTGTACAGCATGCTCATGCCTGTCACTACTCAAGACTAAAATCCTGGAACAGCTCTATCCTTTTTCCACGTCTGCCTCACAACGCGTCCTGCTTGCCTTCCCGGTCTCAGGTCTCAGGTCTCAGGTCCCCCGACTGATGGGGCCTGGGTGCCCACTTCCCCGGAGCTCTACAGAACGTGTGTAGGCTGCCAAGGTCAGCCAGGTGGCCGCAGGCCTCCTTTCACGCCTGTGGTCTGGCAGCCCCAAGGCCACCGAGGCAGCTGCCCAGGTGGAACCTCCCAGCAGCTCCGGTCTGGTGTCAGAAGCTCTCTGCTGCCTCCACCTGGCTCCTGGCCCCCACTGCAGCAGCCTGGGGCACTGCCACCCTCCAGCCTTCCTCCCACCCTCTCCCCTGCCTTCCTCTTCCTCCTGGAAGTACTTCCTTGAGTCTAGTCGGCTCTGCTGTCAGCCCCCAATCCCAGGAAGCTCCCACTGGCTCTCTCCTGGCTGCTGCTCCCGTTCGTCTGCACTCCCCCTGGGTATTTCTAGTTTCCAGACCTGCGCTGTCCAACTCGGCATCCACGAGCCACTCGTGACTAGGGAGCTCTGGAAAAACTCGGCTCTCCTGAAATGGGATCTGCCCCGAGGCTCCGTGTGGAAAATATTTATACACTTTATGCATACGTTTAATATTGAGGAACTGGATGGAAAGACCATACTTTAGATCTATGGGGTTATAGAAAATACAGCATTAAAATTAATTTTAGCTGTTTCTCTCTCTCTCTCTCTCTTTTTTTAAAAAGATTTTATTTATTATTTTTAGAGAGAGGGGAAGGGAGAGAGGCAGAGAGGTAGAGAAACATCCATGTATGGTTACCTTTCACCTGCCTCCAGCTATGGATCTGGCTGGAGACCTGGCTTGCAATCTGGTTATGTTGCCCTGACTGGGAATTGAACCAACAACCTTTGGGTTCGCTGGCCGGCGCCTTATCCACTGTGCCACCAGCCAGGGCTAGCTGTTTCTCTTTACTGTTGTCATTGGCTCCTAGAAACTTTACAATCACAGATGGGATTCCTATTATATATGCTTGGACAACGCTGACCTAGACCTTTCTCTCCAGCCTTGGGTCCCAAGGGCCACTTGACTGAGTCCTTGCACGATGGCCATGTACATCTATCTCCCTTTGCACCGTGAGCAGAGATATGGATGCGTAACCTGGAGCTGTGTGCATAGCTCGGCAGGGCAACATTGAAGGGACCCATCACTGATGCTCTCATCTGTGCAAGAGTGAGAGCCCCCAGGACAGTCTGTGGACCCTGACAGGACTGTAAAGTAGGCAAGCTCACTGCCCCCTCCCAGCAGTTCAAGAATCAGACGCAATGATAGACCAAGCATTTTCGCATGGTATTGAACACGTGACAGTTATTTCTCTGACATGTCAGGGTCAGAAATCCACCCTTCGGAAAATAGGCCCATTTCATGCTGTGTAGCAAGAAAATTCAAACGGAGAGCCCTCGCCCTGTGTCCCTCTCTCACCTGGGCCCTGGGGTGCTGGAACGGAGTGCATTCCCAACTGGGTGTCTGGAGGCAGCCCCTGGGGATGTCACGGCTGCAAGGAGCAGCGGGCAGTGGGGAGGTGATGCGGGGCTGTCCCCCTGGGCCTGGGGGCCCTGCCTGTGCAGGACTCACCCTTTTTCCAGTGAGCAGGAAGTGGCCAGCTGGGGCATTTGAGGCTGTGGCCATGGCTAGCTACAGCATCCAGGAGTAGAACAACAGTAGGATATGTTCCTTGCTGGAACTCAGGGTTACAAACCAGGGGTCACCTCCAAGCTGGAGGAAGGGGGAGGGACCTGGCTGGTGGAGGGAAGGTCCCAAGATCCAGGCGTGTCACGCTGTCACCCCTGGAGCTGGGCAGATGAACAGGAGGCCAGCGAAGTCCCAAAGCCCTGCCTGAAAGTCCCCATTTTAAAATGATCCTTCATATTTTTTCATCTTTGGCTTAAATTATTTTAAGAATTCAGCCTCTAAGGCATACGACATACAAAATATGTATTAATGGGCTATGTTGTTGGCAAGGCTTCTGGTGAGCAGCAGGCTATTGGTAGATAAGTTTCGGAGGAGTCCAAAGTTATATGCAGAGTTTTGACTGTGCAGGGGTGGGTGCCCCTAACCCCTGCTGGTTCAAGGGTCAACTGTACTCGTCCTGCCTGACATACAGATATGCTGGGGCAAATCCGAGGTTCTGCATATCACAGCCTGACCCTCTGTACATAAGTGGTGTTATGATTCATAACGATGGTAGCAGTTCTGATGACGGTGACACACCAGTGGGGCTGAGTGGCACTGCCCCTGCGGCCTTGGTCCCCCACACCCCTCACCTGTAACCCCTACTCTCACCCTCACAGATCGATGCTGCCTCCCTAATTGCTGCCTCCGTGATGGCTGCCCCCTGCGCGCTGGCCCTGTCCAAGCTGGTCTACCCAGAGGTGGAGGAGTCCAAGTTCAAGAGTGAGGAAGGAGTGAAACTGAGCTCCGGGTGAGCACAGCATGGGGCTGGCGGGGCACTCGTGGTGGCGGGGAGGTGGGGACGGGAGCCAAGGTGGGAACAGCAGGGGATTCGTTTGCTCTGCCCTGCCATCAAGCCCAGGTCCCTGCTCCCCTTCAACTGCCCTTGTTGCGGCTTTGCTTAGAAAACCGCGGACTCCAGTTCTGACATCTTAATTTCCATTCTCGGACCAGCAGGACACAATGGACTGGGGCAGGCATGGGACAGGGGGGAGTGGCTGATGTGCCTGTGGTAAGGGGCCGTGAAAGGGCTTATCCCGTCTTCTCCATATGCCGGGAATCTGGGTCGCTGGTGTGTCCGTCACACCAGTGTGCTGTGAGCCTCGTTTGGCCTTAGCAGCTGTCGTGCGGCATCTAAGCCTTTACAAATGGTGAACAGGCACCACTTGGACACACGTGCTTGGGGATACAGTTCCCAGCCACAACCTCACATTTTCCTGAAGGCCCGGCGCAGCCTTGCCCTGTAGAACTATAACGTGAGCCACGTCTATGATTTTAAATTTTCTAGTTGCCATCTTTAAAAAAGTAGAAAGAAATGGGTAAGTGAATATATCCGAAATACTATTGTTTCAAGGTGTAAAAAAATATAGGTAACCCCTGTGTAACATGGTATTTCTATAACATGGTTTCACTCTAACACGGTTTGAGAATTAGAGAAATCCTCAAACAACATGGAGCGTAATGAGAGCTTTTAAGAGAAAAAAAAAAAATCTCATTAGAAAGGAGGGAAATCCCCAAAATACATGGAACATAACAAGAGCTTTTAAGAGCAAGAGATATCTCATTAGAAATTAATGAAATTTACAAAGATCTCTCAGCTAAAAGCAAGCAATCTAAAATAACAGATTTTTTTTGGTAAAAAGTACAGGATAGAAGTCAAGATAATGCTGAAGAAAGTTCAGAGGATGGAGATACCTTGTCAAAAAGAAAACACCCTTAATGGTGCTTAGTAGTAATGATGAAGAAAACATTATTTAATACATATTTACACGTTATACTTCTGGTGAAATTTGCTTTAGTAAAGATATTTCTCTTAATTATAAAAATAGAATAGTATGTTTAAAAACTTTTTGGAACCTAACGCCCTTTTTGCACCAGCTCTGTATTTCGTGTAACATGGACTCACATAACACCGCATTCTTTTTTGTTTGTTTGTTTTATTTTGTTTTTTGGAAGATCCCATTTATTATTTTCCAGAGAGGGGGGAAGGGAGAGAGGCAGAGAGAGAGAGAGAAAGACATCCATGTATGGTTGCCTTTCACCTGCCTCCAGCTACGGACCTGGCTGGAGACCTGGCTTGCAACCTGGTTATGTGCCCTCGCTGGGAATCGAACCGGTGACCTTTGGGTTCACAGGACAGCACCTTATCCTCTGTGCCACCAGCCAGGATAACACCACATTCTTTAGGAACCTAACAACCATGTCATATGGGGGTTGCCTGTATAAATATAATCCGTTTATAAAATAATCATTTTATTTTTATCTTGACTTTATTTTGCACTACATCTGCCAAGTCCGGTGGGTAACTTATACTTACAACGTGTCTCAGCTCTGAGCAGTCTCTTTGCAAGTGCTCAAAAGCCCAGTGACACTAATGGCGCTTGTCTTGGGCAGTTTTACGCTGAAAGTCTGGATCTTACCCCGGTGCTGGGACCAGCCCCTTCTCCTTCTGGGTGTTAGAGGGAATCAAGGACCTTCGGCAGGAAACGCATCGGCCAGGGTTCTCCTCTGATCCCCATCGGATGAGGGGCCCTGGTGTCTGTGGGGACAGAGCAGTAAGGTGACTCTTGACCCCAACAACAGAGATGCTCAGAACCTCCTGGAAGCCGCCAGCACTGGAGCGGCCATGTCTGTGAAGGTCGTTGCCAACATCGCCGCCAACCTGATCGCCTTCCTGGCGGTACTGGCCTTCATCAACGCTGCCCTCGCCTGGCTGGGGGGCCTGGTGGACGTCCAGGGGCTCAGCTTCCAGGTACAGCCCTGAGCGTCCCGGGCAATGGCTGGTGGGTGGACGCCCAGCGGAGCCCAGGCCAGCCCAGGTCCCAGCTGCTCCTCTTGCCTTGTGCCTCAGCTCCTCTGCTCCTACGTCCTCCGGCCCGTGGCCTTCCTGATGGGCGTGTCCTGGGAGGACTGCCCCGTGGTGGCCGAGCTGCTGGGGATCAAGCTGTTTCTGAATGAGTTTGTGGCCTATCAGGAGCTCTCCCAGTACAAGCAGCGCCGCCTCGCAGGGGTGGAGGAATGGGTCGGCGGCAAGAAGCAGTGGATCTCCGTGAGTGCCCAGTTTCCCCCCTGATGCAGCCCTGCTCCCTCGTCCAGCTGAGACACACAGCCGCGGCAGTCAGCCTCCATGTCATGCCGCCCTGGGTTTAGGATGGCTTCAGGCAGCACTGCCACCACCTTAGACCTCTTGGAGGCTGAGGTGCCAGAAGGAGCCCTGCTGGAGAGACCTGAGAGCTGGCTCTAGACAGGCCACCAGCCTGTGTGGCCTGGGGCCAGCCGCTGCTCCTGCCTGTCCTATAGAAAACTGGTGGAGCGCCTGCTGTGTGTACCCCGAAGGAGTAGATATGAGCCTCCAGGGAGCCCCAAGAGTGACGTAGGGAGGCCTCACCACTATAGCCACTGTCCATATTCTGCACTCAGTTCAGAGGTTGGCTCTTTCTATTAAAATGTATTTTAAAAAACTATTAACATTGGCCCTGGTTGGTGGCTTAATGGATAAGGCTCTGACCTGCGAACCCAAAGGTCATTGGTTCGATTCCCGGCCAGGAAACATAATGAGGTTGCAAGCCAGGTCTCTAGCCAGGTCTGTAGCTGGAGGCAGGTGAAAGGCAACCATGCATTAATGTCTCCCTCCCTCTCTGCCTCTCTAAAAATAATAAATGAAGTTAACACACACACACACACACGAAACAAAACAAAACAAAACAAAAACTATTAACAACTCTGCAAAACAAACCTTTCTAAAAGAGTAAAAGCTCTATGTAACATCATCAGGAATGGAAAAGTTACCCCTCTCACCATCCTAAAATAACAGCTATTGTTGTTTTCTATATTTTCTTCTATTCTTTTATTTATTTTTTATTTTTTTTAAGATTTTATTTCACCATTTTTAGAAAGAGGGGAAGGGAGAGAGGCAGAGAGGGAGAGAGACATCAATGTATGGTTGCTTTTCACCTGCCTCCAGCCACAGACCTGACCGGAGACCTGGCTTGCAACCTTGTTATGTGCCCTGGCTGGGGAATCGAACCTGTGACCTTTGGGTTTGCAGGCCGGTGCCTTAACCACTGTGCTACCAGCCAGGGCTTTATTTTCTTCTATTCTTTTAAAGAGAGTTTCCATAGTGTTCGTTTCAGTATCCATAATTTATTGTAGCCAGGATTTATCCCCACTTTTTTTTTTTTAAAGATTTTATTCATTATTTTTAGAGAGAGGGGAAGGGAGGGAGGCAGAGAGGGAGATAGACATCAATGCATGGTTGCCTTTCACCTGCCTCCAGCTACAGACCTGGCTGGAGACCTGGTTTGTAACCTGGTTATGTGCCCTGGCTGGGGATCGAACCAGCCACCTTTGGGTTTGCAGGCTGGTGCCTTATCCACTGTGCCACCGGCCAGGGCCAGAATGTACTCTTTTTTTAAAAAAAATAGTTTGCATGGAGTAAAAAGCACAGACTTCCCCTCACTGCTCCCTTCAGTTCCTGTCTCACTGCTTTCTCTCTGCGCCTGGTGCTTTCCACACACCGTGTCATCCTCACTGCAGCCCTTCCAGGCGGGCAGGTACTGTCATCTCCCCATTCCTGACAGAGACGTGGAAACGTCAAGAAGCTCTTAACTGGCTCAACCTGATCATACCTGCTGGGCTCCACATCCCTCAGTCTCTCCACCCTCAGCGTGACAGCATCCTCTGAGCTCGCAGCCTGAGAGGCTCCCAGGGGACAGTAGAGCAAGACTGCAGAGTGTCAGGAAGGGGCCATTGGCCCAGGTGTCCCCTGGGTGGCCTCTCTGGGAACCACCCTTAGAGTGGCGGTGGTTAAGCAGGCTGAAGGGCACCTGAGCCGGCAGTTTGAACTGACTTACAGGCGGGTGTCCAGGGCCCAGGAGGGGGCAGCACCGAGCAGGACCAGGGTCAAAGACTCAAAGCAAGTGTGTGACACTAAGCCAGGGAGCCAGGTCCCACCGGAAGGGAGCCCCTCCTACTCACCTTCTGTTATTCCAGGTCCGAGCAGAAATCCTCACGACATACGCCCTGTGTGGATTTGCCAACGTCAGCTCCATTGGGATCATGCTGGGAGGCCTGAGTGAGTCCTGCAGGGACGTCCGTGCATCCTGGACTCTCGGGCACCTGGGCTGGAGTCTGGCTGTGACACAACTTCCTGGCGATCTGTAGGCCTCAGTTCCCCGCTTTGTCTGAGGCGAGGTCTGGGCATGGTGACCAAGGAGGTTCCTCTCAACCTGGGAGTTCCGTGATGTCCCTGCCTCTGGGGGTGGCCCAGCCCAAGCCTGGCTCCCGGGTCTGGGGAGGGGCAAGGGGTGAAGCTCTAACCCCCCGGCTGTTTCCTACACTCACCTCGGAGGGCACCTGGGGAGGAACTGTGTCCACTCTTTGTAGTCTCCCTGCCTCGGGGTGGAATCGCCCCGTTTTATAGGCTGGGACCCCTTGTCTCGGAGAAGTGAAGCGGGGGGTCTAAATCGCTCAGCTAGCAAGTGGCTGAGCCTGTGTTGAACCCCAGACCCGCCTGCTGCCAGACTCAGGCCCTTTTCCCACCTCTGCCGCTGGGATGCTGTGTGGGGTCTACCTAGTGGCCTGAGTCGGGCCCAGGAAGTGACCCTGAACTCCCATACTCAGCCAGTGTCAGGACAGGAAGGGGGGTCCGTCGACACAGCTCGGGGGCAGAGCCTGGGCAGGGAGGCACATGCGTCCGGCCCTGAGCTCTGCTGCCCCCCGCAGTCTCCATGGCCCCCCAGCGGAAGAGTGACTTCTCCCAGATCGTGCTGCGGGCGCTCTGCACAGGGGCCTGCGTGTCCCTGGTGAACGCGTGCGTCGCGGGTGAGTCGCTGCCTGGCAGGGCCCTGGTTTCCTCTCCAGGCTGGGCACCGGGTCTCTGGTCTCTTCCCAAGTCCCTGTGGGGGGCGCGAGGGGGGCATAGGCCCTGCTCACCGACTGCTCCCTGGCCCAGGAATCCTCTACATGCCCAGAGGGGCTGAGGTCAGCTGTGCCACCCTCCTGAACACGACCCTGGGCAGCAGCAGCTTTGAGGTGTACCAGTGCTGCCGCGAGGCCTTCCAGAGGTGAGGGCGGGGGCCGGGGGTGGAAATGCCCTGGGGAGGGGGCAGTGGGGCTGAAGAACCGAGGTTGCAGAGGAAGGGTGGGCCAGGGACCTGGAGCAAGTTTCCCAGTGTGGCCCAGCCTTTTGAGGCCGCCAGAGCCTGTCCTGGCGGTCAGACCACAGCCTTTGCTTTTTTTCAGCACCGGCCCAGCCTTCAGCCCAGGGGCCCTGGACAACTGCTGCCGATTTTACAACCACACGGTCTGTACTTAGCGAGGACAGATCTGTGCCTTGCCAGGCGGCTGCAGATGCCACTCTAACCTCTCCGGCTAGCTGTTGAGGAATCTGTTGTAGCCTATTCCTCACCTGCTTCCCCTGTCCCCCACCCCCGACCCCTCTGACCTGCAGGCCAGGCTTCGGATGTGTTCTCCCTGTCCTGAGCCTTTGTCTCTGGAGTTCTGTCACAGTCTCGGTCTCACCCTCATTCCCTCTCCCTCTTCCTTCTGTTTCTGCTCCTTCCATCTCCATTCTCAGCTCCCCAGCAGCTTTGGCTGCAGTGACTTGTCATGTCTCTGTCCCCGTGGTCACTGGGCCCCCACCCCTGCACCAACTCCCCTTGGGCCATCACAGGGTGTCCTGCTGATGCGAGTTGCAAAGCTGTCCCCAGAATTGGACCCTGGTCCCTCTCGGTCTGAATGTTGGGTCACAAGCTGCCTAACGGCCCCCTGACCTCTTTCCCCGCTTCTCCCTTTCCCTGGACTCCCTGCTCACTCAGCACATGGCCAGTGTCCTGCTCTTGCAGGCCCCAGCGCATTGCTGGGCTCTGAAATGTGCTGGGTAAAGGATCGTGGAATCGAATTGCACCCGCTCTCAGGGCCGTCAGCGTGTACACCACTGTAGGAGGTTAAATGCAGTGCGGTGTCACTGTAGGTCAAATTGTGTTCCCCAAAAGATACGTCCATGTCCTAATCCCAGGTACTTGCCAACGTGATCTGATTTGGGAAGAGGGTCTTACAGGTGTAATTAAGCTATGTATCTGGAGATGAGATTATCCTGCAGGTAGGATGAGCCCTAAATGTAATGATTTAAGAGAGGAAGCAGAGGGCGATGTAAGACACAGACACAGAGACATGCAATGAGGGGCCACACAAGAACACGGGAGCAGAGATTGGAATCATCAGCTCCAAGATGTGGCCCCTCATGGTGACCGGCCAAAGGACACCTGGAGCTGCCGGAAGCTGCAAGAGTCATGAAAGGAAGCAGATGGAGCGTGTCTTAAGATTCGGACTTGTGACCCCTAGACTGTGAGAACCAATTCTATTGTTTCAAGCCACCACGTGTGTGGTAATTTGTTATAGCAGCTCTGGGAAACTCACACAGGCATTTTGCATGGGATCCTGGTACAGAAAAAATGGCATTAGGGGGAAAATAATGAAATCCAAATAAAGTACGAAGTTTCATTAATACAATTTGGTTCACTAAGAACGTACCATAGTGATTGATATAGGATGTGAACAATGGGGGAAAGTGGGTGTGCGGATATTTGGGAACTGGGTGTTACCTGCACAGCCTGTTTGTCGCTCTAAAACTGTTCACACATGTAAAAGGTAGTTTTAACACTGCATGGGGGGAAACCTGCACTGACACTGGTGGAGGGTCGTTTGTGATTCAGCCTGTGGGTGGTCCTGTCCTAGTCAACGTGTATCTCAGTAGACAGTCCACCAAGGCCTGTGAGATGCCCAGGGCCCTACAGCGCTCCCTTTCCACCACCTCTGCCCCTGGTCCCGATGTCCCCTCTCCTGTCCCCTCACTTGGATTCAAGTGCATGGCTTCCGCTGAATGAGAATTAGTCCTGACCTATGCGATGACATGAAGACCAGCATCTGCTTGGACTTACTTTTGGCTCAGGATGAGTGATCCCTGAGTTTGCTCAGGACCCTAGCCATCATTTTGAAGGTGTCCGGCCCTCCCCACTTTTCTGACAGTTTTTGCGCCCACGGTGCGGATGTCTCTGTCACCATGATCTGCTGTTTGGATCGCGAGTCTCCACCCCATGACCACCATTGATTGAACCAGGACTGAACGCCTGACCCAGGTGAAGCCGGACCCAGGTAAAGCCGAACCCAGATGCTTGGGAGAGAATTTGAACTAAAAGAACCGATACCCAGAGTTGGGTCACCACAGTGAGGCTGGCCTGGTGCTGGTCTCAGTCCCTGCCTCCCTGCAGCCAAATGCTGAGGTTTTCTGTGGATTCAGTGAGAGCTTACAGAGTAAGAGCAACCTTATTACAGTTACCTCAGGTTAGATGGCATTTCGGCTCTGTAATCAAAAGGATACTGAGTAGGAGAACCATTTTGTTAAACTCCCATCCCCCCCCACCCCCCGTTCCTCCTGTGGTGGATCAAGTAGTCATCCACCACTTGCCTGAAAATCGAAGCAGGAATCTTGCTATCTTGCCACAAAACCCATTCGTATGGGACAGCTCCGATTCTTAGATGGTTCTTCTTCTTCTTCTTCTTTTTTAAAAAGATTTTGTTTATTATTTTTAAACAGAGGGGAGAGGAGAGAAGCAGAGAGGGAGAGAGACATCCATGTATGGTTGCCTTTCACCTGCCTTTAGACTGGTGCCTTTAGACAGTTCTTCTTGATTTTGCATCAAAAAGTATTCACTTTTTCACCCTGGCTGGTGGCTCAGTGGATAAGGCGCTGGCCTGCGAACCCAAAGGTCACAGGTTTGATTCCCAGCCAGGGCACATAACCAGGTTGCAAGCCAGGTCTCCAGCCAGGTCCATAACTGGAAGCAGGTGAAAGGCAACCACACATTGATTAAAAAAAGAAGAAGAAGAACTTGCAGTGGTAGCACATCTTTAAAAATCTGAGATAAGAAAAAGAATGGAAACTTAGCTTTAAAACTAACATAGGGAAAAACGGACTAATGTTCCCTGAACACTTGCTGCATGACAAGTTATCCTGTGTGATTCTCAAAAAAAAGAAAAAAGTCCTCTCTTGTGGTAGATGTTATTATCTCCATTTTCCGGGTGAGGAAGCAGACGTAGGGAAGTACCGTGACCCCCGCAGAACTTGAGACTCAGTGGCCGAGCCAGGCTTTGAACCCAGTTCTGTGGGATTTCAATTCCAGACTCCTGACTATCATTATACACCAGCTTCCTCCTTCATCCGCCCAATGAACAGATATAAGTGTAAAATCCTTTTAAGTAAAATAGCCTTATTCCAATTAATAGTATTGAGCCTCTGTTGAGGTTTGAAAGAATGGCTGCAACTCTCTTCCCATTAAGGGGTCAATCTGTGTCCCATCTCCTCTTACTGGGACAGGCTTGTGGCCATTTGGCCCCAAAGAGTCTGGTGAAAAGGGCACTAATTCCATCCTGGGGGGGTTCACCCTTCTGACCTCACGCAAACCCAATTACCTTCCAAGGCCCCACCCTCAGATATTCTCTTTGGACATTAGGACTTTGACATAGGAATTTTGGGAAGGCACAGGTGTTCCGTTTATAGCACTGGGTCATTCAAGGCCAGACAGCTTCGGCCTTGTTCACCGGCACACCCTCACCCCTCTTGACATCCCGATCCACAGTGTAAGAGGTCTCACTCCCCTGAGGCTGCCAGAGCCCTAAGCCAGGTGAAGGGTGATGAGGAGGCAGAGTCAACAGTTCTAGCTGAGACCGGCCTTCAAGGCATCCCGACCCAAATGCAAGGTGCCAGTGAAGCAGCCTCCAGGTGGTCCCAGCCCTCCCACTGTTCTAGTTTTCCCTGCGGAAATCTCAGGCAGCATAGGGCAGGGACCAACCATCCTTACAGTACCCTGTCCAACAGACAGTGGTTGTTTGATGCGACTGAATTCGGGACAGTTTTTGATGCAGGGTCAGATACCTGGAGCAGCCCCTGAGTAGGAATCAGAGACGCCTGGTCATGGAGCGCTTGGAAGAGGGGAAAGAGGGGGCTGGGGTTGCCCTTTATCCATAAAGCAGCGAAGTAGTGATTCTTCCCAGCAGCGCAGATGTTGCAAAAGTTGGCCCCGCACCAGGCTGCCATCTGCTTTCGTCCACCAGGTGGCGCGGATGCAGTGGTTGCCGCCAGCAAGAGCCTTGCCAGGCCCGGAGACACGGTGCGAGGACAGGTCCCCTGGTGCCGCAGGGCTGTGGATGACCCCACCCCAGCTTGGATCCCCACTCCTATACCGCAGACGGCGGAGCCCCAGCTGTCACAGGAGGGCAGAGACTCTGCAGGAGGGTAGGACCTGAAAGCAAAATTCTCCAGCGGGGACTTAGCATCCCACGTATGGACCGGAGAGGCAAAAGGGGTAGGTCTCTAAGATCAGCGGGGAGGAAGGCGGGTAATTGGGCAGGGACAGTGGGGAGAGGCCCCAGGCCCTGACCGTAGGCAGCGTCCAGGTGGTGACTAGGCTTTGGATGGGATGGCTGCGGCCTGTGGAACCGAGCACAGAACTGACAACCCTCCCTGACACCCCCGCACCCCAAGGGCTTCTGCAAGTCAGCCGGCCCAGCCAGTGAGGGCCCGAGGCTGGGGTAGTGAGGTTCCTGCAGCCTCCCTGTGGCCCAAGGGCCACCCTGAGGCCCCGGTTCTACCCAAGACCCCGGGGTGTTGACAAAACTTTGGGGTGGGAGGCGGGCAGCTCCGTGATGTGCCTAAGACTGAATCCCAGTGCAGTGGTATAATGACTTGGAGCCAGATTTAAATTGAGTTAGAAACAAATAAACAACTTTGTAGTCTCACACAACCATGGTGCCCATTCCCACCCTCCTACAAGCAAAGGGAGGAGTTGGCAGGATGGGTCCTCACCAGCTCGGGGGAGGGAGCAGTTCCACAAGGAGGGGGTGGGATACAGTGCCCCGTGCTGGGACGTTCTTTCACAAAGTGGCCCATCCCTTGCACGGCTGCAGCAGGCAGGGTTGGCTCACCTTCACCTCTGACGTGAGCAGGCAGGGTGCCTTTCTGGGGCCCAGCTGTGCCCCCAGCCCCCAGCGCCAGTGCCTGGGACTGACCCCGAACAGGACTTGCACAGCAGCTGAGCTGGGCGGTGCTTCCAGGCAACGTGTCAGCTACTCATCATGTCTCAGGAGGTGGTGTGGCCCAACCCTGGTGGCCCCCACTTCATCCCTAGCCGCAGCCCCACAACACCCTCCCCAGCTGAGCTCCAGCCTCACTGAGCTGCCCCCACTCCCTTGAAGGAGCCACATTTTGTCCTGGCTCATGACTTTTCTACAGGCTGCTCCGTGTCCCTGAGCAACCCCTTCTCTCATGGGGTCCATCCTGCTTACCCCTCGGGTCCCAGTGTGGTCCTCTTCTCTAGGAAGTCCCCTGAACACCCAAGTCTGGGGTTGGGGGTCTGTTCTGGGCCTGACTTCCTGCCCTGGTCCTCCTCACACGTGGTATGCGGGTTTAAGCGTGCACCCCACAGGCTCAGATGCAGGAACGGTGCCCATCGTGTCTGGTGGTGGAGGAGGAAAGGGAAAGGAAGGGAAGGTTGTTGCTTCCTCGCTGCCTTCCCCAAAGTCTTGAGATTTCCTGGTCTGTGAAGCTGTTCAGTAAGGCAGCCCCCAGAGTCCAGCCTGGAAGGGAGCTTGGTTCCAGGTAAGGGGGCCGTGCCCCCAGCGAACCGTGGGAGTCTTCTGCCTGGATTTCGGATGGGCCAAGGCGAGGAGGCCCAGGTGGCTGGAAGCTGCGTTGCTGAAGGGAGGTGGGAACTGCAACCAAGCAGAAAGCAGGAGGTCAGGGCCCCGTGCAAAGCCTGCCTCCGTGTGAGGGAAGATGAAAGAGGCATACGGTAGAACTTCCAGAAAGTGTCCTGATGGGAGGGCCAGGCCCTTCTTCGGGGGTGACCAGATTGTTTCCAGCTTGAAAACTAGAAGTCCCGCATCCTGGAAGATCCACCAGACCTGGCACACCCGGAGAGCTGGCCGCCACACGCCCTGTGTATGAGCATGAGAGAGGCCAGCTTGGAGCCACGGGGTGGGTGGTGCAGCCACTTTCAGTGACTCGAATTGCCCTGAGCCCTGATCTCTTGAACTGGGAGCTCCGATGATGCCCTTCGGGCTTTGTGGACTGGAGAGAAAAATCAGCTTCGATGTTGCCTACGGGTCTGTCATTTCTGTTTTCTGTCACGGGCCGATGCACCTAATCCTGAGCACACGGGGCAGGACTAACACCTGAATGGATGCGGGGATCCTGCTTTGTTTTGCTGCCACTCGCACAAGCTGGGGTTCACCCTGAAAATAGCCTGCATCTTCCTCGGCAGCACCTCCGGGGGTGCCCCTGGAGCGGGGGTGTGTGTGGGGGTTGTTGCACCTCCCCAAAGGTGGCCGTGTTTCCCGCTCATTGCCAAAATGCCTGAAAAGCGATTTGCTTTTATTGTTTCTATCATTCACCTACAGTTGACGGTCACCATGACAGGGGTTCCAAGTGGTTAGACCTCTATTCAGTCTTTAGGAAGCAGTGCAACTTGGAAACCCTGGTTCCTATAGGAACGCGCAGGCAGCCTGAGCCGCTGGCCCACCCTGAGCTCCCCTCCCGGCCCCTTGGCCACTTTTCAGCTACTTGTGTATGAACTGCCCCAAATCCATTCAGACACAGACACGGAAAGGAACCCAGAGACCACGAAGAAAAGGACTGAATCCTAGAAGAAGTTGCATACGCTTAAACCCTCAGGAGAGGGCTGGCACCAGATGGTGGCGCGGCCCTGGAGGGGACCTGCTGCTGCAGGTGCCTCTCTGGCGGCCACCTGGGGAAGGGAGCCTGCTCCCGGTGGTGTTGCATCAGGCCCTGGGGCCTCATTTCCAACAAAGCTTCCCTGTTCCTGGAAACACAGCCATGGGTGCACCAGCGTACCCCAGGGTCTATTAGAGTATGGGCCACCGGGCCAGGGAGACCCTGGTACAGACACAGATTTAGTGAACCTGGGCGCCAAGATGTTCCTACAGCCCCATTGCTGGGTGGTCTGGAGGTCCCAGCAGAGGTCTGTGCAGGAATAACTGGGGGCCAAACTTCCAGGGCAGGTGGCATAAAACAGAGCGTTCCTGAAGGACGTGCAGGTGAGCAGAAAGCACCCTTTGAAGAAAGGGCTTTGTTGGATCTCATCTTGGCCACATCCTGGTCGTGTCTCAGTTTCTTCTCTTATGGCATGGGGAAAGAAACCAGCCTACGTGATGGGCACTTTCAGGGAGGGATGCATAAACCCATCCGATGCCTGGTTCGGTGTGGCCCGGTTGGTGGTCCTGGCCCAGCGTCTCTCATGAGGGTGCAGTCCCGCTGGCGGTCAAGGCCGCGGTCCCCTGAAGGCCTGACGGGGCTGGAGGCTCCAGTCCCCCTCTGCATGGGCCTCTCCCTAGAGCTACACAAGCATCTTCCCCACATGGCAGCTGGCTTGCTCCACAGTAAGAGATCCCAGGGAGAAACCAGATGGAAGCCACCGTGACTTTTATAACTAGCCTTCAAGTCATGCAGGGTCCTTTCTGCACTTTCCTAGTGGTTGTACGAGCCAGCCCTATTTAACGCTGTGGGGACGATCCCAGGGGGTGAGTCCCAGGAGGTCAGGATCCTGGAGGTCACGTTCAAGGCTGGCAACCCACATGGCTTTATCGAGCTGTGAAACCAATCCTGGAACACCTGCTGCCTGGCCTGTTACGGAATAATTGCGTTACCTCTTGACACAGCGTTATTTGTAGCCCGAAGTGTCCTGATACCTCTTTCCGAAAGTTGCCCTTTGGCTTACGGTGGTCCGAGGTGATTCTCCGGCCGATGGCAGAGGGGGCCCAGGCTGCCAGCCGCGTTGAGGCAGGAGAGAAAAGCAGGCTCTCAGCCCATAATTAGCAGGCTGGGCAGTGGTGGAACCTCTCAAGTTTGATCGGGTCTTTCTGGACCCCAGAGCAGGCACTGCGAGGGGAGGGAGAGCCCAGCTTTTGCAGGACTAAATAGTCCCGGTGAGTTAAAAACAAAAACAGGGGAAGAAAATCGCTTTGCTGTAATGACATGGCCGGGTCTGTGTGTGTGTGTGTGTGTGTCTCTCCAGCTAGCTCTGTGGAGGGACTGAATCCTTCTCCTTCTTTCTCTCCTGCCCAGATTTCCTGCTGGACTCTGGGGCTGGACCCTGTCCAGCAGAAGTTCCCGGGCTGTGTCCTGTGGGGAGCATCTCGGAGGACAGCACCAAATTCACACAAGTCCACTCTGCTCCCCAAGGTAGGCAGGGAATCCGAGTTCCCTGAGCTCTGCTGCCTTCAAGAGTCGGGAGGGCATTGGCAAGCTTTCAAGTGGTGGAAGGGCAGGGAGCCACTTTGAACTCGCCCCTACTGATTTTCTGGCTAAGACGTAGCTGGGAGCTCAGTGGCTGGGTGGCCTGTACAGGCTGGCACACCTCCACTGCCCAGCCTGCTAATTATGTGCTGGGAAGGCGCCCTGCTCCCACCCGGACTTCTGGATTCCGCTGGGCCCAAGGGCCCACTGGCACAGGGGCAGGCTGTGGCATGGCCAATCGTCCAGGGCTATCTGCATCCCATCCCAGGGTCCCCTCCAACCTGGAGAGGTGTAGGTGAGCAGACTGGGAACTTGGACAACTCATCTCTTGCCCAGCCTTGGTTTTCCTCTTCGAAAAGAAGAGTGGCACCCTGGCTGGTGTGGCTCCGTGGATTGAGCACCGGCCTGCAACCCAAAAGGTTGCTGGTTCGATCCCCAGTCAGGACACAGGCCTGGGGTGCAGGCCTGGTCCCCAGGATGGGGCATGCGAGAGGCACTGATCCACGTTTCTCTCACACATTGATGTCTCTCTCCCTCTCTTTCTCCCTCCCTTCCCCTCTGTCTAAAAGTAAATAAATAAAATCTGAAAAAAGAAAAAAGGAAAAGTGGCCTCACCAAACGTTAGCGCTATAAAAGGCAGGTGGCCTGGTACGACAGAGAGAATGCTTTCAGCGCAGATAACAGAAGATGTACTTGAAAAGAGCTGAAACAACAGAGCTTTATTTCACCCCAGGACATACCTTCAGACGAGAAGGGTGGGTCCCAAGGGAGCTTGTTCAGCTGCTCTGTGACTATACTCAGGGCCTCAGGGACACGGGAGCTTTTCATCTGCCTGCTCTGGACCCTCACTTTTTGTGGTGGTCTGGACCTGAACTCACAGCACCTCTGAGGTGTGTCTGGACCCCCCAGGGATGTGGGCTGCTTTGCGTACCCCCGCAGCCCACGCACCTCATTGCTGAGCTGCAGCAGGTGCTGTCTCCGACACCCGTCTCATAATTCTGCTGCCACCAATGCAGCGGCAGCCGCCACCAGCCACACTACCAAAGCCAGAATGGCATTTCCCTTCCTCCAGCCTTCCAGTTTCTAAAGTGCCTGCCCTGGTGAGCCCTCCAGAAACCAGCTGGTCAGAGCAGGGGAACAGGAGGGAATGGACTAAGGTCCCCATGGGTCATACGGGGAGCAGAACCTGCAAGATGAAGGTTGACAGCATAGATTTCAGAGTCAGAAAGGCCCGGGTTTGTGTCTTCCCTCTGTGACCTGGAGCCAGTCACCTCCCTTGTGTGAGACTTAGTTTACTCCTCTGTGGGAGAGTGACAAGGAACCTATCTTAGAGCATTGCCGTGAAGGCTCCAAAGACCGTTACTATTATGATTATTCTTTTAAGGTTATTTATTATTGTTGTATGACAATGGTTCCATTCAAAAAACATCATTATAAAGACTTTTTAGCATGGTGGCCAGCAGCTTCAAAGGGGCTCCATTCCTGAGTGGGCCTGCTCCTTCCTCTCGTTCCAGGGCCTTTGTCCTCTGTACTTTCTCTTACCTCTGCCTGGAATGTTCTGTCCTATATTTCTTATCTCATTACTTCTGACTCATTCTCCTCGTGTAGCCCGGACATTTTCGACGGCAAGAAACTAAAATACTAGACCCGAAGATGCTCAAGCCAAAGGAAGTTATTAAAGCTGTAAAAATCCAAGCGTAGTTTTAATTTTAATTTCAGGTATGGCTTGATCAGGGGCCCCACCAATGACCTTGATGCTCATGCACTCCAGGTTGGCCTGCATGTCCACCTCTAAATCAATTTCTGTGGCCAGGGAGGGGGTGCAGGCTCAGTGTCCCACCCAAGTAACTTGAGCTGGTACTGGGGGTGACTGTGGCTTCCCAGCGGAAACTCTGGTACAGTTACAAGAAGGATGAATGGGTGCTGGGCATGAAAACAGCTATGAACTCATGCTTTAGGTCAGGACAGAAAGTCCCGGCGATCACTCCCCACTGTCCAAGATGAAGTCATTTCCTCCTGTCACACACACTCAGAGCTCCTCGGACGTCACCATGCTCAGCTAGTAATTAGATTCTTGTGAAGCTGAATGACTGCCTCGCGCCCCACGTTATGAGCTCCAGCGGCTATTTCTGTCATTGTTGTATCTTTGGGGTGCAGCCCAGTGCCTACACTGGCTAGACACTTGATAGGGTCTGTATGACTCCAGGCCCAGCCCGTGACCCCGACTTTCTTATAGCTGCACTCCCACTTAGGTCAGAATCTCCCCCCTTCAAAGTCTTTTTCCCCTGCAGGTAGGCTTAGGGACCCTTACACAAGACACACTCCCCCCAGGTGACCTGAGACCCACCCAGGACTTTGGGTGGGTGACTCAGGCCAGCCAAAATGACTTGAGGAATCAGGAGAGGCTCTGAGGGCAGGGAGGGTGACTTTGGATTAAGCATTTTAAGAGGGGTGATTCATGACCATTGCGGCTGACATTTAGAAAGCCCTGCATACTTTTGGTCACCAGGCTGCCACTTTGCAGCGCGCCCCACATTTGTCCCAGGGGTGTCCTCCTCTGCTCTGGGGCATATCACATTTCACCTTCTGCTCCTCCAGCACCAACGGCATTTGGCGCCTCAGTTTCCCGTAGGTGGTAACTCATGATTGTCAAAGCTCACTTGTATGGCAGCCGCTCCACAGGACAGAGGAGCAGGGCTCTGGCATTAGATAGGGCAGGGTTTGCAGCCTGGTTCTGCATGCGTGAGGCCTCAGCGGGCCCATTTTGTCCCTGTGAGGTAGAGGGTGCTGATCCTAGATCTACAAGAAGAAAGCTTCAGAGAGATGAACCGTCAGGCTGATTTGGACCTGAGGCAGCCACTCTCCCACTTCCGGCGGCTTCCAGCCCACTTTGGTGGCCAATGCAAGGGGACAAGTAGGAAACAGGGTGCAGTGGCACCTCTTTGAGTGCCAACCCCTGGGTGGCACTCAACCAGCTTAGGAGGGAGAGGTGTAGACCGGGACAGGATTTGGGTTTCAGATGAACAAGGCTGCGTGGGACCACACGTTCTCGAGTCTCTAGTGGACCGGTGACATGGGCGGGGTGGGCTGAGGAGACTCCCAGGAATGGGCTGTGGTAGTGGGCAGAGGGGGTGGTCAGGATGGCATCTGCTCCTTGGTTTGACTCCTTGCCCAGCCCCACGGACCTCATGCCTCAGTCCTAGGAGTAAGAACTGCGGCCAACATTCAGCCACAACTCTCAGCCTTGTGGGGGTCGAGCTGCTCTGCTTGGGGGTCCCCACACCCAGGGAGAATGGATGGGGGGGTGTTCTGGGTACCACAGAGCTCC
This sequence comes from Noctilio leporinus, assembly GCA_004026585.1. Taxonomy (NCBI): domain Eukaryota; kingdom Metazoa; phylum Chordata; class Mammalia; order Chiroptera; family Noctilionidae; genus Noctilio; species Noctilio leporinus. The sequence goes on from PVIW01001200.1 coordinate 211,937, forward strand.
AAGATGCCCACATGGCTGGCATAGTGGGGGTTTCTCCCTTCAACAGGACTTTGGTCATTCATCAGCTCCTGAGATACCTCCAAGCACAGGGTTGTGTGGGGCCTGGGAGTCCTGGGTGTGCCTGTGGGCGGCACGTAGTTTACTCTTTTCAGTGCGAGCTTTTTTGTGTCTGCTGTTGCTGAGGCCTGGGGGCTGGATTCTTAGGGTAGAGAAATATTCACCAACCTCATGGTGCCAGTGCAGGTTTATGGCCAGGAAAGGAAAGGAGGGACGGGCTAGAATTGATGTCAAGCAGTTGAGGCTGAGATGCTGGGCTTATGACTTCCTGGAGGGCCCCGGGCTGAGTTCCTGGGTGTGAAAAATGTGTGGATAGAGGGGTTGCTCTCTATGACTCCAGAAGCAGGCAGATGATTTCTACCTTTCCTGCCTGCTCCTGTATTGTTCTTAGCCTTAGGTCTCCCAGTCTAGGGCCCCTAAATGGCAGAGGTGGGAATCAGTCAATGCTGCTGTCTGGGAACAGAGAGGGTAAGTGACCAGCTTGGGATGGCACAGTGCAGCTCAGGGGACCGGTGAGGTGGGGGCAGGGGAAAAGCATCCTCACACCCCTGATTAGCACAGGGCTCAAGGATTCCCAAGAGGAGGCCCAGGCACCTGCAGGGGGAGGAGGGCTGGAGCAGCCCGGAGCCCCGTGGACAGGCAAGGTCAGTGGGAATCATCAAGGCCGGACTTCCCGGCAAGGCGGGGACGGGCGGACGGAGTAGACTTCCATGTCCTCGGAGCGGCTCAAAGCATTTTCTTCACGAGTTACTCTTTATTTAAACTGGTCCAGCTTCTCTGCCTGGACAAAATTACCTTCTAAAACCTGCAGAAGGAGGATAGAAAACGCTACAATTCGGGTGGAATAAAGGGTGAGAGTACATTTTTTCCCTGCGTTTTGCAGGACGTCTTCATGGACCCGCTGCTGCTTTTATAAGGGAGGGAGGCGTAAGTGTCGCTGCCGCTCAACGTGCTTCAACTTGGTAACGGAGCCCTGGGCCGGGGGTTCTGTCCCCTCCGCAGCAACGCAGGTGAACAGCCCAACCTTCCGGGGTTCCTGGCTTCGCTGCCCCGCGGAGGGCTCCCGCCGCCGCTGCTCCAGGCCCCACGCCGAGCGGCAGCGTGGAGTGAGGACATAGGGTCTTCTTGGCGGACGGGCCGAGCCCGCGGGCGCCCTAACGGGACCCTCGTTAGAAAGTACAGAGTCCCGGCTTCCTCCAGCCGCGAGCGGGGAACAGGGGACGCGCTGTTCCGGCTAAACGCCTGCGAACCAGATGGAGCCAGAGCGCCCGGCTCGGTCCCCGCCGCCAGCCGGGTTTCGGCCGCCCGAGGTCCGCACGTCGCCCCAGCGGCCGCGGGTTCTCCGGTGCGTCCCCGACCCGCTCCGGGCGGCGGCTGGCGCCGGGCCGCGCATGCGCAGTGCGGTGGGGGCGGGACCGCAGCCGCTCGCGGTGACGTCAGCGCCGCGGGCGCCGGGCGCGCGGGCGGGGCCTGCTGCCTTCAAACGCGGCCGAGCGCGGCGCCCGCTCCCGCCGCCGCAGTAGCTCCCGCGGAGCGCAGCTGCCGACCCTGCGGTTCCCGACGGCGCGGCCCGGCCCGGCCGGGCTGTCTCGGCGCTCGGACCTCGCAGCGGCGGCCGCGGCGCACCGCCCCCACGGGCTTCGCTCGGCGCCCGGAGCCCGGCCGGGCCGGTGCCCGCCAGGGCGGCGAGGGTGTCGGGCGCGGCGGGGACGCTCGCGCCGGGAGAGCGCAGCCCTCCTCCCCGACATTCCCCGGAAGCGCGGCCGGGCGCGCCGGCGATGTGACGGCGGCCGGCGCTGCCGCCTCAGGAAGGGCATGTTCGCAGGGGCGGCCGCCGCGCCCGCTCGGCGATAAAAGGGCGGCCGCGCTTCCTGCCGGGAGACCCGCGCCCGCCGCCCGCCCGGCGGCGATGACACGGCGCCCGCGGCGGCCCCGAGGCGCCGGGCGGGCCGTTTGGTGACCAGAGAGCGGCCGCGCCGCTGCCAGCATGGGCTGCGCCCCGAGCATCCACACTTCCGAGAGCCGCACGGGGCACCGCGGCCGCCAGGAGGACGAGGGCGCGCCGGGCGCCCCCCACCGCCCGGGGACGGAGGCCTCGCCCGCCCCCCGCCGCGACCCGCTCGCGGCGCCCGAGCCTCGCGGCGGCGGCGGCGGCGGCAGCGGCGACGACAAGGTGAGGGGAGCGGGCGGGCGGGCCCCGGCCCCGGCTGGAGCGGCTCGGACGGACGCCCGGCCGCAGCCCGACCAGCGGCGTCGTGGCGGGGCCGCTGCGCGAGCCGGGCGTCCGTTTTGGGGACCCTCGCGCCTCGGGGCGCCGGGTGAACCTCTGCGCGGGAGTCGCGTCGCGTCGCGTTCGGTCGCTGCGGACGGACTTTATCCCGTAGGTTCTCGGGCAGGAGGCGGGTGTGTCTGGGGAGGGAGCCCGAGTGTCGCGCCCGCCCGGCCGCGGAGACGGGCGTTTCCCGCAAAAACGCGCGTGGCGAGCGGCCGCCAGACGGAAGCGCAGCGTGACCGCGGGTCCTTCGGTCAGAAAACACGTGATTTTGTGCAAAAAGAAAGAAATTGCGTGTCTTGAGCGCCTAGTGTCGAGGGCACGTGCTGTCAGCGCCGCAGCTTCATGTTCCGTTGTTTATTTGTTTTTGGCGTGTGCGTTTTGTTGGAAAGGGTGATTCTCACTATTTTTTAAACGTCCGGCGGGGCGCACAGCGGCGTTTCCCCGGTGCGGGGCGGGCGGCGCGGGGCCGGAGCGGGCGCCGGGGGAGCCTCGGCTGCTGCGCCCCCTGAGGGCTGCTGGGCACCCCGCCCCGAGCTGGGGGGGTGTATTCGTGGCCCGGGCACTGCTCCCCCGTGCAGGTGAGAAGCCGGCGTCCATGTTGCATGACGCCGGTGACACGGGCCCCCAGCCCCGCGAGCTCACGCCTCTAGTCTGCAGCGGCGCCGGTGCTGCGCTTAGACCGCCGCCCACCTGGAAGGAAAGCGGGCGCCGCGTGGGGAAACAACGCGCGCAGGTGCGGGGCGCCCGTGGCTGTCCTGCGTGAGCTGCTGCTGCTGCTGCTGCAGGGGCCGCTCATGGAGGGAAATGCGGGAGGGGGAGGAGGAACAGCAGCGCGTGGTTTCCTCCGCACCCCAGCTGCGGCCGGCCGCCACCCAGGCCTGTGCCCTGGCTGGGAATCCAGCCGGCCACCCTTTGGTTCGCAGGCCCGCGCTCCATCCACTGAGCCACTCCAGCCGGGGCTTTTATTTTACTTTAGTTTTATTCTTATTATCTTTTTAAAGATTTTATTCATTATTTTGGGAGGGAGACAGAGAGGGAGAGAGACATCCATGTGTGGTTGCCTTTCACCTGCCCGCAGCTAAGGACCTGGCTTGCAACCTGGGTATACGCCCTGGCTGGGAATCGAACCAGCAACTTTTGGGTTCCCAGGTGGGCACCTTATCCATTGAGCCACCAGCCAGGGCTATTTTTTTTTAAAATTGTTAACCAAATGACTTTTTTGGTCCCTGGAATTTGATTCTATGAAGCCTCTACCTTAAGACACTTGTATTTTTATACCCAGAGGGAGCGGTGCAACAGCCGCAGGCACAGAAACGCTGGCCTCATATTTGCGACCAGCTGTGCATGTTGACGCCACATCTCGGGTAAATGTGCTTGTAATTATGCATGTTAGGTCACAGGGCAGTGGTGAATATTAGCCTTTTTGTTTGTTTAATATTGTTTCTTTAAAGGGACATAGTAAATTTTTAGAGAAGATGATAGACTGCCAGCCATTGAGCAAAATCACATTTTACAGTTATTTTGAGTTCTTTTTTATTAACATATCAAGATCCATTTGAGTTCACTAAAATTTTCCTTCTTAAAAATATAGCAAGTCAACATACTGATTTTCAAGAAGAAATTCAGTGGGGGAAGTTTTTATATTCCTAAGCCTATCATAAATGCCAGTTCATCACAGTGCTTGGGACAGGGACAATTGCATTTTCAAGTTAATTAATCAGTGTATCTCCTACACTGTAGAGTACCCTACATGTGTTCCCTGAAACAATCTGTGTACTCTTAAAAAGTATAAATTAAAAAAGAAAGGTTTCATGGTCAAATACCGGAAATACTGGCTCAGAGTAAGTTCTGTAGATTTCTTTCATGTAGTATTTGTCACAAAACTGAATTTTCTGAAATACACTATGAATCCCCAAATGGTTTAGAGTGGCAGCATTACCCAGATTTGTTCCGTGACAGAGCCCTTTCGTTGAGGTGCATCTTAAGCAGTTCACGTGTTAGGACCCAAGAGACCATGGTATTCCAAGTACAAGAAATACACTGAACAGTAAAGCTCAATAAACATAATGTGCTTCTGAATGATTCCAAAGGTACTTTAGGATCTTGTAATACGTTAGGCTGGGTCATCTTTATGGATTTATTTGGGCATAACTAAAAATACCCTGACTATGGGTTCATTTCAGGAGTTGTAGTCTCTGTGGTTACAGATGATGAAGGCTGTGTTCAGTTGGAACACTTGAAGTGTTGTTTTGTTTTTAATAAGGGTGAGCCTTAACTGTAACATTTCAAGTTTTTCTTGCCAGTCTTTGGATGTCCTCTCTTTTCCCTTGCCTTTGCTGGCTTGAGTCCCCATTGAAAGAGCTGCATGTGGAGCAGGGGTGTCGGAGGAGACCCTCCACACTCACCCTCCGTTTTGCAAACACGGAAAGCATTGCTGATGATTGGTGCCCTCCCCGCCGGCTCTGGGAGGTGGTCCCCTCTGTTTTGTTCACTGCTGTACCACCCGTCTCCACCCCCAAGGCCTTCTACAGTGTTTATTGAATTGGAGACTTGTGTGACCAGGCTGAGGAAGTGCAAAATCCACCCAACCCATTAAAAAAGGAGAAATAGAAACCAGTTTTAACCAGAGTGGAGGCTGTAGAATTTGGAGTTGGTTTTGAGGAACACTTGTTATTTGGACCAGGGAATAGCCTGTTTCTGCCCTGCTGAGCAGAGTAGATTTCCCTGTAGGGCTTTAAGGGGACGGATTAGTGTGGCCCCAGGCTAACAAAGGCTGCTGCCTCAGCTCCAAGTCTCTGACTGTCCCAGTCTCCTCTTTGCTTCTCCCTGCGTCTCTTCCTCACCTTGTTTTCTGTTTCCCAGCAGCACCCCGTCTCCCTGCTCTTTCCTGCCAGCTCACCTTCCTCCACAAAACTGGCCCAACAAACCATCTTAGTCGCCCGAAGTTGAGTAGTTTCTCTGTGTTTCTTAGCTGTGGAATAAAGCTTATTGCCTGCTTTTAATCTTACTAAGTGGATTAGTCAGATTTTTATAATTTCATAAACTAAAGCAGTTTTCTTCATGTGTGACCTGATTGCCCTCTGCCACCCCCAATAAGGGTCATGGACCGTTGGCTGATTTTGTGGAAATACAAAAAGTTTCCTCTGAAAGTGTCATTGAGAAAGTGAGACCTTTCTGTGTCTGAAATAAGTGACTATAATTTATCCCTGGAGGTCAAGGGCTGTGAGTTCTCTCGTTACTGTATTCTTATGCCTTTGGTACACGTATAGAATCTTTGCCAGGCTTACCCATAAAGATTTGGCTTTTTGTTTTTTCTTGAAGGCCTGTTATATATGCATAGAATACTTTGCATTTGTATTGCATGTTGTTTTAGTGGTTAGCGTTGCCACTTAATTGTAAGTATGCCTCTTAAGAGAGAAGTTATGGACGTCCCTACTCTTATCAGCTCAGAACTGCCCTGGGCTGGCCTTGACCCTCTCTTTGCTCAAGGGATCACAGGCTCCTTCTGGCACCAATGTCCTTGTGAATTGGCTTACGACACTGGTTTTTCCTTGGATGGCTTGCCCATTTGGATTGGGTTCTTCAAGAGGGGAAGGTTTGTGATTTGAGGCCACCGGTGAGGCAGATAGCTCTGAATAACCCTAAGATGCCTTAAAAGACCAAATAAAAAAAAATAAAATAAAATAAAACTATCAGAATGGAATAGTTGCTTAGGACATGACTAATCCCTTGATCTTGTCCAAGGTCAGTGACAAGCCTGGTTTCTCAACACACACAGGCAGAAGGGGGTGTTGGGCTCTCAGTTCTTAGAGTGCAGGCTATTAGTACTTGTAATGTCCACCATTCCTTGGATGCCGCCTGTTGCAGGCCTTTCAGATGTTGTCTCAGTTAATCCTTGCAACCCTGTGAGGTGGCGGCCGCCACTTCGCTCTTGCAGACAGGCAGCTGAGGTTGGGAACTCACCCAAGGCCACCCAGTTAAGCTGGGCTTGAAGTCCATGGCTTCTGGCCCTCATCCCCTGGGTTGTTGCTCTCTGCGAACCAGCTCACTTCATCGTGTCTCCCATTCTCTGGTTGTCTTCTAGGCTGCTGATGTCTCAGGTGTCCTAAGTCTATGTTGTCAGGGTTTTACTAAGTCTTGACTTCCTGGGGAACTTGGTTCCAGCCCACTCTTAGGGTCCCGTGATGGTGGCAGTTGCAGCTTATATGCAGTCGATGCCAGTTACCCCCTGAAGTCAGGAGTCCTGAGTACGCGCCTCTCTGAAACGAGTTGGTTTCTCCCTCCTGCTCAGGCTGCAGGCAGCCTTCCTCAGCCAGTCCCTCCTGTCATCCGTGTTTGCCTGAGTGCAGCGCCCTGCCCACTTTTGCACATACGAACCTTCCCTGAGTCGCTCAGGGTGCAGCTGGAGTCTTTCTTGAGCTCTGGCGGTGCTTGTACTCTCTTTTCTCTGCTCCTAGGACCTTCCTCTTCATCCCCTAGATCCCTTGTGGGCCTAGGGTTTCTGCCTTAACTCTGCTGCTGGGGTGTGTCGGATGTGTTTTCACAAAAAGCCAGTGTACCCTGAGCCAGTGGGGTGGTTAGTGAAGCTTTGCCTTGAATCTTGGCCCTGTTGGGGTGAGCACTGTCCCGGTCCCCGCCTTCTCTTCTCCCTCTCTTTTGGTCAGCAGGCTGGCTGACATGGTTGATGCGCTTTTGTTTGTTTTTTTGACACATTTTACATGGCCGTTTCTCAGCTGCAGGCATCATTTGCAGTTTGCTCATTCACACAGACAGGAAGGATGTCATAAATTTCCCCAGACTTTGAGGGTGGCCTTTAAAGAACTCAAGGAGCAGGGCTCGCCAGGGCTTTAATTGTGTGCAGCTTGGAAATAAAGCTTCCGTCTGTTGAGTTCATGCTCCTTCACTGTCTGTGTGTCTCCCCTTCACATCCTTCGAGTGAGGACAGCCGCCACTTCAGTTGTTCTCAATGCTCCCGGGGCAGCCCAAAGGGCTGGTGGCCGTCAGTGCCGTGCTGTCCTCACATGTTTGGAGTGGCTGGCAGCTCCCCAGGGAGGCGTGTGTGTAAGAACACAGGTGACGGAGGAGCCAGAAGCAATGGTTTTGGGTCCAGCTCCATCATGTACTGGTTGTGGGGTGTTTGCCAACTTCTGATCCTAAGTTTTCACAAGCATAAAATGGGACTAGGGTACCTGGGTTTCGTGAGGAGGGCTTAAAATGATCTGTGTGGAAGAGTATTGTGAACTGCAAGACACTGTCACATGTAAGATTGACTTTCAGTAAGTTACCTCTCTCAAAGGTAAACTTTGCTTAAATACATCTGCTTACTTTTTTTTTTTTTTTTTAAAAGCAAATGCTTTTTGAAAAGTATGCGTATTTTCCCTGGCTGGTAGCACAGTGGATAAGGTGCGGGCCTGCGAACCCAAAGGTTGCTGCTGGTTCGATTCCCAGTCAGGGCACATAACCAGGTTGCAAGCCAGGTCTCCAGCCAGGTCCGTGGCTGGAGGCAGGTGAAAGGCAACCATACATTGGTGTTTCTCTGTTTCTCTCCTTCTCTGCCTCTCTCCCTTCCTCTCTTTCTGGAAATAATAAATAAAATCTTTAAAAAAAAAAGTATGCATATTTTTGTCTTTCCTAATATTGTGAAAAATTTCAAACACACATCAGTGTTAAGTTACCTGTCTGCCACCTGGGTTCTGCAGTTAACACCTTGTTGACTCGCAATTTTATACGAAAGCTAATGCAGGTGCAAGCGCAGAGCTAACTTGTATAGCAAACTGCAGCCACCTGTGCATTAGCACGTTGTTGACTGGTGATTCTATAGCAAAGTCTAATGCAAGTGCAAGCATGAGTTAATTCAATATCAATCAACAATGTTTGGACCTGAAAACATGAGGGTTTTTTGTGACTGGTCAACAGTGTGTTAACAGTTTCCTATATTCGCTTTGTTATAGCTCCCCACTCCTTCATCCATCCAGCAGTCCATTTTATTGTTGGGTGCAGAATGCTTAACCTGTAAACACTTTAGTATGCATTATCACTCAGAATTCAAATTGTTTTTTTATTTTACTTTTTGACAAAGATATATATATGTATCTGTGTAATGCAAATCAGTCAAGAAAAACAATATTACCATTGCCCCAGAAAGTTCTCTTTGCTTCTTCCCCGTTGCTGCTTCCACCCATTACTCTGATGTTTTCATTATAGATTATTTTTGCTTATTCTAGGCTTCTTTCACTCAGTATAGTGTTTGTGAAATTCATCTATGTAGCATCAGTCGGTAGTTTTTTTTTACTTGCTAAGTAGTATTCTGTTGTGTGACGAGATCACAATTCAGTTACTCTTTTGTTAACGGACACTAGGGATGTTTCTATTTCCGTGGGCTATGAAGAATAAAGCCTGGTATGGCCCAGTGGGTTGCCACTGGCCTGCGAACCCAAAGGTCGCTGGTTCGATTCCCAGTCAGGGCACCACATAACCAGGTTGCAAGCCAGGTCTCCAGCCAGGTCTGTAGCTGGAGGCAGGTGAAAGGCAACCATACATTGATGCTTATTTCCCTTTCTTCCTCCCTCCCTGCCCTTCTCTGAAAATAATGAATAAACTTAAAAAAAAAAAAAAAAAAAAAAAAAAAAAAAAAAAAAAAAAAAAAAAGAATAAAGCTATGACCATGGCTGGGTAGCTCAGTTAGAGAATTGGTCCCAACATGCCAAGGTTGTGGGTGCCATCCACACTCTTGTATGTGAGCACATACAGGAATCAACAAATGAAGGCATAAATAAGTGGAAAAACAAATTGATATTTCTCTCTAAAAATAATAAAAAATTTTAAAAGGCTAAAGCTGCTATGAATATTCTAGTGTGTATTATTTTGTGGTCATATGCTTTCGTTTTTCTTGGGTAAATACCAAGAAGTAGAATTGCTGGGTATCTGTTTAGCTTTTTAAGAAATTGCTTGGCCTTTTCCAAAGTCAGTGATACAGTTTCACATTCCTGCCAACAATGTAGTGGGTTGGCCAAAAAGTCCATATGCTTTATTCCATAAAATAAAAGATATACTTAAAAACTTTTTTCATCAATAATTTATTGATTTTATTGAGTGATATTTTGAACATTGATATTTTGAGTATGTAGACTATCTCCTGCTATTGGCTTCTAGTGGACAGAGGCCAGGAGTGCTGCTAACCACCTTCCAATGCATGAGGTGGCCCACAGCAGAGAGTCAGTAGTACTAAGAAAGTTTGCAAATCTCTTTTGACATGTTCGCTCAGTCACAGCACCTTACTCATACCTGGTACAAATCTTTTTTTTTTTTTTTTTGGCGTTTCAGTTGTGTTTTTACCTTTATTATTGAAATAATAAAGCATACATAATGTGCTAAAAGTATTGTTTCAGTATAAAATGGCTGCATAAAAATTCACCAGTTTTGATAAGCTTTTTAAAATGCACACTGATATGCTGTCACAATATAATCTAACAAAATTGTTTTGAATGAAGCATCACTAGAGCCATCATACAGAAAAAACAGTTAACGGACTTTCTGGTCAATGCAATATAATAAGTTCTGTTGCTTTACATCCTTGCCACTGCTTAGTGTTATCAATCAGTCTTTTAGTTTTAGCCATTCTGGTGGGTATGTGATGGTGTCTTATGGTTTTGATTTGCATTTCCTGGATGGATAATAATTTTGAGTACTGTTTATGTGCTTATTGGTCATTTATGTAACTTCCTTTTGAAGTATTAACTTTTTTATTAAAAGGAAATGGAAATATTGTCATGACCTCTGAGTAGGGAAGGACTTAATACAAATTACACAAACCACTTGGCAAAAAGGAAAGTGTTGATAAATTCAGCTCCCTTAAAATAAAGAACTTCTCATCAAAAGAGAGTGAAAATAGGTAGAATACAGGGACATCTGTAATAGTATCAATAATAACAAAAGGAAAGCAGAAACGAGCATGAAGGGAAGCCGCAGACTGGAAGAAGAAATTCGCAACACATCATACAAGTAAACTATGAGCACCTAAAGCATACATAGAACTCCTGCAAGTCAGAAAAAGACAGCCCATTTGAAAAATAGGCAAAGGCTTAAACAGTCATGTCAATAAAGAGGAAACCAAATGGCTAATCAATGTATGAAAAGATGTTCAGCCTCCCTGGGGACATGCAAATGAAAGCCGCAATGAAGTAACATTTTACACTCACCAAACTGGCAGCCGTTTCACAGCCTGACAGACAGCGTTTTGAGGAACTCTTCAGCATTGTGGGCAGAAGTGGAATCAGTGCTGTCACTTGGGAAAACTATTGTCATTACCAAGTAGAGTTGAACATATGACACTGTGACCCAGCAATTTCACCCCTAGCAACTCTTACACAAGAGAACTGGAAACATGGACAAGACTTGTTCACAGGAGTATTGCTTTATTATTTTTTTAAAGGACTAATTTATTTTAAAAGATTTTATTTATTACTTTTTAGAGAGGGGAAGGGAGAGAGGGAGAAAGACTTGCCTTTCACCTGCCTCCAGCTATGGACCTGGCTGGAGACCTGGCTTGCAACCTGGTAATGTTTCCTGGCTGGGAATCGAACCAGTGACCTTTGGGTTCTCAAGCTGGTGCCTTATCCATTGTGCCACCAGGCAGGGCTGGCATTGCTTTTTATAAGCAGGCATTTCGATTAAAAAGTATCTATTACAACATTATGGATAAGTAAGTTGTGATATGAGTGTACAATGGACTAGTTTACAGTTTTGAAAATGAATGGATTGTAGTCACAGGTATCAATGTGGATCAAGTCCGAAAACTTAATCTTGAGAAAGAAATTGTAGAAGAACTTATAAATTATAATTCCTTTCATTTAAAGTTAAATAGCTGAAGAGTCCATTATGTGGGAAAATATATATATATATATGTATATATATATATATATATAAAACATACACATAGATATTAAAGTTATAAAGGAAAACTTACTGTGAAATTCAAGTTAGGTAAAGCAGTTTATTTTAAGGACTAGAATGATTCCCACACTGGTGTGAGTGCCCAGCATCGAGGGTATGGGAGGGCTATGCCAGGCCCTGCCCTCGAGTGCAGGTAGTCAGCCCTGCGTGTGCATTCGGCAGGTGTCTGACCTGGGAGGGATGGAGGGTGCCCTGATGACAGTAGCCAGGAAGGAGCTTGGATTGGTCAGAAGGTAGGGAGAGAGGAGTGTGACCTGGGCTGAGCAGCCTGAGTGGGTCGATGGGTACAGAGTGGAGGGGGCATGCTAGTCCTGCAGAGGGTGACCAGGCATAGGATGGGGGCCCTGAAAGTTGAGGAGTTGGAGGTCCACCCTGTAAACCTCAAACAGTTCCCGAGGCTCTTCATTTGCACCAGGGTAGTTAGAGGATATAAACATATTTCACAGAGATTAAGTTTCAGAGGAAATTGCAGCACGTGGGGTAAGGAGAAGCTAGAAATGGGGCTCTGCACAGGCACAGGCGGCACTTGCAGGTTTGGGGACCAGGTATGAAAAGGTATCACTGACACGGTGCGTGGTTTGGTAACGGAGGTGGCGAGCCAGGGAAGGGAAAGCGGGAGCCGGGATTTGGAGAGCGACTGGGTTGGGTTTTACTGGTTTGGAAGGACTGTGATAAGCACGCTGTAATTTGTGCATTGCTTTATGGTTTACCAAGTGCTATTTTTATACATCATTTCATTTGATGTTGCCCAAACTCCTGTGAAGTAGAAAGGCAGGACTTTATTTTCCCGGCTGAGGAGGAAAAGAAGCAGACATTTAAGGAGATCAAATGACCAGCTAACAGCAGCAGGTTCACTGTAATAGCATAGGGCAGAAGCCAGAGGAAGGGGAGGTTAGGGAGTTCTTTAAAAAGCTTTTCTTGTCTGTTGGTTCTGGGTTTATTTTACATAAGTAAACTTTTATTTTTCCCCTTTATACCAGTAATGTTCGTTGTAGAAAGCTTGAAAAATATAGAAGAGAACAAGGATCACTTAAATTGCACATTAGGGAGAGAGCTTCCCATAAAATGGTATGTTTTCTCTGCCCATGTAGATTACTTTAAATAACTGTAATTAAAAATGATTTTTGTAAACAGATTTGTTCTTCATTCTAGGAAACACTTAGCTGCTATTTCCTCACATGCCCCCTTTCCATTTCCTCATTTTCTTTCTGCTGCAGCTCCATCCAAATAATAGGGTTTTGACACATTTTAGTCTGCTTTCCATGTCTCTTCACTGTTCTCTCACTTCCCATCCCTGCACCATGCCCGGGGAGGGTTTTCCAGTCCCCTCTTGTGGCTCGCGAGTTCCTTCCTCAAGGTCTGCTCAGCTCTCTAGCCCATTGAGTTCAGAGTCGGGCAGTTTTTATGCTCAAGATTTATGGTGGTTCCCTTCATAACTGCTTACTCATGTTTTTTTGGTTGCAGCATATTCCCTTATCTCTTTGAGGATATTAATTATACACACTTTAAAGTCCTATTCTGATTGCTATTTATTGGACGCATTTTTATTGGGCTAAAAATACAGTCAGGAAAGTGTACAAAATCTTCATGTGGAGGGCTGGGTGAGTTCTTACCCACGGGGCTGCAGGCAAGCCCAGCCCAGATCAAGGTGGAACATCGCCTGCGCTCGGGAGTTTGCCTCAAGGCTGTTGACTGTGTTTTAGTATTTCAGACACTTCATGATGAAAAGTCTCAGATATACAGCGTTCCTGAAGGAATTTTATATTAGCATTTTACTGTGCCTGTTTGATCACATGTTCATTTATGTATCCTATCTAGCCACCTGCTTTCTCTCTCATTCATTTTCAAGTAATTGCTATGATTGGCACACTTTTCCTTCATATATCATAACTGAAATCATTCTCTTGTTTTGTATTTTTTTAAAGATTTTATTTAGAATAAAACAAAGATTCACACTTAACACCATTATTATTTAACAATGTTATGTAACCCCAAAGCAATCCAATAAGGAAACAGATTAGAAAGTGTTACTTTGGGAAAGGAAAACCCCAGGTCAGTCAGCTAATAATGTTAAACATTTATCTAAAAAAATCTAACGTGATGTTGCCCTGGCCAGCGTGGCTAAGTTGGTTGGAGTATCATCCTATGGATCAAGAGGCTGTGGGTTTGATGTCCCGTCAGGGCGCAAGTCTGGGCTGCAGCATCGATCGCTGGTTGGGGCGTGTGCTTGCGGCAGTGTTTCTCTCTCTCACTCTCCCTGATGACCTCTCTACGTAAGAAGCAATGGGGAAAATGTCCTCGGCTGAGGACAAGAGAAAAAATGAACAACATACACACTTCAGATTTATCTTTCACAATACAAAAGACAGACAACTGAAAAACTCCAGGACTGTTTGGTAAACTTCAGCAGTAGCCATATACAGAAGTGGGCAAAGTAGGTTTACAGTTGTTAAGTACGGGAAAGGCGAGCAGGTCATGACTATTACAATTGCATTATTGATTCTTGTGTGTCACGTACTTGTGTGTCACGTACTCAAATGTAAATTTACTTTTGCCACCTCCTGTATTTGACCAGCTTCCTTTACTGCCCTAACATTTTTAGATAAAAGCAGAAGTCTTCTTGTTCCTTTTTCCTCCCAAATGCCACATCTGTTTGTTCTTGTGTTAAGAAACGGTCTTCAAAAGCTGCAGTGAGTGAAGTGTGCCTTGGGACAAAGGCAGGCAGGCATGGGGTCAGCATTGACACTGTGGCCCCACAGCATTGTCCCAAAGCCCAGAGTGCGCGATTGTGATCATTGGCAGTTGATAACATGAGCAATACTGACAAACATCAGTACTTCTGAAATCAGTAGTGAAATTGTGTTCAGAGGCTATGAGTTGGGAAGTGTTCTGGTGGCTTTGTCATCTCCCTTCTCCCTGCTGTGGGCGTTCTGTCGTCAACTGTCCGTCACACAGAGAGCTCCCATCTGGTAAGTTTTGTGATAAGGGAGGTCACTGATTCTTTATTGGGTCAATGAAGTGTTCATTCAGTGCCTGTTCACTCAGTGCTGCTGACTGTCAGCCAGGAGCTCACTTGGCCTTGTAAGTAATGTGAAGACGCAGGATCAGCCTCTTTTTTGGACGATGCCCTCATTAGAGAGTATGCCTGCCTCTCCCTGTGTGTCTTCCTGTACCCCGACTCTCCAGGGCCTTTTGGAAATCTGAACACACCTTGCTGTGGTCTAGTCAAAGAGGGCAGGGGAATTGGAATCAGAAGTCTTGGTTGGAATTCTGGCTTTTTTGCATGTGTTTAACTATGAGTTGGGGCAAATCATGTAACTCATCTGAGAGCCCCAGGTCCTTGTATGTATAATGAGCAAATGCGAGGAGGTGTGGGAAAGGACCATACAAGTGACTGTCTGTCCTTGTTTCTCTTTGCTTATTAATCAGAATTGTTTACTCACCACTGGGTCATGAGAGAAGGAAGGTCTGTTTTAATGCTTTCAGTGCGGCTGAATGTATTGATAATGGAAAAAGAAACAGGGGTGCACTGCTTTTCTGGCCTGTAAACCAAAAAACAGTTTTCAGTGCCAAAAGCTGTGTTTGTCTTGAGAGGCCAAGAATGTCTGTGCTGTGTCGGACAGCTTCAGATCCTACAGGGACTCTCTTGGGTAATCACATGACTTTGATTTAAGTTCAGTTATTTCTAGGCTGACCTTGCGACAGCATCGAGTTTGCTTATGTGTCCAGTTTCTGTTGGACTCCAGTTCTGTAGGCTGGCTGGCGGGGGACAGGGGGGTCTCTCTCTGGTTGGGGCTGATGTGAATTGACCCAGGACCTGCAGTGGGCAGGCGCTGGCCGGTGGAGCAGCCTGCCTGCCCCAAAGCCTCGCCCCTGTCCCCAGTGGTCCGAGCCTTCGCTGCAGTACCACCCCTTGCTAAAGTGACTGACCTCATCGTTCTCTCTCCCTCGCATTTTCTGGAATTTCTGCCCCACCTAAGCTATTGGAGAGCATATCGCCAGACCTTGTTTCGTTAAGGTCCCAGCCAACCAGAGCGCATGTGCAGAAGGCCACACCTGCACCTCTGTAAGCAGAGGGGCCCGGAGTGGGCAAAGGCCCCCACTGTGCCGTTTCCTGCTCACAGCCCTTGGAGCTCCCTGGGGCCTGCCCCACCGGGCTGGCCATGCCTTACACACAGCATGTTCACGCATCCAGGGACTCCTGCCCTCTGGACTTCTGACTGGGCCCTTGCCTCGCCAGCACTCCGCCAAGACTTTCTCCCCAGCCTAATCTGCGGAGTTAGTAAAAGAGCCTTGCAGAACATAGAGCTCTGAGAAGGAAGCTGGTAACTGCTGGAGGAAGCAGTTTATGTTTGGGACGAATGCCCTCACAGTTTTGTTTGTAGGATTCATTCCATTAACAAATATTAAGATAGGATAAAGGGTTCAAACTATCAGGTCCTGTGTGCTCAGGGGACGGAGAGGTCCCTTTGGGCGGCTCTGGGACAGTGTTTACCCCAAGGCTCCAGGGAGCTGAAGGATGTCGGCAGGGAATGGGCATCCTGGGGACCAGAGCCTTGTGCTGGGGCAGAGACGGCTTCTCCGACCGCCTGGCGGGTGCCTGTGACGCAGGGAGCTCAGCCTTCCTTGCGGGTGGAAGAGCGGCTGGGTGTCGGGTTGTGGGACAGATGGTTTTCCCATAATCAGCCTGACACCTGCTTTTATCTGTGACCCACTAAAATCTGGGTCACCTAGAAATAACGAAGATTTTCACAATAATAAAATGGTCATGTGTTGAATGTCGACTACACACTAGGTACTGTTCTAAGTACTTTCTGTGGGCCTGCTGTTCCCTTACTGCTGACCTGTAAGAGGAAGAAAACTGAGCCAGGTGGAGGTTAGACAGTTTGCCCAGGGTTTCCTAGCTAGTAGCCTGGCTAGTAGGCTTTCTGAATCTACCCTCGATTTTGCTATTTCTGTATTTTTTATTTTACTTTGTGATATTCGTCAGATGTCATGAATGTTTGTTTTTTGAGACAATTTTCCTCATTATATTGGTTAGGGCGCTTTTTAATTTTTAAAGATTTTATTTATCATTTTTCAGAGGGAGGGGAAGGGAGAGAGGCAGAGAGGGAGAGAGACATCAATGTATGGTTGCCTGTCACCTGCCTCCAGCTACAGACCTGGCTGGAGACCTGGTTTGCAACCTGGTTATGTGCCCTGGCTGGGGATCGAACCAGCAACCTTTGGGTTTGCAGGCTGGTGCCTTATCCACTGAGCCACCAGCCAGGTGGAGGGAGCTTTTGACCGCAGGTGACACAACGCAGTGTTCACTGGCAGAGGCCAAAAGTGAAGTCTGAGTCCCTGCAGCCTGGCTCACTTACCGCACCGTGGGAAGGACAGGGCCCCTGCCAGCCTCTGCGCAGGTGCACCAGGACCCTCGCTCCATCCTTCTCTTTACTCGCTGTCATCTTTGTTTCCTTGGGCTGATTTTTTTCTGTTCAGCAGTACACAGAACCCATCCACAGCCTCCATCTCTCAGCCTCCTCAATGGCAAGCCTCTTCCTTTCAGGCCAACATCCCTGGGAAGGGCCAAAGTGGGCCTGGCTCAGGACACATGCCCACCAGCGGCTGCTGGCTTCTGAACAGCCTTCTGAGAAGTGGGCGGCGGGAGGGGGAGGGAGCACTTCCCAGGGAAAGACGGTGCTTGTCGCTCCGGAGCTGCAAGGACTGTGCCTGCTCTGGGGTCCAGCGTAAGCCCGGACGCTCTTCATCTGTAAGAATTCGTGTCCCATTTATGTGTACTGAGACTTGTGTACTGAATCTGAGACAGCTTGCGTTCTGGGTTGTCAGGAGAAACTTTCCATTTTCTCTACCTGCTGAGAAGAATGGAGAATAGCTTGTGGGAAAATTTCAGCAAGTTTTGACAAAGAAAGGGCTTTCCAGTTGACCCTTTCTCTTGTGTATTTTGCCTAAAAGATACTTAATGACTGAATCACTCATTACTTCTTTTTTTATTCATTGCTCTCAAAGTTATTACTTGTTTTCAATCCTGTTTTTGCATGCCAGGGGTGAGATCATTGCCTCCCGTGGTTTTGTGTTTCTGTTTTATCAGCGAACTATATCTTGGGCAGCTCACCCAACCTTGAGGGCCTTAAATTTTTCACCTGTTAGGATAGGCTGACTGTTGTAACAAACCCGAAAGCATAGAAACGCCTCCACCTAGGTGAGAGGTTTGCCGTAGTGTAGAACGTGAAGCATGCACGGTCAGTGGAGGACTCTCCTCAAAGCAGGGGTTCAGGGATGGGGCTCCTCACCTTGGGCTCCACCGGCTCAGCCCGTGGCTCCCACGCGCACTGCGCAGGTCTGCATGCCAGCTTGCGGAAGGGGAAGGAGGGGACGGGTGGGGGAGAGGTGCTCGGGGGCTAGACCAGGAAGTGGTCCATGTCCATTTGTCCCATTGGTTCCTTGGCCACACTGAATGTCACTGAAGTGTGGGAAAAAGGATCTGTCTGTGCCCAGGAAGAAGAGGAACTGGGTTTGGACCGCCACCCATCTCTGCCACATCTCTTAGGTGGCATTTGTAATGATGCCCTTTCTCCTCTTTTCTATGCGTAGCAGGTATGAAGTGTAGTCCCGAATGTCCTCCTTGCCCCCAGTTGTTGGCTCAGTGATAATAGATACGTCACCCGGGCCTAAGTCGGGTTGCACTTGGAACTCCTCTGGCCCCACTAACTAGTCCTGCTGAATCTTACCCAAAGCTCACAGATTTTCACTCTGGACTTTACATTTACATGAGCCAATAAATAGACCTTATGGCATAGTAATTTGAGGTTAATTCTCTTTACCTGTAACCAAAAGCATCCTGATTGATCCAACTATGAAATGGAAGGGGAGTAGGTAGAGAGAGCCAGGGTAGAGTCTGCATCTCTGAGTCCCACTTCAGAGTTTCTTTAAATGTCTGCAATGTTTCTTTAAATACTTGAACACCAAGCAGGGTCCCAAATGATCTTATCCTAGTCTGACTTCCAATTTCTAGAATTATAGCTGGGATAACATTCTTCTTTCTCCTGTTTTTGGATTGAATGATAGTTTTGTTGAGGAATAAAGGACAACGTACTGTCTTCTACCAAAATGAATGGGAAATAGTTCACATGCCTTCTCACATTTTGTTCTAGCAGCTTCTCTAGAGTTTGCCTTTTCACCAAGAAACTATATGCAATAAATAGATCATACACATTGCAGACTGCATTTGGGTTCTAGCTGGTCATTATGTTTTGTAGGAATTCTTGATTTCTTCAGTTGAAATGTTGCAAGCCCTTTTGGCATTTGAACAGTTTGTCAAAGTTGTTGATTTTATAACATCTTCATCTTGAAAAGAAGGCCACATGGTGTTGCAGAAAGAACATTTTGAGACACTTATGTGGTATTCAGTCAGGCAACTGGAAATAACCTGTTAAATATTTAGGAACTGTTGCTCAGGAAGCTAATTTGCACAACCAGCAGCAGCCGTTAGCTGCTTCCACAGACTCCTTGACCAGCTGTGGAAACACGTCAGCTGTTACAGTGCAACCTGGCTCCTAACTTTCAGGATATGGGGACCCTGGAAGGGCAGGACCCTGGAAGGGTACTGCCCGATTGTGTTGTTTCCAGAAGGACTTGGGCTACCTTAATACTTGCTGTTGGCTGGAAACTACCGATAAGGGGACGGGCCCAGGCAGTGCAGGGGTGGGCTCCTCTCTGACGTCAGGAGTCAGGCCACTGAGCCTTGCGCACCGCAGGGCGCTGTACGGTGGCCTGGGAGAGGCCCTCCATTTGGCCGTGAGCTTCTGCAGCCTCTGCAAATAGGAAGCCATCCTGGAATTCCTGAGACTCAGGAGAAGGACAGTTTCTGAGCTGAGGCTTAGAGAAATCTGTGTCTTGCGCTCCTTATAACAGACAAAGCTCTCACACCCCTAATAAATACGGGGTGAGTGCCCCCTCAGTGCCACCTGCCAGCCTACTCTCTGAGGCTGTAGGAGGGGCTAGAGGAAGTGGACCAGCGCACCTGCTAATTTGATTCAGGATTTAAACTTTGGGAAAATGTGGTATTATCAATTTTATCAATCACTTATAATTTCTCTTGTGTGTGTCTGTTACTTTGGCCATTTCCTATCGGAGAATTGGAGGGCTCTCCTGATCCCACAATAGTATGAGACTTTTAAAAAGTTAAGAATGTGCCCCTAGCTGGTAGCACAGTGGATAAGGCACCAGCCTGCAAACCCAAAGGTTGCTGGTTCAATTCCCAGCCAGGGTGCATAACCAGGTTGCAAGCCAGGTCTCCAGCCAGGTCTGTAGCTGGAGATGGGTGAAAGGCAACCACACATGGATGTCTCTCTCCCTTTCTTTCTTCCTCCCTGCTCTTCTCTAAAAATAATGAATAAAACCTTTAAAAAGAAAAAAATGTTTTAAATCATATAACCATCTGAACCACTAGAGGCATTTACAATATACAGGTGGTCCAGACCTTCCAGCCAAGAATCTCTATGGTAAGGCCTGGATGTTTGTTTGTATTTAAGTTTCCCAGGTGAATCCTAATGCACAGGCCTGGTTAAGAACCACTGTATAAAATGATGACAAGCCCTGGCTGGTGGCTCAGTGGAAAGGCACCAGCTTATGAACCCAAAGGTCGCTGGTTTGATTCCCAGTCAGGGCACATAACCAGGTCTCCAGCCAGGTCTGTAGTTGGGGGCAGGTGAAGGCAACCATACATGAATGTCTCTTTCCCTCTCTGCCTCTCTCCCTTCCCCTTTCAGTATAAATAATAAAATCTTTTACAACAGTCAAGAATGCTAGTAATCTATTTATCACTTGTGGCAAAAATTTTTTCTAGTTTGACTTCTAAACTTATGGTAAGCATTTTTAGGATTACTCACTGAAATGGGAATACACAATGGTGCTGAGGGGGAGACTGGGGTTAGGGCAGCTGGCTTGAGAAGGGGACACACTTGGAATAGCCCCGAGGAGGAGGAGAGGACTGTTTGAGGGCAGAGAGGAAGCACCCTGGGCCACGGTGTCCAGCCGGGTCGGACAGCCCGTATTTGTATCCATCAGAACGCGTGTGGCTTCTGTCTTCAGCGTGCCTGGCCAGTGTTGTGTACGTGGTCCTGCGGTGGGCAGCTGGACCATCTGGAGTTGTAGTTTTGCATTTCGCAGGATGTCCTCTAGTTCCTGACAAGGCAGATAAGGGAGCAGCAGCGAGGACTGTGTGTGTGGGTTTGATGCAGTGGCCACAGGAGGCCTGGCAGCCTCAGTTAAAGCGGACAGGAGATGCGTGCTGGTGCCTCACCTGCCAGGCTGCTCCACGCCACGGATCCCCGCCGCAGTGTGTGTGCAGCGGTCACAGCGACGGCGGCTGGTGCAGCCCATCTCGGAGTCATTTTGCTGGTAGAAGTCAGCATGGTGGCACTGGGTGGGGAGCCTGGGGGCTCCTCATGTGCTGGTGATGTTGCTTCTTGGTCTGGGTGCTGGTTGTCCAGATCTCTTTTAAGTTTGTGAAAGTGTGTCTGTCAGTATACTTACACAGACACACTTTTCTCTGTGTTCAGGAAGAGGTGAAAAAATGAAAGAGTTCATACTTTGAGCCAGACTAACCTGTTTTCAAATTCCAGCTCCTTAAAGCCACTTCACCGCTGTGGGACCTTGGGAAAATTACTTACCTTCTCTGTGCCTCAGACTTCCAGTCTCATAAGATGAGAGTAATAATAACACCTATGTCCTAGGAGTGCCCTAGGGTTCAATGAGCACTAATTATTGCTTAGCACATCATAAACTCTCCGCAAGTGTTGCATTATAGTTACTTCTGTACATAACGGTGTGAGGGAGAACTGATGGCCTGGGGAGTTGTGGTCAGAGGAAATTAGTGGACATTCCACCAAGTGAAGTCCCAAGTGGGGCCATGCAGGGTGCCCGGAGCGGAGAGGGTGGGCTGCTGGCCAGAGTCAGAATTAGAGGGAAGGGATTGTGAGGTGGTGGGGTTGCCCCCGGATCCTAGGCATTGCCCCGGATTAAGGTTAGAATTGGGGTAGAAAACTGAGCTTGTAGTGCCAAGGCCCTTAATGAACGTGAGTGGCCTGTGGCTTCACTGGGGGACATAGGTCTCTGAGGGCCCAAGGCGGAGGACTATCTGGGGAGGTGGTGGGTGTCAGAAGCAACCTCCCTCTGTGGTGGCTTGGAGGTGGCGCGGTGGCCTTTGCAGAGGCTGATTTCAGAGCTGCCCCCGGAGTCTCTGCGCCTGCCCAGCTAGTGGCCCAGGGAGGTGCCAAAAGCCTGGTGATGCGTGGTATGGTGTGACAGGACACATAGCTAATCACAGCTGCGGTGTAGTTATTTTTTTTTTTTAAAGATTTTGTTCATTATTTTCAGAGAGAAGGGCCGGGAGGGAGGCAGAAAGGGAGAGAAACATCAGTGGTATGGTTGCCTTTCACCTGCCTCCAGCTACGGACCTGGCTGGAGACCTGGCTTGCAACCTGGTTATGTGCCCTGAATGGGGAATCAAATCGAACCAGCGACCTTTGGGTTTGCAGGCTGGTGCCTTATCCACTGAGCCACCAGCCAGGGCTTACATCAGTGTATTTGTAAAATTCCATTCTCAGTCTGCTGAGGAAATTAAAGCCATTTTATTCTAGTTCCACGCCCTTGGACTTGGTTCCATTTCTAATGACTGGGCCTTGTTGCTGTGGGCATATCTCATCTTAAATCCTTACAGCCTGTCCTGGCTACCTGTTAGTACCCCTTCTTCCCCACAACTGATGCCTCCTTGGCATTCAGTCACCCCCTTTTCTGACTCTGGGCCCCAATAATGAGCTCCTGCCTGCAGACATGGACTTCCTCAGCTTCTGTGTCTGCCTGAATCCTTTGCTGTCACTGTGACTCCACCCCACCTCACCCCACTGCACCTTACCTGCGCCTGCTTGCTGAACCATCTGCCTTTTGCTCTGCCTCCCCAGGTGGTGTCTGTCAGCATGTTTTCTGGGAACATGGTGGGGTACCTCCCTCTCCCATGTCCGAGTAGCCAGGCCACCTACTCCATCTGGGTAAGCCTGTGGGGCTGCCCAGCCATCTCCTCCCAGTCCAGCCTGTCCTTCATCTTCAGAGCTTCTGCTTGACGGTGGGCACGTGGGAAGGTTTCATGTCCCGTGAAAAGAAAGAAAGTGTCTTCCTCCAACTCCTGCCTTCTTTTCCTCATCCTTCCCGGGGATGTTCCAAGGGAGAAGGGTGGGAGAGTTGAGTCATTTCTACTTTGTGACTAGGTGAAGTCTAAAAGCTTGTCTTGGAGACCACTCTCGCTCTCTTCTCTGCCTTTTAATACAATTGAAAAAAACAGGCCTCTTTGCTTTGGAAAGTGACTATTAGAAAGCCATTTGGGGGATTAGACGTGGCCATGGCTGTAGGCGGGCGTGTGGGGCTTCGGGGAGGCTGCATGGCGGGCCGAAGGGGCCCAGGAGGGAATTGAAAGAAAGAAAGAACGCCATTAGTGACATGGAATGTTTTACAATCAGGCCAACAAAATGCTGTTCCTGTGTGTTTGTCTTCTCTGATCTGGAAGTAAGGGTGTTACAGGTCTTTTTTTTTCTAATGGAATTTGTTGTCTTAAGAGCTTACCTGTTGTAAAATTGAGGAATTTTGAGTGATCAAATTAATCTAAATGAATATACACAGGGGTTTCAGACCAGTTTTCATCAAAAGTTTAGATTTTATCCAGACTGTGCTGGATTATCTTCTCTGTTATGACAAAAACCAGCCAAACAAAAAACAAATGTCGTGTGCTGTTGGTTAGGGATTAAATTAGTAAGGTTACCTTGTACAGCTGTTCAGCAGTATCTACAGAGGTTGAACAGAGGCGCATCTTGTCACCCAGCAAGTCTACCCCTGGGCATCTACCCAACAGAGGTGTGTACACATGCTTGCCAGACACACCTAATAGAATTTGCAGCAGTACGAGTCGTAATAGTGAAAAACTAGAAATAGTGCCGAAGTCCATCCAAAGGGGAATGAATTGTGGTGTAAGTATACAACAAAATACTCTACAGCAGTGGAAATGAGAAGGACTATTACGTGCAACAGCATGTGTGAATTTCACAAGTAAAGTGTTGAACGGAAGATGCCAGGCAGCAATGATTGCATACGACAGGATTTGCTTTATCCTGTGTTCCAAATCAGGCAGAGCGGTGTTGCTGGAGAGGACGCAGGACTTCTGAGTTTGGTGATGCTGTTCCTGGCGACGGACGGTAGTTACACAAATGAGTTCATTTTGTGGTAATTCACCAAGCTGCACACTTGTCATTTCTATTTTTTTCTGCCCGTTAATCTTCAATAAAAATTTGTAATAGAAACCTCAGTATGTGCTATGTTTGAACCAGAACTTTCATGAGTGTCCTTTTGGTCTGTGGACTTGGCATGTGCCTTTCCCTCAGTCTAAAATTGTCTTTACTCTTGTCTCAGATCCTGCTCAGCCAGTGGGTCTCCTCTGGTGAGCTCTTTCCCTCCTTCCCCACACAAGCAGAGTCCAGCTTCCTTTCGTACGGTGGCACCAGCCCTGATGATACATTCTGTGTGTGTATTTGATGGCACCTTCTCCTGAGGTGTGAGAGGCTGGGTGGGCCTCGTGTTGCTGCAGCAGTGTGTCTGTACCGCGAGTACTTGTCCATGAATGAACTGAGTGGACTGACCTCAGAGGAGCAGCCTTTTTCCTCTGCCCCTTTCAACTTTTAGTTCAGGGAAGGACGGGCTTACAGGGGTCAGGAGGTGGAAGTTCCTATGAGGTTGCATGGAATGTTTTTGAGAATATACTGTACATAGTGACTCGAATAGCCTTTAAAGTGTGGCTGAAAGGAAAACCTTTCAGCTGGTGGTTATCAGTCAGTGTCCTTTAAGTGAGTCCTGTGTGCTAGGCCTGCTGCTAGTCTTGTCCTTGAGAACACGAACAGTTTATGTGACTGCATTTGTTCTGGCTTTTCTCACGGCATTCGTCAGGTCAGGCCTGTTTTCAGCCTGAGAAATATGTTGAGCCCCTATTTCCATTTTCTTTGCTTAGAATGGAAATCTTGGCTCCCCATCCCATTCCTTCCCCACGAAACTGTTTTCATAAATAGCTCTGAAAGTAATGTAAATAGCCTTTATTTCATTTTCTCTGTATTTCAGTTCTTTCTCACCTAGATCTGAGGAAATAGCATGTTCTCGTGTGCCCCTCTAACCGGACAGAATGGGACAGGAAGGAGGTACAAAGGGACAGGAAGGAGATAGCTTTGGGCCCAGACAGTATGCTCCGAATCCCAGCCCTGCTGCCCTTCCTTTGGACCTGAGGGGCAAATCACCTCTCTGGGCTCAAGCTTGTGTTTGGTTTGGTTTGGTTTGGTTTGGTTTTTTGTAAAATGGGGGTAGTCATCAAAATTCTGATCCAATCGTAAGTATAAAACCATCTGTTCAATTACTAAAAAATTAGGAATGCTCAGTAAATAGCAATTACCTAAAATGGAAGGTTCCATTTTGTTGTTAGAAAAAGAATGGTTTTAATATATAGTCTTTATTATACTCTAGAAGTATATTAGGGCTTTGTTTTTATAACAGTATATTTGGAAATTAATTTTGGTGACTTAGATGATACATAATACACAGTTATACCCTTGGGAACAAGGAAGGAAACAGAGCATCATCATATTGGGGTTTGTAATCCTTCCCTGTTCTCAGCAGGAGTGGCAGAGAACTGAGGAGGGTCTGATCCACTGTTGACTAGCAGTCATTTCCTGCAGCCGGCCCCTTCTCGGGGTGCATGGATGTGGCCTGTGAACTGCAGTGGAGCGCTCCGGTGCTTTGTCCTTCCTTCAGCAATTTCCGCTGGCCTAGCGTTCGTGGTGACATTAAATGACACTGTGTTTGCTGGTGGGAAAAGGGGAGGCAGAGAGGTGTTCTGTAGGAGATGGAAGATGGTATGGACACATAATTTACAGATTTGGACCCTAGCAGCTTCAGCTCTAAGGGGCTGCATGGAGAAATTATAAGGTTCCTAAGGGCATTGCGACGTGGCAGAAAGGACAGACTCTATTCCGCCTCTGTCATTGCGCAGCTTGAGCCAGTTGGTGACTTCTCGGAGGGTTGTTTTCCTCTATTTTCTTACATTCTACCTTATGGGCTTTTAAGTAGGATTAGTCAAGATCACATATGATAACCTTTCCAAAGAGAGTTTTTTATTAACTCTTTCTTTTCTCCATCATTTTAATCTTTTGTTTGTTCTCTAGTTAAAGGATTCTCTATAATTAATGAACTATTACTTTGAAACATTTTATTGTGGAGAGTTTACAATATGTATAAAAATAGAGAGAGTATGGTGTTACATTTGTTGCTGAAGGAATGACTCCAAACTCTTGCGGGTCAGGAGTTAGAGTAGCTTGGCTTGGGAGTTCTGGTTCGTAGTGTCTCATGGCTGGGGATTAGTTGGGGTGCTGCCACCCCACGGCTGGACTGGGCCCAAGGATTTGCTTTCTAAGGTGGGTCCTTCTCTCACTGGTCAAGCTGCTGCTGGGTGTCCAGGGGTGGGGCCTCAGTTCCTGTCCACACGTGCCTTCCTCACAACACTGCTCAAGTATCCTTGTGATGTGGTGGCTGGCTTCCCCCAGAGAAGGCCATCCGACCGGCCATGACAGGGCTATAGTCACCACAGGCCACTGGTCACATAGGTCAGTCCTGATTCAGTGAAGACCACTGGATCTCATGATCACCATCACATCTTGAATTCCTCAGTATTTGGAAAGGGTAATACTCTAAATCATTCCTTTCTCATTTGGATAGCATCTTCAGTGCAATGTCAAAAGTAGAGATGGTCGTGGTTTGTTTTCATTATAAAACAGTGTCTTGTTTCTAACTCTGGCACAAAAGTTCTGGTTTTTCTCCCTTAAGATTTATCAGACTGATAATGGTCCTGTGCCAAGAAAAGATGTTAAAAAACCCTGCCACAGTTCAGGACCCTCTTTGGTGCTAATTCTTTCCTCTTTTCAGTTTCCTCCATGGTTATTGATGTTTTGTGATTTTAGACTCCTTTTATAAATTTTATTTTGTTTCCAGGACATTGTTGAATTCAAGATTTTAAAATATACTTGCAACATGTCCCCCAAAAGCCTGCTTTGATGGCTATTTCGAAACGATCACCTTGATTTTATTATAATAATAGCTACTGAGGGGGAAAGGGACCGTAGGGCACAGGAGTGACAGCACGCTAACTAGTTAGCAGACCTTTGCGGCTGTCCGATGAAAGGCAGCGTGTGCTTGGAGGTGCAGCAATAGATGTGGGGGATGTGGCCAGACGCGGGATCTGTGTTGGGTGCCGAGTCTGCAGTGGTGGTTATACACGGTAGTCAAGGAGCTTCTTGCTGTCTCAGGACAAGCCGGGCAGTTTGTGCCTGGTGTGCGTGCCCAGCCAGCCCCTGTGCTGAGGGCTTCGGTGTGACGAGCTCTTGAGTGAGGGAAACTTGTGTGGGTAATGGGTGTAGGAAGGGATTATTTGTTAGTTGTAATAGTGGAGTTGGGGTTGGCAAGAAATATTTAGGGGTGAAAAATGTCAGCTTTGCTTTAGAACACTATAGCAAGAAGGGGTGGATGCAGCACGTGTGTCAGAATTATAATACCGAATGTGGGCAACGGGCACATGGAGATTTCTTATATTCTTATTCTGTGTATGTTCGAAATGTTCATAATACAGATTTTGAAAAGGCTCTTGGGTCTTTGGAGGGCTTGGGGGTGATGACTTTGGGGTCCTTGAGGCTAGGATTGTCTTCTTAGCCTCTTTCTCTCTGGCTCCAAAGGCCTGGGTCTTCTGCACCACAAATGGAGCCGCCTGTAGGGTCGGAATGAGTCCAAGGAGGGGGCTTGTTACTGCCCCGTTTTGTTGAAATAGTATCTGCTCATGACACGTTCCCTCTCTCAGGTGAAAAGTTCTGAGCATATCAGTTAAATCAGTTTTATTATTCTTCCAAATCCTGTTTCTGTGTTTGTTTTGGAGGTACCCAGTCTGCCAAAAGAGGAGAGCGGCATTTTCAAGTCATCTACCACGGTTGTGGTTTTGGATGATTTCTCGTTTTGCTTCCTACAATTTGGGGCTTAAAAAAAAAAGCAAAAGTAACTTTAATTTTGAAATAATTTCAGACTTTCAGAAAAGTTGAAAAAGAGAGAATTCCTGCATACTCTTCATACAGAGTGCCCAAATGTTAAAATTTTACTGTGTGCTTTTATCATTTAATTTCTCTGTATCCATATTATTTTCTAAACCATTTGCAAGTTAAGTTGCTGATGTGATGTCCCTTTATATTTAAATACTTTAGTGTGGTCCTGGCTGGAAGCATAGTGGATAAGGCCTGGCCTGGGAACCCAAAGGTCACAGGTTCGATTCCCCAGCCAGGGCACATAACCAGGTTGCAAACCAGGTCTCCAGTCAGGTCTGTAGCTGGAAGCAGGTGAAAGGCAACCATACATTGATATCTTTCTCCCTCTGTGCCTCTCTCCCTTCCCCTCTTTCTAAAAATAATGAAATAAAATCTTAAAAAAAAAACAACTTTAGTGTGTGTTACCTAAAACTGGTATTTTCTATAATCAATACAACGATCAAAGTTATGAAATGAATATTGTTACAGTACTATTATCTAATCCATTGACCTTATCAAATTTCACCAATTATCCCACTAATTTTCTTTATAACAAAAATTTTCTAAACTAGGATCCAGTCCAAGATCATCTACGTGGTCATGTGCCTGCATCTTAAATGGGAGGTTATTGCTTCGTATTTGTCTTTGGGGATATAGGCATTTTTGAAGAGTACAGGCCAGTTATTTTGTAGGCTTTCCTTTCTTTACGGTTACTTTCTGTGTCCTTAGGGTAGGTTCAGGGTATGCGTTTGGGACCGGGATACTCCAGAGGTGACAGGGCCTGCTCAGCGCATCACACCAGGGGGCTCCTTGTGTCCTTGTGTTCCAAGCCAGTTCATTCCTTCACTGTTTTTCCCTTTGAAATTGATGCATATCTTTCCAGCAGATACTTTGAGACTATGTAGCTATCCTTTTTCTCATTAAAAGTCCACTAACGGTTTTGCCATCCATTGATAATTTTTGCCTGAAACAATTATGACCACAATGGTTACCAAATGGTGAGTTTTAAACCCTGGGTAGCATGTTTAGACAGTTTGTATTTCACTTACTGTGTCTCATGATTTTCCAGATGAGAATACAGCAGCTTTATGGAAAAGAATAGCTGGATCTCAACCTTGGTCACGGGGGTGGGGTGCTTTGTGTTTCTCCCTGGAGAGGAGTTGGCTCAGTCCGTGTCCCACCCTAGCGCACGGTTTGGGTACCAGGTGGCCCTGTCTGTCGGTGGCCCCGTCTGTCGGCTGCCCCGTCAGCAGCAGCACCAGCCCACAATCGAGGCAGCAGTGTCTGGATGTTGGGAGTGGGTCGTGGGTCGTGTGCCGTGTGACACAAATCATAGGGTATCAACTGAGACAGGCCGGCTGAGGCTGCCTTCTCTGGAAAGGTCCATGGCAGGGTAGCACGTCATGGATTTATATCTAATGGATCAAAGGAAGATTTGTCAGGTGGGAGACCTGTGAACATGTACCTGTGTTAACAGGAAGAGAGGAGAGGTTAGCGCTTCGGACCGAGGGGACAGTTGTTGGGACCCCTGAGGAGGTGGGCCTAGGTGGTAGGGTCAGCCCTGGGCGAGGCGAAGGAGGCACGATGGGAGTGACCATTATTTTGTAGGCCAGGGGCAGGCACACGATTTAAGGAGTCGCTTCCTGATGGCCTCCTTTTCCATGATGAAATGGTGCAGTCGGGATCCTGTGAGGGAGGCGGTCAGTCCCGAGACTGACATCACTGAGTGGAAGATGACGGAATAAGAGCTGGTGGGGCTCCCTGAAGGCTGTCCAGCTGGGATGGGAGACCATTGGTGTTTGGTGGCCTCAGCTGGCAAGGCTGCAAGATGTTCTCCAGCAGCGCCCAGGAGCCCAGGTGCAGAAATGAGGAGGTGAACTGTTGCCTTGATCGGGGTAGGTGGGACTGGGAAGACGAGGGAGAGGCGGAGGGGGACATACAAGGTGGAGTAAGAAGGCGCAACTTGGCCTTGAGGTGTCTGGGCAGGATGGGAAAGAAGGTGCCTTGGGAAGAAAGGAGGAGTGACGGGTGGAAGTGAGAGAACTGTGCTAGGGGAGTAAGTTTGCGAGAGCTGGCAGGAGAGAGAGGTGCTGGAATTTAGCATTTCTGATGGGGCACGGTCATGGCTGAGAAGAGACTGGAGAGGGGCAGGGTGGGTGAAGATGACGGGTTGTAGTGGAACTTGTTGAAGGTGATGATGGGGTAGTCCATAGATGTTGACACCACCAGGTTGGTGGGGAGGTGTGACCCCAACGTGAGGGATGTTCTCGAGTATCAGAGAAGGAGGGAGAGGAGCAGGAATGAAGCCTAAGGCAGAATGGCACAGACAACCTTAAAGGAAGGAGGCATTTTGTCTGCCAAGGGACAGGGACGGGGCCTGGCGGGGCCTGGAGCTGTGCTGCAACTGGCTCTTCACAGCCTTGAAGGTGCCTTGGAGCTCAGGTCTCTAAGTAAAGGTCAGTCATTCGGTCTTTTCCTTTATTATTTCTTGCTGTGGCCCCTTCCATACCTGGCTCACTCCTGCTTTCCCATATAGACTGAGGCCTGAGATCACTTCTCTCAAGACTCTTCCTAGAGTCCCCTGCGGTGTGCTCTCCAGCACCAGAACAGGTAGCGTGTCACGTTGTCACCTTCTGCTGGTCTCCCCCAGACCAGCGCCTCCTCGGGGTGTGTGGGTGGGGCTGCATCTTTGCATCCCTGACAGTGTCTGGTGCATGTCTTGTGGAACTGTATGAAATTGCTACTAATGAAGTTGACTGTTCTTGGTCAGCTCATCTTGACCCTTTTTTAGAAGTCACAAGGCCCATAATTTAGCCTCAGCCAAGTTCCCTGCAGATGCACAGAGTTGCTTCTTAGGGACCATCTGGTTTCTGTGTATGCTGCAGTCACCTGCTCACCCCCTCAGCTTTTGTTTTTGTTTTGTTAATCTCCCTTTACCTTTCTCTGCTCATGGTAGAAGACGTGAAAACAGTTGGTGTTCTGTCTTCCTCAGCTGCCCAGAATTTCCCGGCCTGTCTGTCCATGTGTTTCATTCTTCTGCTGATTATTGCTGGTACCTACCAACCCCGCAAAAGTTGGGGCTCATCCTGATTTCTCTGGTTCCAGTGCATCTTGTGTGGGTGCTGGTTGACTGACATGTGTCAGGTGGCTGCCACCGCTGCCGGGGTGCTTGGGCACCTGGAGCAGTGACTTGAGCTGACCAATTGCCCCAGACACGGTTTTACAGAAACTAATGACCTGTGTGTACTGCTTGTTCAAGAATACATTGAACAACAGCACATCTGGGTTAAAAACAGCAACCATACCAAAAAAACAGATTAACCAGATGTTATAGTAGAACATTCCCTTGACGGGTCAGGAAGATGCTCTGTGACTAAACTAGTTACGTTAGTTTGGGCTCCCAAGTCTCCTTTCTGGTTGGCCTTTCCCCTCACTGG
Source organism: Noctilio leporinus (assembly GCA_004026585.1). Taxonomy (NCBI): domain Eukaryota; kingdom Metazoa; phylum Chordata; class Mammalia; order Chiroptera; family Noctilionidae; genus Noctilio; species Noctilio leporinus. The sequence goes on from PVIW01001200.1 coordinate 242,809, forward strand.
CTCAGGCTGCAAGTGTGTGTTCCTGCTTTCATGGCCACTGAGAATGGAATGTAAATACGCGTTCTCTGTCCCTGGGGCACGAGAGTCCTGGGGCTGCTGGGAGAGGCCCTGCAGCCCCCACTCTCACGCCCTCTGATCCGGAGCTCCTTCGGGGCGCTTCCCCGAGGCCGGGCCCTGCAGATGGCGGCTTCCCGGGGTTTGGGCTTCAGGATCCTCCCTCCCCGCTGCCACCCCGCAGTGCTCCCTGGAGACTGTCCTTCCTGGGAGGCCTGTCTTAATCATGAATTTCCTGCTCCCCTGACCCCTCAGGGCCAGTACTATAAAATTAGCATAACTAGTTAACTTTAAAGAAGAAAACAAAAGTCTGTTTAACCAATTAAGGTTAAGGTCTCTGGCCACAGCCTGCTGGGTACTCCCATCCACCAGAAATGTTTCTTTCTCTCTCTCCCATTTGTTTTTTAAGAATTTGCTGATCCTTAACAGATTGATCTAAGTTTTATATTTAGATGAAGGTTACTCATTAACAGAAAAGTTTGAAACTGTTGGCATGGCTGACAGCATTGAAGGTGGAGAGAAGTTAATAGGTAGCCTTTAGACCGAAATGTTTTTGTGGGGCATGGGCAGCTTAAATACCTGTTTTGGCAAATAGATATGCAGGGACATTGGACCATCCTTAGAAAGCTGGGGGTACCTGAGGCTCAGACCAGAGCAACATGATCCTTCAGAGTTTGGTCCCAGTGAGTCTCAAGCCTTTCGATGCTGCCCGTTTATATGGGCCGGACACCCCTCTGTCTGCCTCTCACCATCTCACCGGTTGCATCCATCCCGGTCACTAAACATCCAACCTGAGGATGCGCAGACTCGCTGGGAGCTTCACCTTCACAGGGTGAATTCAAGCCTTCCGATGGTGAAGCTGTCGGCTGCTCGCTATGGACGGGGACATCAGGATGCAGGCTATGCTCAGCTCTGTTGTCCCAGCTGCCGCTGTGTGGCTGAGCACCCCACACGAGTGGCACTGAACACCAGCCACTTTATTATGCTCCTGAATTCCGGGCCAGGAATTTGGATAGGGCCTGGTAGGGAGTGGCTCGTCTCTGTTCTGGATGCCGGGGCCCTTGGGTGGCCCCTGAAGTGGGGTTGGCTGTATCACTGCGAGCGCGTCTCCTTGTGGTTTGGACATCTGACACCATGGTACCAGGGTTCCAAGAGAGAGGATTCCTGAAGGCAGTCACCATGGAGCAAGGTTCTCCTATGGCTGAAGCAGGCACAAGCCTGCCTCGGTTCAAAGGGAGGGGACACAGGTCCCCACTGTCCATGTGAGGAGGATGAAAATAGACAGCCACTTTAAAAGCTGCTCTAGGTGACTTTTAAAAAGGTGGAATATAAAACAACAGAGGGCCTCATATGAAGTAAAACTAAGTATCATGAAACTTGTGTTTCAGTTATGTGTGTCTATATATTCTGGTTCATGGTGTAACATGTTTTTCTTGCTGTGTACTACATTGTTTGTTTTTTTTAAGCACTCCCTAACTGTAGTAACATCTAATTTGGTTTGGGAACACCAAATTTTGTAGGTCACTGCTGGCAGCTCCGTCTTAATGAATAGGTTACTGTGATGTGGTTCTGTGTCACATGTAAAGATGAGAACCTACGGAATTGGTTGTCATTTGCCCATAAGGACAAAAGAAAGGTCTATCCTTTTTGGACCTGTTGACATCACCCACCAGGAGAATGTCCAGGCTCCACTGGAGACTCACTGCACTTTAGAGTGAGCCCGAGATCAGGACTGGCAGCCAGACTCCCCTAACTTTTTAATCTAGTATTTGCCATCTGGTTCCTAAAAGAGTAGCAAGCAGATGTGGAAGGAAGAGGCATACTTCCCTCTGCAGATGTATATATTTAAGGATCAGGAGGCTGCAGACCAGTCCATGACAGAGAGGGAAGCCTTCCTCAGCGAGCTGAAACCAGAGTGGAACATTGAGATTGGGCTCTGCTATCTGCTAACACAGCCCGCCTTCCTCTCCTTCCTCTCCTTCCTCTGTAGCTATTTCTGCCCTTTCACAGAAATGTGCAAAGATGGATGACGGAGCATTACTACTCACTGTCGCCTTGCACAACAATTTTTGTGCAGTAGCGACTAAATGTTTATTCAAGGAGATTAGAAAATTGGCATAATTACATATCTTTATTTTTAACCGGCTAGATTATTTCTCTTTGGTGTTGTTGTATGGATTCCTTATATATTTGGATGTTAATCTCTTATCAGATGTGTGACTGAATATCTTCTTACATTCATTATGTTTCTTTTCAATTTGCTGATGTTTCCTTTCCTGTGCAAAAGCTTTTCAGTCTGATATAGTCCCTTCTGTTTATTTTTCCTTCTGTTACCCTTGCCTGAGGAGACAGATACAAAAATTATTATTGAGTTGGAGCTTTTGCTGCCTGTTTTCTTCTAGGAGTTTTAAAGCTTCAGGTCTTACATTTAAGTCTTAGTTGATTTGAATTTATTCTTAATTTTTTAAAAAAGATTTTATTCATTATTTTTAGAGAGGGAGGAAGGGAGAGAGGCAGAGAGGGAGAGAGACATCCATATATGGTTGCCTTTCACCTGCCTCCAGCTATGGACCTGGCTTGCAGCCTGGTTTGCAACCTGGTTATGTGCCCTGGTTAGGTAGGAATCGAACCAGCAACCTTTGGGTTCACAGGCTGGCTGGCACCGTAGAGTTTATTCTTTTATATGATGTAAGAGGGTGGTCTAGTTTCAGTTTTTTTATATATCTAGTTTTCCCAGCAGCAGTTATCAGAGTATCTTTACCCCATTTATATTCTTGCCTTCTTTGTCAGAGATAATTGACTTTATAGGTGTGGGTTTATTTCTAGGTGCTCTATTCTCTTTCTTTGATCTGTGTATCTGTTTTTATGCCAATATCATGCAATTTTGATCACTGTAGCCTTGTAATATAGTTTTAATATCAGGTAGTATGATACCTCAGACTTTGTTATTCTTTTTCAAAGTTGCTGAGGCTCTTCGGGGTCTTTTTTGTTCCCATATAAACATTAGGATTATTTGTTCTAGTTCTGTGAAAAATGCCATTGGTATTTTTTTTTTTTTTTTAAGATTTTTATTTACTGTTTTTAGAGGGGAAGGGAGAGAGGCAGAGAGGGAGAGAGACATCCATGTATTGTTGCCTTTCACCTGCCTCTAGCTAAGGGCCTGGCTGGAGACCTGGCTTGCAACCTGGGTATGTGCCCTGGCTGGGAATCGAACCAGCGACCTTTGGGTTCACAGGCCCGCACCTATCCACTGAGCTACCAGCTAGGATCACCCTTGGTATTTTGATAGGTGTTGCATTGACTCTGTAAACTGCTTTGGATTGTGTGGCCATTTTAACAATGTTAATTCTTCTATCTGTGTATACAATATATACTTTCATTTATTTGTATTTTTAATTTCTTTCTTCATTGTCTTATAGTTTTCTAAGTATAGGCCTTTAATCTCCTTGGTTAAATTTATTCCTAGGTCTTTTATTATTATTTTTTTATTTTGTATTTTTAAAAAGATTTTATTTTTTATTTTCAGAGAGAAAGGCAGGGAGGAAGGAAGACAGGGAAAGAAGCATCAATGTATGGTTGCTTTTCTTCTGCCTCCAGCTAAGGACCTACCTGGAGACCTGGCTTGCAACGTGGTTACCTGCCCTGGCTGGGAATCAACCCAGTGACCTTTGGATTTGCAATCCAGTGCCAATCCACTGAGCCATACCAGCCAGGGCCTATTTTATTATTATTATTATTTTTATTATTTTTATTTCATTATCTTTAGAAAGAGGGGAAGGGCGAGAGGCAGAGAGGGAGAGAAACAGCAATGTATGGTTGCCTTTCACCTGCCTCCAGCCACAGACCTGACTGGAGACCTGGTTTGCAACCTGGTTATGTGCCCTGGCTGGGGAATCGAACCTGCGACCTTTGGGTTCGCAGGCCGGCGCCTTATCCACTGTGCTACCAGCCAGGGCTCTATTTTATTATTTTTGATGCAGTTGTAAATGGAATTGTTTTCTTAATTTTTCTTTCTGATAGTTTATTATTGCTATATAAAACTGTAACCGCATGCATATGATCAAGTGTGGCAATTGTAGAGGGAGTGCAGCGGGGACAAATGGTAATGGAAAAATACAATAAAGGTACATGTTAAAGAAAAAATGCAACCAATTTCTGAATATTTCATATCTTGATATTATACTGAATTTTTTTGTGTGTGGAATCTTTAGCGTTCTCTCTATATATATTATCTGCAAATAATGACAGTTTTACCTCTTCCTTTCCAATCTGGATGCCTTTTATTTCTTTTTGTTTTCTGATTGCTACAGCTAGGACTTCCCATACTATGTTGAATGAAAGTGGTAAAAGTGAACATTCTTACTTGTTCCTGGTCTTAAGGAGATCAGTTTGAACTTTTCACTGTTTGAATATGATGTTAGTTGTGGGTTTGTCATTGATGGCCTTTATTATGTTGAAGTATTTTCCCTCCATTGCCCACTTTGCTGAAAGTTTTTTTTTTTAATGATAAATGGATGCTGAATTTGGTGAAATGCCTTTTCTGCATCAGTGGTAGATAGCATGTGATTTTCATTCTATATTATGTTTACATGGCGTATCATTTATTGATTTGTGGATATTGAACCAGCCTTGCATTCCAGGAATAAGTACACTTGATCCTGATGTGTGATCTTTATAATGTATTGCTGAATTTGGTTTGCTAATATTTTGTTGGGGATTTTTGCATTCATGTTCATCAAGGTTATTGGCTTGTATTTTTATTTATTTTTTTTGGTACCATTACCTTTCTTACCTGGCACCCTAGACTGAGGTCCAGAGTGATGAGTGACTAACCTCCAGCCACATAGAGGCAGAAGGGACTAGATTTCTGCCTTTGTCTCTCACATACCTTGTTTTCCAGTTTCTGTTACACTACTTGCCAGATAGTTTTGAGGGAGGGGAGTATAACTACCATCATCCACAGGGCTGTCAGAGACTCTCTTGCTGCTCTTTTCCTGTGTGCTTTTGCTCACATGGACCTTTTTCTCCCTCTTTGCTACCTAAGTCCTACCCGCCTTTCCACTGCCAGCCCGATTCCTGCCTTTCCTGCTTTCCTCAGTCAGAACCACTGACCCTCTTCCATGTTCGCATGGCTGTGTAGCACATGAGGCAATGCATGCAGTGACAAGCATGGGCCTTGAGTGTCACAGTCCTGGTCCAAGTTCCACACCTCCACGGACTAGCTGCGTGACTGTGACTGGCAAGTAGATTAACCTTGCAGAGTACTAGTTTCACCTCCGTGATTAGGAGAATAGTAACAGTTTCTACTTTATACATTTGATGTGAGGATTGTCAGGTACTGCCAGGTATGTGGTAAATACCCAAGTGTTACACGCTGTTTTGGTGGCTTGGTTACTGTTAATAAATCACTAACAGCTGATGACAGGCCTTGTCCAGTTAGTTCTTCTTGTGCCTGACTGCTTATTGCTGAATCCATGGCTACCCTGTTTTGTGAGGGGCATATCCTAGCTCACAGGCTACTTGCCTCACATACGTGTTGGAATATTTTTGTGGATAAATTTTACTTAAAAGTTATTGTACCCTAGTGCATGCCACTGTCTGCCATCCGGAGTTTGGCTAATTTGCATGAGGGATGTTTCACTGAAAAAATTGTTGTCTCTATGGTTTGCTAAGAGAAGGAACAGTGTTTTCTTTCTTTACTTCACAGCTTTGAAGTTCAGTGTTTGTAATAGCTCTAAGTCTCTATTAATTACAGAAATAGATTAGGAAAGACAGTTTAATGAACACTCCCAGGCCTCCTGCAATAGCACGTGCTCCGTTGTTGGACACTGTCGCGTAAGTTCTTTTAGAGGAGCAGCCTGTGATCCACCTTGACTGTCCTCCTAATTAATAACCTGTAGAGCTCGTCTGTCCTTGCTAGAAGACTTGGATAATTAGGTTGTTTGGATTTTCTCTCTCTTGTAAATGAAAAACCAGGAAAACAGTGCATTATACAAGGAACTAAGGTCCTGGAAACAACTTTTAAAAAGAAGCCTTAGCTGCCCAGCTTTTAAAGAACTAGATCTGCTTGTTTTATGTATAAAAGCTGGTGGAATAAGTCCTCATTTTCCCTAATTTTACAAGGAAATTGAAGTATGGAAAATTTATTTGATCTTTTAAAGGGCATGACTTCTGGTTTACAAGATTGTTTAATTTGAAATTAAACAATTCAGTGTCTCATTGCACTCTAGGTAAAAGGAAGTTGTGAATATTGTGTAGCTATTAAAATTATAATTTAATGTCTTTCCAAGAAAATACTCAGTTTTAAGTGACAAAAGCATGGGAAAGGCTGATTTATACCCATCAGGAAAGCAATTACTTTAAGTTAATGAGATTTAAGGTAGTAGCATTTTACTTCTCCCTTTCTGT
>PVIW01001200.1:249370-327972 GCA_004026585.1 Noctilio leporinus
CCCTGACCACTGAAGGCCTATTCACTGTATTCATATATCTGGTTCTGTTTTGCTTGTTTGTTTGTTTTGTTCATTATTGTCCTGTAACGGGTGAGATCATATGGTATTTGTCTTTCACTGACTGGCTCATTTCAATAAGCATAATACTCTCAGTTCCATCCATGTTGTTGCAAAGGGTGGGAGTTCCTTCTTTCTTCTGTGTAGTATTCCATTGTGTAAATATACCAAAGTTTTTTGATCCAATCATCCACTGATGGGCACTTAGGCTGTTTCCAGCACTTGGCTGGCTATTGTAAATAGTGCTGCTGTGAACATAGGGGTCCGTAGGTTCTTATGAATTGGTGTCTCAGGGTTCTTCGGGTATAGTTCTAGTGGTGGAATTGCTTGATCAAAAGGCAGTTCCATTTTTAGTTTTCTGAGAAAATTCCATACTGTTTTCCATAGTGGCTGTACCAGCCTGCATTCCCACCAGCAGTGCACCAGGGTTCCCTTTGCCCCACATCGTCAACAACCACTTGTTGTTTGTTGATTTGTTGATGATTGCCATCCTGACAGGGGTGAGGCGGTATCTTGTGTTTTTTTTTTTTTTTTAATTTTTCAATTTTTTTTATTTTTTAAAAATATAGAACTTCATGAATTTGTGTGTCATCCTTGCGCAGGGGCCATGCTAATCTTCTCTGTATCGTTCCAATTTTAGTATATGTGCTGCCTAAGCGAGCACTTTTTGTGGTTTTAATTTGTATCTCTCTGATGTCTAATGATGTTGAGCATTTTTTTCATATGCCTTTGGGCCCTTTGTATATCTTCCTCAGAGTGGTGTCTGTTCAGGTCCTTTGCCCATTTTTTAATTGGGCTGTCTGTCTCCCTGGTGTTGAGTCACCTGAGTTCTTTATATACTTTGGATATCATACCCTTGTCTAAGGTATCATTGGCAAATATGTTTTCTCATACAGTTGGTTCCCTTTTAATTTTGCTGGTGTTTTCTTTAGCCAAACAGAAACTTTTCAGTTTGATATGGTCCCATTTGTTGATTTGTTCTTTGATTTCCTTTGCCTTGGAGAAGTATCAGTAAACATATTTCTGCGTAGGATATCTAAAATTTCACTGCCTATATTTTTCTCCAGAACCTTTATGGTGGCACTGCTTATGTTTAAGTCCTTTATCCATCTTGAGTTTATTCTGGTGTATGGTGTAGGTTGGTGGTTTAGTTTTATTTTTTTGCATGTTGCTATCCAGTTCTCCCAACACCACTTGTTGAAGATACTGTTTGACTCCATTTTATGTTCCTTCCCCCTTTGTTGAATATTAATTGACCATGGAGTCCTGGGTTTATTTCTGGGCTCTCTATTCTGTTCCATTGATCTATATGTCTATTCTTATGCTAGTACCAGACTGTTTTGATTACAGTAGCCTTGTAGTAAAGTTTGATGTCCAGTATTGTGATTCCTCCTACCTCGTTCTTTTTTCTTAAGATTGCTGTGGCTACTCGTGGGCATTTTTGGCTTCATATAAATTTTTGAAGTATTTTTTCTATCTCTGTGAAGTCTGTCATTGGTATTTTAATTGGGGTTGCATTGAATCTGTAGATTGCTTTGGGTAGTATGGACATTTTAATGATGTTAATTCTTCTCATCCATGAACATGTTATATGCTTCCATTTATTTGTATCTTCCTTATTTTCTTTCTTCAGTGTTCTGTAGTTTTCTGAGTACAGGTCTTTTACCTCCTTGGTTAAGTTGATTCCTAAGTACTTTATTTTTCTTGTTGCTATGGTAAATGGGATTTGTTTTCTAGCTTCTATCTCTGATGTTTCATTATTGGTATACAAAAATGCTTTTGATTTCTGAATACTGACTTTATATCCAGCTATTTTGCTAAATTTGATTATTGGGTCGAGTTAAGTTTTTGGTGGAGCCTATTGGGTTTTGTATGTACACTATCATATAACCTGCAAATAATGACAGTTTGACTTCCTCCTTTCCAATTTGGATACCTTTGATTCCTTTTTCTTCTCTGATAGCTATGGCTAGAACTTCCAAAATGATGTTGAATGGAAGTGGAGAAAGTGGACAGCCTTGTCTCGTTCCTGATCTTAGGGGGAAAGCTTTTAGTTTTTGCCCATTGAGTATAATGTTTGCTTCAGGTTTTTCATATATGGCCTTTATTATGTTGAGGTATGCTCCCTCTATTCCCATTTTGCTAAGTGTTTTTATCACAAATGATTGCTGTACTTTATTAAATGCTTTTTTAGCATCTATTGATAGGATCATACAGTTTTTGTCTTTCATTTTGTTGATGTGGTGTGTTACACTTACTGACTTGTGAATGTTGTACCATCGTTGCATCCCTGGGATGAAACCCACTTGATCATGGTGTATGATCTTTTTAATGTATTGCAGGATCCGGTTGGCCAATATTTTGTTAAGAATCTTAGCATCTATGTTCATCAGAGATATTGGCCTATAGTTCTCCTTCTTAGATGTGTCTTGACCTGCCTTTGGGATCAGTATAATATTGGCCTCGTAGAGTTTGGAAGTCTTCCCTCTTCTTGGATTTTTTGGAATAGGTTGAGAAGGATAGGAGTTAGTTCTTCTCTAAATGTTTGGTAGAATTCACCTGTGTGGCCATCTGGTCCGGGGTTGTTGTGCTTTGGGAGATTTTTGATTGCTTCTTTAATTTCACTAGTTGTTATTGGTCTTTTCAGGCTTTCTGCTTCTTCTGGATTCAGTTTTGGTAGATTATACATTTCCAGAAATCTGTCATTTCAACCAGGTTGTCATATTTCTTGTCATTTAGTTGTTTGTAGTAATTTCTTCTATTTTTTTTTCCAGATTTTATTTATTATTCCCAAAGAGAAGGGCAGGGAGGGAGGAAGAAAGTGAGAGAAACATCAATGTATGGTTGCCTTTCACCTGCCTCCAACTAGAGACCTGGCTGGAGACCTGGCTTGCATCCTGGTTATGTGCCCTGGCTGGGAATTGAACCAGTGACCTTGGGGATCACAGGCAGGTGCCAATCCACTGAGCCACACCAGCTAGGGCTTTGTAGTAATTTCTTTCAATCCTTTGTATTTCTGAAGTATCAGTTGTGATTTCTCCTCTATTATTTCTGATTCTGTTTATTTGGGTCCTCTCTTTTTCTTGATGCATCTGGTTAAAGGCTTGTCAGTTTTGTTTATTTTTTCGAAGAACCAGCTCTTTGACTTATTGATTCTTCGAATTGTAGTTTGAGTCTCTTAAGTTATTTAGTTCTGCTCTGATCTTGATGATTTCCTTCCTTCTACTTGCTCTGGGCTTTGTTTGTTGTTGCTCCTCTAGTTCTTGCAGCTTTATGATTAGGTTGTTTGTATAAGCTTCTTCTATCCTTTTTAGATAGGCCTTTATTGCTATGAATTTCCCTCTGAGGACTGCCTTTGCTGTGTCCCACAGGTTTTGGGCTGTTGTGTATTCATTGTCATTTGTTTCCAGAAACTTTTTAATTTCATCTTTGATCTTATTAACCCATTCATTACTTAAAAGTGTGTTATTCGGTCTCCATGAGTTAGAGTGTTTTTGGTTTTATCCCTTGAGATTGGTTTCTAGTTTCAATCCATTGTGATCTGAGAAGATGCTTGGTGTGATTTCAGTTTTCTTGTATTTGTGGAGGCTTGTCTTGTGACCTACCATGTGGTCTATCTTAGAGAATGTTCCATGTGTATTTGAAAAGAATGTGTATTTTGCTTCTTTGGGGTGAAAGGTTCTGTATATATCAGTTAGGTCCATTTCCTCTAGAGTGTTGTTCAATGCCACAACATCCTTGGTGATTTTTTGTTTGGAAGATCTGTCCATTGTTGATAGTGGGGTATTAAAATCCCCTACTATTAATGTGTTGCTGTCTATATTCTTCTTGAAGTCCTCCAAGATTTTCCTTATATATTTGGGAGCTCCTATGTTGGGTGCAGGTATGTTTACCAAAGTTATATCTTCTTGATGGATTGTTCCCTTAAGAATTATGAAATGTCCTTCATTGTCTCTTTTTATGTCCTTCATTGTAAAATCTATTTTGTCTGAAATAAGTATTGCTACTCCAGTCTTTTTTTCATGTCCATTTGCTTGATATATATTTTTCCATCCCTTCACTCTCAATCTGTGTCAATCTTTTATTCTGAGGTGGGTCTCTTGAAGGCAGCATAAATGTGGGTCATGTTTTCTTATCCATTCAGCTACCCTATGTCTTTTGATTGGCACATTTAATCCGTTTACATTTAAGGTTATTATTGATTGGTACTTATTTATTGCCATTTTCCCCCTTTGTACCTGTGTTCCTCTCTGTCTCTCTCTGTTTCTTCATTTTTTTAAAGCAGACCCTTTAGCATTTCTTGCAATGCTGGTTTGGTAGAGATGTATTCTTTTAGTCTTCTTTTATCTGGGAAACTCCTTATTTCTCCTACCATTTTCAATGAGAGCCTTGCCGGGTAGAGTATTCTTGGTTGCAGGCCTTTGTTTCCCATTACTTGGAATATTTTTTGCCATTCCTTTTTGGCTTGAATTGTTCCTGTTGAATAATCATTTTATAACCTTATTGAAGCCCCCGTATACATTATTTGCTGTTTATCCCTTGATGCTTTTAGGATTCTTTCTTTATCTTTGAAATTTGCTATTTTAATTATAATGTGTCTTAGAGTGGGTCTGTTTGGATTCATCCTCATTGGAACCCTCTGTGCTTCCTGAACTTAACACTTTCACTCATGTTAGGGAAGTTTTCTATCATTACTTTTTTGAACAAGTTTTCCATTCCTTGTTTCTCTTCTCCTTCTGGTATCCCTATGATATGGATATTATTTCGTTTCATGTTGCCTGCAGCGCTCTTAAAACCTCTTCATTCTTGTTCAGCCGTTTTTCATTCTGTTGCACTGTCTTGGAATATTTTTCTAGGTTGTCCTCCAGCTCGCTGATCTGGTCCTCTGCTTCCTCTAGCCTGCTGTTGATTCCTTTTACGGTATTCTTCAATTCAGAAATTGTAGTCTTCATTTCCTCCTGGCTCTTACTGATAATTTCTAAGTCCTTTTTAATGCTGGTATAGTTCTCAGTAAGTTCCTTGTAGCTTCCCTGCAGTTCTTCGTAGTCCCCCTGGAGTTCTTTGAGCTGGCTGAGCTCATTGAGCTTCTCTATCATCATTATTATGAATTCCATAGCTGATAGTTCGCTTGCCTCTGTTTCATTTAGTGATCTTTCTGGGGATTCCTCCTTTCCTTTTGGTGATGGACTGTTTCTTTTTCTCCCCATTTTTAGGTCTCGTTGTAATCCAATCCGATGTATCAGCTGCCAGGCTAAGGAACTGCTAGGCTGGAAGGATTGATTCAGCTGTAGTCCTATCAATCTGCGATCCACCACCAGGCTCAGATGCTGCTTGGGTGACAGACCATTCAGTTGTAAATCAATAAATCAGCTACCAAACTCAGGCCCTGCTGGGCTAGGCAGCAAGATTCAATTATAATCCAGTGACTCCGTGACTGGCCACCAGGCTCACGAGCCGCCGGGCTAGACAGCAAGTTACAGTTGTAATCCAGTGAATCTGTGATCAGCTGCCAGGTTAAGGGCGCACTGGGCTAGACTGAAAGATTCCGTTGTAATGCAATGAGTTTGTGATCGGCCACCAAGCCCAGAGGCCAGTGGGCGGGACAAACCAACTCTGTTTTGAACCAGTGAATCCACCATCAGCCACCAGGCTCACTTGCCACTGTGCAGGGCTGATGGACTGACCCAGCTGTAAGCGAGTTTGTGATCAGCCGCCAGCCCAGGCGCTGCAGGGCGAGCAATACCTCTTCAGGTGCCAACCACTGTAGCTCTGCTCAGGCACAGCAGGGAGGGAGAGGTTTATTTAGATGTAAATCAGAGAATTGTGATCAGGCGCCAGATTGCTTCCAGTGGGCGGGGCTATGAGGACCCTCATAACAAGTGGCTGGGCGCAGAGCGGTGTGAGCGATGCGTCAGCACCGGGACCCCCACAGCCGCCTCCCCACTTCTCTCCTGCAAGCCACCGCTGCAGACTCTCCCCCCCGTGTCTCCAGTCCTCTCTGCCCTCCCTCTGCTGGAGCCCAGGGTAGGTGGGTGCCAATGCATTGTTGCTGTGGTCACCCTAGTAGTTCTCTGTCTCCAGCGCTCTCTCAGGCCAGCAAGCTCCGCAGCTTTCCGCCCTTCTCAGCTGAATGCTGCTCTGCTCTCCACCGTGTTGCTGTAGCTGGGACACCCAGCTGGGGACCAGAACCCCCCTTCTCAGGTGGAGCCCCCAGCTCCGTCCCTTCTGCTGCTGCCTCTGGTGGGCGGCCAGCCAGCCCTGTCACGTCTCCGTGGTTCCTACCAGTCATGTTGTGATGAAGCGGCCTTTTCTGTTTTGTCCGTGGTTATAGGACTTCTTTCCAGCTGGTGTTCTGTCGGTAATTCCAGCTGACTTTCTCCAAAAAAGTAATTTCAGCTGTGACCTGGGAGGAGATTGGTGCAGCTCCCCTTACTCCTCCTCCATCTTCCATGTGTTACTTTTATTAGTTCTTTCACTGTCGTTTTTTTTTTTTTCTTTTTGGAGGAAAAAACATAGCACTTAAGATTCGAAATAGGTAAAGTCAGCCTTTCTCCATCCTGCCCTGGAAATTTATCTCAAGCACCTAGGAGAAAAACTAACTTTATATTTGAAGAAATTAGATGTCTGAAACTAAACCAGATTTTCTGGTTTTGAAAGATTGAATTAGGAGTATGGGAGGAAGTGGACAGAAATCAGTTGACAGGGGCAGATCTTGGGAAAAGAAAAAATATTAGCAAATCACATTTCCCAAAGTAGGAGATGCACTGTGTGGTTCAAAACCGAAATGTCTTGTTTGAAATAGTGACACTGAGGACATGAGCTGGTGACAGGAGCTTCACAGGATCCAACCTGAGTCCAGGAAGCAGAGGAGGCTGCTTTGAATGAGGGCGTATCCAAGTGCTGTTTGTAGGGAGTGTGTCACCTGTGGTGGCTGAAAGGGATGCTCCATGCAGGGACCAGCCCACCTGCCCCATTAGGCTGAGGGGCAAGAGAAGCTAAAGAATGCCCTCTCATCCCATGTGCATATGTATATGCGATTCTGCCAGGTAAAGGAAGCGCACCCCTTCTCCCCGTCAACCCTTCTTCAGGTAACTGGCCCGGAAAAACTGCCTTCCAAAGTGAGTCATAAAAAAATAGACCCATTCAGCATTTAGTCAAACATAATTATAAGAAAAAATGATGAAGAAACATGAAACATTCAAAAAGGATGAACAAAACTCACTAGAAAAATATGGGCACAGAACAAATGAAAACAATGACCAACTATTTCACAAATTAAAAAACATCGTCCAAGGCCCTGGCTGGTGGCTCAGTGCATGAGGCACCGGCCTGTGAACCAAAGATTGCTGGTTCGATTCCCAGCCAGGGCATATAACCAGGTTGCAAACCAGATTTCCAGCCAGGTCCATAGCTGGAGGCAGGTGAAAGGCAACCATACATACATGTCTCTCTCCCTCTCTGCCTCTCCCCCTTCCCCTTTCCCTGGAAATAATAAATAAAATCTTAAAAAAATAAAATAAAATAAAATATCGTCCACCCCTATAAAGAACTGGTGCACAAATCAGAAATATTGGAGGTCAGTGACAAGGTGGCAGGCCAGCAGGAAAAGAAAGCTGGGTCAGGAATAAATGACAGCTGTCAAGGAAATGGCAGTGAAGTTAATAGTGATGTAAGACATGTTTAAGAAACTGGCACAAAGTAAGTGAGCCAAATGAAATAGAAATAGTTAAAAAGGGTTACAGAGTGAATGCTGTGTATAAACAATAAGTACAAAAATTCCCTAAAGAGGGATACAAATAATAGAGAAAACGAAAACTTTAAGGGTATAAATGAAGAAAAGTTTCCAGAAATGAGAGAACTTGAATCTACAGTTTAAAAGGACACACTGTTCCCAGGGAAAATAAACAGAACCTTAATATATCCCAGTAAAGCTGTTGGACTTCAAATGTAAAGAATTTTTTGAAAGACGGGCTAAAAGAGCAGCCTATTTTTAAAGAACAAATTTTGGCTGCTTCATACCGTCAGTTAACATGGGAGAACACCGATAAATGTTTAGAAGAGTAAGTTTAACCCAAGGATTTTATAGTCAATGAAATTTAAAAACTTTTTTCTTGTCACCGAGGACTTTTTTCTTTATTAATTGCTTTTAGAGAGAGAGGAAAAGAGCAGTACCAGTGTGAGAGAAACATTGGTCGGCCGCTTCCTGCACGGGGCTGGCCTGGGACGGGCATGCCTGGAGCTGAGGACGAACCCGCAGCCTCGGTGCGCGCCTGGCCAGGGATCAAACTCCCCCAGCTGCGCCACATTGGCCACGACAGTCAATGAAATTTTTTTAGAGATAAGTTTTTAAATATAAGAAATTTAGACAATAAAAATAGAAAAAGAAATTGAAAGAATATTCCAGTGAACCCTTCTTGAAGAATCTAGTCAAAGACAAACGTCAGTCCACCCAGAATACTGGCAAAACCTACAACAAAAGAACTGGTTATGGGTTGATTTAACTATAGGGTAAAATGAATTTGGAGATTGTGCAATAGAACAGAATGGAAGGTTATATGACCTGGTAGCTAAGTTATCTAATTAAGCAAATTGGAGAGAAGAAGGGAAAGGAGATAGAAGATCAAGTAATAGTGTTCTTCCCTCATCTTTAATAGCTAGTGTTCAACTTTTAAAGCTAACAGATAAACTTGTTGTAGACATAGTGAAGTGTACAAAGCTAAACAGGAAGAGAGAATATAAGAGATTAAAATAGGATAGTGGAGGGATGGTACAGGAGAAGAAAATCTCTTTTTTTTTTTTTTTTTAATTTTATTGTTATTGTGTTACATCCATCCCTTTTTTGCTCCCCTCTGTCCCCCCACCCACCCACCCATTCCCCCCAAAGTCAATCCCAC
This sequence comes from Noctilio leporinus, assembly GCA_004026585.1. Classification (NCBI taxonomy): domain Eukaryota; kingdom Metazoa; phylum Chordata; class Mammalia; order Chiroptera; family Noctilionidae; genus Noctilio; species Noctilio leporinus. The sequence goes on from PVIW01001200.1 coordinate 258,322, forward strand.
CTGTTGTCCATGTCCATGGTTCCTTTATACTAGGTTCTTGTCTAAGCTGCTCCCCATCTGAAAATCTCTTAATTTCATTATTTCTCATGGAGGATTAAGTAAATACTGTCTAAGGAAAGAAAGGTTTACAGATATTAAAAGTAACTACTAGTCTGTCTGGTGGTTCAGTGGATAGTCTCTGGCCTGCGAACCCAAAGGTCGCTGGTTTGATTCCCAGCCAGGGCACATAACCAGGTTTCAGGCCAGGCCTATAGCTGGAGGCAAGTGAAAGGCAACCACACATGGATGTCTCTCTCTCTCTCTGCCTCTCTCCTTTCCCTTCTCTCTAAAAATAATAAATAAAATCTTAAAAAAAAAAAAAAAAAAAAAAAAAAGAAGTAACTACCAGAGTCCTGGTTGGTGTGGCTCAAATGGTTTGAGCACCAGCCTGCGAACCAAAGGATTGCAGGTTCGATTCCCAGTCAGGGCACATGCCTGGATTGTGGGCCAGGTCCCGAGTTGGGGGCCAGGTCCCTGGTTGGGGGCATGCAAGAGGCAGCCACACATTGGTGCTTCTCTCCCTCTTTCCCCTTTCCTTCCCCTCTTTCTAAAAATAAATGAATAAAATATTTTTTAAAGGAGCTACCAAACTATAAATCATATTAACTACCAAAATATACATGCAAAGGAAAACAACCTCCACAAAGGGAAACAAAAAATAATTGGTAGAACTAAGGCCAATATCTGTCACATCAATAAATATGAACAGGACTTAGAGGTCAGGAAATGGCGCCCTGGCTTGGTCACCCTGGGGCGAACCGTGCTCGGCGCTAACACGGTTCCCTGACAGGACAAGTGAGAGATTGTGGCCCCTCATCTCTAGAGATTCACTTTAAACTGGTTTTTAAAAAAATTTTTTCTTTTACTTAGCCAGTTACAGTGGAGGTAGTTAATGTCTGATATAGGTGATTAGCTTCATTCCTTTGAAGAAATGAATAGTCCAAAACTAATAAATGACTTAATGAAACCAAAGAAAGAGAAAAGGCTAAATGATTATTTATTTTGAGTGGTATGTTGGAGGTTTTGTTGAAGGTCTGTTCTTAAGGCACTTTTTAAAATTTTTACCCGAGGACTTGTTTATTAACTTCAGGGATAGGGGAAGACAGGGAGAGAGACACCCACCAGTTGCCTCTCATTCTCACCCCAACCGGGGACCAAACCTGAAACCTAGGCATGTGCCCTGACCAGGAATCAAACCTGAGACCTTTTGGTTTATGAGACAACGTTCCAATTGGTAGAGCCACACTGGCCAGGGCAGGGCACTTACGAATAGAGCTTAGGATTGATGGGACCAGACTGAAATCTTAGGCCGTGCAGCAGGAACATCAGCCCTGCCAACTTGAAGAAAACACGGAAGCCCTGCTGCTTCCTCAGTCTCCCCCTGGTCCCGCCTGGTGGCCGTCCCCTCCCTGCTCGCTGCTGCGTTCCTTCTCTCCCTCCTGCTTCTCATGGGTCCTTAATCCTACCTCCTTCTAGACCCCAGCTCTTGGCAGATGTCTGAGCAGTGAATGGAGAGGCTTTCTTGGAGGACCCCCTAAGTAAAATGGGGACACATTAAAGGACAAAATCCTTATGTCAGGCAGGCAGAGCCACCTTATTTGAGAATCTAGGGGGCTGGACTGTTAAAGTATCCCTTCCACCTGCTACGCAGGGCACTGGTGCCCAGGGAGCCATGGGAGCTGGATCTGGGCGGGAGGTCAATCCCAGGTTGTCCTTACAGGTTCCTGCCCAAGGTGTCAGCCCACCTGGCTGAGGGGACCCCAGCACAAAGGCAGTGGCAGAAAACAAGGGGGGTTTGGGGAAAAGCGGAAGGGAGACAATGCCCATCTGAAGGGAATTGCAGTGGGAGAGACACAGCAGGGGTGTGTCCAGAGAGACCACAGAAATGCTTTTAACATCCATCAGGCCCCAAGAGAGAGGCGTCTTACCAGTACCAGTCAAGCAAGAGGACTCCGGTCCTTTCCGCTGCTCCCAGCCCTTCTTCCCCACAGGCACCTGGTGGCCCTGCTGAGGTGGGGACGTCTTTTCTTCCAGTGAAAAATGAAGTGCTTTCTAAAAGCTAATACAATGACTGTGTCCATCAGTGTGCAACTTGATGTATTTTTGTCAACGTAATTACATGGTTCAAGAAATAGAACATTCAGGGACCCTCTAAGGCCTCTCTGTCACCCTATCCCCGCAACAGGATACATGTACTATAGACTTGTGGCAGATTTGAACTTCACATGGGTGAAATGGGCTGATCCCTTTTCACAACCGAATCGAGGCTGTACTTGGGACTTGGTGAGTGTGCTGGGCCAACGGCACCCTCCCAAACTTAAGTCCACCTGAACCTCAGAATGCTGGCCATGTTGGGAAGCGGAGTCTTCGCAGATGTAAGTAGTTAGATAAGGTCACGCTGGGTCAGGTGGGCCCTGAATCCAGTGACTGTTGTCCACCTGCCCTGCAGTGTCCTCTGAGCTGTTCTCAGTGAGCTGGAAATTTGTACGTGTCCCACGCCTTCCGCTGTCTGTTTACGTTAACATGTAATAAGGGAACAGCCACTTGCAGAAGTGGCCTGCTTTATTTTGTTTTCTGAGGGTAATTATAACTTCATGTTTTTGATTTAGTTCTTATCACTGCCACGTACGTTTGATACCTTCTCCGTTTCTAATTCTTTGTTGGGAAAATTTTCTGATACTATTTAATCAGCATGATAAAATAGTTTCATTTTGCTTACTACGTAAAGATATTTTATGTATATAAATGTATTGATTAAAAATGTATAATGTACATTCAAAATCTATTAATGTACACACTACTTTTGCTTTTGTGTTTACAGAATCACAGAATCATGTCTTACAATTTTTATATGAAAAGTGTGCGCTTGATGGAACTAGGATTACTTCCTGTTTTTGTGCTTCGTGCTTCACGCCAGCTTCAGTTCTGTGTACTTAGAACCTATGCTGGTTTGCACTTATGTTAATTTAAATGGGAAATAATTTTTCAAAGGAGACACACATTCTATGATATCTACACAAACATGATTGAAAATAGCAATTGATATGGGGAACCAAAATGCCCAAAGTAGACAAGAATCTAATCACACAGAACTTTATTTAGTTAATTGAGGGTATATTCAACTGTAACAGAATTAAAGATTGCATCATTTCTTTGGAGACCTTTGAGAATGAGATAGAATGTCCGTTTATTGGAAAGATTTCACAGTGAAATGAGCAAAAGAGCAGAATGATTTATAATATAAGCCAATCAGGAAACCTAGCCAGTCTTCACTGTCTTCTAACAGCCTGGATTGTTGCCGCTTTTTTCATAGCTATTTCCTCTAGGAAGATGTGTTATCGAAGCATGAAGCAGTGTTGGGATGTCAGTTACTCAGTAATGGGGTCAGTCACCTTTCGCCAAGCACTGTCCTTTTGGGGTTCACCTTTCAAGCAAGTGAGTAGCGCTCAGAAGCTCAGTTTGGAGGGGGATAGAACCTGATTCTGCTGTGAGGCCCAGGAGCCCTCGTCTGGAGGCACAGGCAGAGCTTACCCAGCTTGCGTCTTGAAGGCTGAGGAGGAGTTGGGGGAGCAGAGAAGAAAGTGGGCGTGTGGCCTAGCCAGCCCCGCGGCCACAGCTCAACAGCTAGGAGGCCTGAGTGGCAGGGCGGTTGGAGGCGGGGTGCCTTCCTTGCGGCACTGTGGAGCCCCTGAGCCACGCCGTGTGCGCTCTGTTCATGGGTCATCTGTGGGACTCCTTTTGAAACTTAGTATTCGGATGCTTTTGTGTTTCGGATATATAATTTAATGCATTTCCCTCTACCCAGTATGTAGCTCGTCTGTTGAATCCAGGTAGTAATGGCAGAAGGGAGACAGAACTGGCTTTTGGCTTACTGTGCAGACAGTTGGTAGAAGAGAATGTGCAGTAGATGTGAAATGAGCTAAAAGATACTTTAAAACATTTTGTGTTGAGTGTTTTTGTACATCCTGTGGAGAAATATGTCATTCCCTATATATTTGCAGGCATTTGTGAAATTTGGGGGTACGAATTCCTTTTTCGGACTTGTGTGGATGTGTTCTCTCATTACTAATTATTACTGCAGTAAAGAGGAAATGACATCAGCAGATGTGCGGAGCTTTTATTCCCACTGAATACGCTATTCATTTAGACAAAAAGATCATTTCTCAATTCAAATCGGAATATTCTAATTTAAGGCCTAAATCAGTTGGGTCATAATCTCCATGGAAACAAAGCTTTCCACTGTGCAGCGGTTGCATAAGGAACTCATTTCTCCTGTGGACACACAAAAGGAAGATGCAGATGCTGCTGTTTCCATTTTTTCCCCTCAGAACTCTTGTAGAAGAGACTTTAGCCGGTGACATGGGTTTACATGTTTTATAAACTTTAGAATAGCTGTCAGATTTCCTGTAAATATTTGCTGTTTACAGTGATTGAAGGGGAAATTAGGACTAGGCGAGGGGCGCGAGAGGAGACCCAGAGGCAGCAGGGACGCGGAGCACCTTGCCTGCTGTGGGGGGCCAGGGACAGGGCTCAGCTGCGTTGCCTCGTGGTAGAGCTTGGTGCCCTCTTGTGGGCGGATCTGGAAAGGACCCGGCAGACCCACACCGGCTTCTATGAGGGCGCCTTGCTGAACCCCAAGTTCCAGGCAATGCTGGTATCCAATTGCAAGTCACAGATCAGAACGCTGGCCTCTAGGAGTCCGAGTTCTCTTCATTGGCAAGTCCTCCTCACATGCCTGCAGAGCGCACCCCAAATCTGGCTGCTCATCTCCTCTCGTCTCCATGGCAACTTCCACCCTCTCTTGCTGGTACCTCTGGAAGCTTCCTTACTGGTCTCCTTGCCTCTGTTCTTGCCCTCTCCTCTCACTGTCCATCCTCCACAAGTAGCCAAAGGGATCTTTAAAAATAAAAATTAGATAGTATGACTCACTTGTATGAGTGGCTCTTTCTGACAGTAGAACAAAACTCATGTTTCTTGCCCTGGCTTAGAAAACTCCGCATCTCCTGGTGCCTGCCTTGCCATCTCATCTTCTGCCCTCTTCCTCCCTGCCAGCACTCCCTCTGTCCCCACCACAGGTCCAGCGCACCGCTGTTCCCTCTGTCCTGCGCTCCTTCCTCTTGTTTCCCCAGGGGTGGCTGCCCCTCCTCATGCGGATCTTGCCACCTCCCTTGCGGCGTCAGGGTGGCTTTCCTCAACTGATTCTGGACCCTCCGCCACATCTTCCTTTTTTAGGAGGGAAATTAGCTGTCTTGTCCTCTCTGGAATGCTCCCGGCCTAGAAAGCCATTGAACACGATGTGGCTGCCCAACAAAGCTTTGTCAAATGGAGGAATACTGTTCTCCGTGTTCTTGGGCTTATTTCAGCCAGGTGCCGGTGATGGTTGGTGATTTTAGATCTTTCTCAGTGGAGAAGGAAAAGACCATGGGGATTAAATTCCCGTGAATTGTGTCCCCACCATTGCTTTTTACCAGCTGTTTAATCATATGACTGGACACCAAGTATTTAGCACATACCTAGTAGGCACCTTCTTTCTCTATGAAAACTGTATCGGCTATGTTTCCCGCAATACTGTTCACGCCATGGTTAGGCACTGGGTCTTTGCATTCCTGATATCTAGTTTTGTCCTTGGCTTGTGACAGTAGTGGGTGGTCCACACATGGCTGGATTAATATGGACTCTTCCCACCTAAGAACTGGCATCTCCTGATTCTTGTACAGGTTGTGTCGCTTTGGTCAAGCGACCACTCTTTTCCTGGAGAGGGAGCAGCAGCAGGGAGGGAAGGAAAGAAAGTGTGGCTACTGGAGATACAAGGAGAGCTGCGGAGACATGCAGCCCAGGACAGAATCTGGGCCCAGCCCTGGCTGGTGTGGTTCAGTGGATTGAGCACTGGCCTGTGGACCCAAGGGTCGCCTGTCTGATTCCCACTCGGGGCACATGGCTGGGTTGCAGGCCAGGTCCCCAGCTGGAGGACTGCCATACATTGATATTCCTCTGCCTTTCTTTCTCCCTCCCTTCCCCTCTCTCTCTCCCTCCCTTCTCCTCTCTCTAAAAATAATAAATCTTAAAAACAAATCTGAGGTGTTTCGTCAAAGCTTCTAATAATAATTTAGTTTATTTCCATCAGCCATATTTACAAAAGTGACTTTAAAATATTAAAGTACAAATAAGCATCCTAATCTGATATCCTAATGTTACAATCTTTTTATAACAATAAATTTAAATAAACATATAAATAGGAAAAAATCCAAGATTGAACTCAACAACTTTATAATTACCAGTCCCAGCTATGAACAGACTGTTGGTTTCTGTATTACCTAAAAACATCAGTTGCTTTTGAAGCTAAAAGATTAAATCAAAGCTGTGTTATTAAGATTGATGTAGAAATGACTTTTCTCTTCTAAATATTAGTGTAAGAAGTAAATATTATTAAGAGGGCTGTGGCCTGAAGCCTTAGGTCATTTTGATACTGATTTTCATACACAAAGGATGAACACGGAATTCCAGAGTTCTGATGCGCTATCCAGAGCGGCTGGGAAGTTGTTTATTTTTGAGGCCCACTGCTGACGTCAGCTCACTGAGCACTGTCATCAGATTTCCTGCTGGTGGTTATTTCAGGGGGTGGGAGGGGTGCTAAGTAGTCGTTGGACTTGACTGGACCACAGTTACACAGAAGTCCTGAGAGCCGGATATGCTCTGTAGACAGGATGTAAGGTCAAAATGCAGTCTCGTTGAGTAAATAAAGTGTTCATGGTAAACTAGAATTGCCAAAACAGCAGTGGTTAAAAATGATGTTGCTAAAATTACACTGAGGCAAACTTCATAATCCTTAAAAAATTAATTCATAGCTTTTTTTGTTTCTTAAAATCAAGGCAGCGGTGAGTTCTTTTTGTAAGTTGAGATATGAAGTTATGCTGTCCCTTGTCTGTAAATTACTTCACCGCTTTGGGTGTAGATGGGGTACAGTTTCCTAGGAGGGAGGTGGCCCTGGCTTTGAGCCAGCCACCCTTTCATCTTGTCCAATGCCGTGTACACGTGTATGTGTATTTTTAAAAAATCATATTCGTCATTAGCATTTAATATTTTTATTAATTATTGCCCTTCACTTTATTTTTCTCTTCCTGGCTTCCTTAGTTTTGTACTGTTGACTTCCTCAAACATAGCCTTGAAAGCTTATTTACTTAATTCTTGTTTCATGAAAAGGATTTAAGACTGTGTATTTTGCCTCTGAGTAAAATTTAGCAGTATCCTGTAAGTTTTATTACATGATATTTTCATTTTTATCATTTTCCAAGTAATCCGTAGGTAGAGCTTGCATTTCCCTCTGATCCAGCAATTACATGAGTTAATATTTAAAATTTTTCCAGGGCACGGGGCATTTGTTGTGTTATTTAAAGACATGTTTTTTATTTTATTATTATTTTAAAAGATTTTAGTTATTATTTTTAGAGAGGCAGAGAGGGAGAGAGACATCAATGTATGGTTGCCTTTCACCTGCCTCCAGCCATGCACATGGTTGGAGACGTGGCTTGCAACCTGATCATGTGCCCTGCCTGGGAATCAAACCAGCGACCTTTGGGTTCTCAGGCTGGTGTCTATCCACTGTGCCACCAGCTAGGGTATTTTATTATTATTTTTTAAATTTTATTTATTTATTTAGGAAAAAAGGGGAAGGGAGGGAGAAGGAGAGGGAGAGAAGCATCAATGTGTGGTTACCTTTCACCGGCCTCAAGTTATAGACCTGACTGGAGACCTGGCTTGCAACCTGGGTATGGGAACCAGGCTGAGAATTGGACCAGCGACCTTTGGGTTTGCAGGCTGGTGCCTATCCACTGAGCCACCAGCCAGGGCTAAATATAGTACATGTTTTTAATGTATGCTTTGATTGCATTATGTTTAAAGAATAAAAACTGAATGAGTTTTAATTTTAAGAATATGTTTTTAGGTTTTCTTTGTGATCTCATATATCATTCGTTTTTACATTATTCATAAATGTTTTCTCCCTTCAGACTTTATTTTTTATCTATTTGGTTCTTTTTTAATTATTTGAAATATTTATTTATTTATTAAACAGAGAGGGCAAGGGAGGGAGAAAGAGAGAAACCTCAATCAGTTGCCTCTTATATGCACCCCAATGGGGTGCCAAACCTGAAACCCCGGTATGTACCCCATCTGGGAATTGAACCAGTGACCTACTTCTGCTGCGTTTTTCTGCTGTCTTGTGGAACTGTCCCCTGCACTGCAGGAAATTAACAGAATGATTTTTTCTTTCTTTTTCCTATCAATTTCTTCCTTCTCTTTCTTTTTCCTGAGTAGTGCCACTATGTTCTCCTAGCTCTAGGCCTAGTCCTTCCTTGTTCTTTCATTCATTCACTGCTTTATAATTTGTTCATTAAAAAAAACCCTCAGAGAGTAGTCCCTCTCCCTGCCTCCGTGGCCATCCTCTGCGTACTAGGGCGTGTGCGTGTACAGACCAGACAGACCTCTGCAGGCTCTCCTCGCGGACAGTGCCCCAAACCCTGGCTCAGGCATCGCTCTGCCCCTCGGTGTGAGAGTGGCCGGTCGCTCATGGCTCAGGAGCTAGATGGTGCCTGAGAGCCAGTTATTCTCATGCTCCCACCCTCCCTGAGTCCCCCTGTTCCCAGCAGGATGTCTGGAATGGCAGTGACCCCCATTGTCATGCTTTTTGAAAGATGAAACCCCTACATAGTGGATCAGAATCTGGGCCAGTGTTCCGTAGTTAGTAGACATCAGCTTCTAGCTGCACGGGCACCGCCATCCCTGAGCAGGTTTGTTCCCTGCGCACTGCCTGAGGGGAGACTCACGATGGAGTTCTGCTGCGCCGCGTTCCCTGTGGCCTCCTCCCATTGTGTGGAGGCCCCTGGGAGGGGACGGATGCCTTCAGCACAGGCAGAGTTCTGGGAAATTGCAAAAATGTGTCTCTTCCGCTGCATGGGGACCCAGTGCCAGGGTTCATTGCTGGGGGTGGATTTCAGCCCCGTCTCCCTCCCAAACCTCCCAGTGGCCGTGGGTTTGCAGCCCAGGCTGTGGAACTGAACAAACTGGTCAGTGGACCCCTGCTGCCGCTCCTTGAGCGAGGTGCTAGGAGCCTTAGTTGCTGACCATGCTCTCCCCCTAGCTGCAAAAACCCAGCCAGGTGACTTGTGTTCCGCCCTTGGCGCCCCCTGGGGTCAGCTCAGCCCTCCTCTGGCGCTGTGGTCACTCACGGGGTCTGGATGTGACGTTGCATTCATCTCAGCATCTTTTAGTGCTCGGCTCTCAGATGGATAAGCGTCTGTGGACAAAGCACCACGCTCCTCCGTCAAAGTGCCACTGTTTCTCAGAGCAGCTCCACTGCCTGCCGGGAGCCCTCCCGTCTGCGCCACTTGAGATGCTGGGTTCCGTCGTCTGTCTCTGGGAAAGAGCGCAGTGGGCACAGGAGGGACCGGTGTCAGTCAGTGTCTAATAAGGGGGCTGTTTCTGTTGGAGTCTCTCTGGCCTTTGGCTGAGGGAGGGCGAGTGGCTCACTGACCATCACACAGGGGCAGGAAAAGCAAAGCCGGGACCCACTCGTGTCCTCCCCACCTGCGCTCCACATTCCCTGGGGTACGAGGAGATTTCTTGAATCTCTGTCCAATAACATGTACTTGTATAATTCTTTAGAGCAGAAATTTCACCTTCATCTGTGGTTCTGACTAGAGAGAGCATTGTAAGCAGGCTCACATTTTTCTTACATTGAAACAAATCTTCTTCGTACAGGGAGCAGTAGCTGAAGTGCAGTTTGGCCCAATGAGATTTCATCCAGATCAACTCCAGGTAATTATAAACTGTGTGACCATTTTCTCAACTCTGATTTTCTTTAAAGAGGAGACAGTCTTCTATTTCAGATAACAGTGTTGGCACTGTAGTTAGTTCTGTGGGAGAGTGTGCTCTGCAGCCCACCTTAAAAGGTTCAGCAATAAAGAAGAGAAAGTGCATAATTGTGTGTTTAGGAGGGAGTGGGAGAGGGGTAGCTTGTAAAGGCGACAAGATGTTCACCACCAGTCAAATAAAAGGAGGGTATCCCAGCTCTGGCTGGTGGCTCAGTGGATAAGGTGCCTGCCTGAGAACCCAGAGGTCGCTGGTTCGATTCCCAGCCAGGGCACATAACCAGGTTTCCAGCCAGGTCCTTAGCTGGAGGCAGGTGAAAGGCAACCATACATTGATGTCTCTCCTTCTCTGTTTCTCTCCCTTCCCCTCTCTCTAAAAATAATTTAAAATCTAAAAAAAAAAAAAAAAAGGGGGGGGGTATTCCAGCATCCATTGTCATTCACAACTTATGTAAGTCTGAAATTTTCTAACAAAAAGGAAAAGCATGTTCTTCCCCATGTTTCTGAATTAGTTGTAACAGAGAAAAATAGCTATAAATTGTTGAATAATCCAAACTATTAGACAAAAACAGCCAACTGAAATTTAGCCCCAGAATTTGATGTTTCCTCTGCACAGATAAATGTTTACTCTTTTCCGTTTAAAAAAAATAATGTGGGGAAAGACTGGCTTGAACCCTCTCTCTTACTTAGTTCTCGGCATCTGTGGGATTTGGGCACACAGGTGAGCGTAAGGGAGCTAAGCGCTGGGGACAGCGTTTCGGTCAGCTACGGAGCCTGCCCTCTCCATTCTGGCCCCGGGGGGCCAGTGTAGGTCCGGAGGGGACGGAGAAGTGCATTCCTGAGCCCGTGTGGCCGGGGACCCTGCTGGGCCGGGGAGAAGCAGCGGAGCCTGGCCTCAGCGGCCCAGCCAGACACAAGGCCTGCCAGTGGCAACCTGGGCAGACGCACAGATGCTGCCTCTTGTACCTGGTGCTGTTCCCATGTCACCTGACAGATCGGGCTTTAAGTATAACCTTTTGGTCTACTTTATTTATTTATTATTTTTAAAAGATTTTATTTTATTACTTTTAGAAAGAGGGGAAGGGAGAGAGACATCGCTGTATGGTTGCCTTTTTTTCACCTGCCTCCAGCTACAGAGCTGGCTGGAGACCTGACTTGCAACCTGGGTATGTGCCCTGGCTGGGAATCGAACCAATGACCTTTAGGTTCACAGGCCAGTGCCTTATCCACCGTGCTACCAGCCAGGGTTCTTTTGGTCTACTTTAAGTCTCCTCTGTTAAAATCAAAAGTAAAGCCCTGGCTGGTAGCACAGTGGATAAGGCACCAGACTTTGAACCCAAAGGTTGCTGGTTTGATTCCCAGCCAGGGCACATAACCAGGTTGCAAGCCAGGTCTCCAGGCAGGCCTGTGGCTGAAGGCAGGTGCAAGGCAACCGTACATGAATGTCTCTGGCCCTCTTTGCCTCTCTCCCTTCCTCTCTCTCTCTCGAAATAAGAAATAAAATTTTTTTAAAAATCAAAGGTAATTTTTGTGTCACTTAGAGTAATTATATAAAGTTTTGAGTCAAAACATTAAATACATTATATAAAGTATAAAATATTCTAGGAGTTTAACTGACATATTAGTGTTTGCCATCTGAGGACTTGCCTACTTAACTTACTGTTAGCTGAAATAAATATCTGTGTGGTGTAATTGGTTTAGTTTCAAGATAAAGTGCTTGATGAAGCCTTTGATGAGTTCTGCCAGTGGGCTTATTAGCAAAAGAAGGAAGTATGTGACCCATGCAGTTGGACTTGACTGAGAGAAGATAGCCTAGCACTCATTTCCAGGAGCTGAATCACAATGTCCAGAGTTCCATGTGGGAGAAGGATTTATATCAACAGGTTATGTTTATTTACATCTGTGCACTTGCCTTAAAACACTTGACAGTTTTCTGCCAAGTTAAGAAATGAAGTTCCACAATCTTTTTTTTTTTTTTTTTTAATATTTCTGCTTTTTTGATGCAGGTACTTTTAGTGTTTACCAAAGAAGACAACCAGTGCAATGGATTCTGTAAGGCATGTGAAAAGGCAGGGTTTAAGTGCACGGTCACCAAGGAGGCACAGGCTGTGCTGGCCTGCTTCCTGGCCAAACACCACGACATCATCATCATCGACCACAGAAATCCCCGGCAGCTGGACGCAGAGGCACTGTGCAGGTGAGCCTGGGACACAACCGGCGGGGTTCCACTGGCGTTGGTGACAGTAAAGCAGCTCAGAGATACGTGATGGTAAACTCAGCATCCGGTACACTGCCTTCAGTGCACATGAAATAAGCAAGACATTAGATGAACACATCTTATTTCTCGGTCTGATCTTTATCTCTTCTGTTAGGTTTTGCTTTGTTTCACTTAAAACGGTAAAAAAGGATGAATGAGAACCATAAAGTGTGAAGGTAAAACCCAGAATGTCATTTAATTAACCACCACTGTCACCTGGATGTTACTGCAACAGGTTATTATGACTTTCTGGATGTTTGAAAATTGTCTTCTAACGTTAGGTCAATGTGCCTCGTTTATAATACTGAAAGAATATCAGTATTATGAGAGAACTCTGAGTAGCAGACAGAAATCTACGAAAAGTAAAATTTTTTAAAAAGATTTTATTATTTTTAGAGGGAGGGGGAGGGAGAGAGGCAGAGAGGGAGAGAAACATCAATGTATGGCTAGAGACCTGGCTTGCAACCTGGGTATGTGCCCTGGCTGGGAATCAAACCAGTGACCTTTGGGTTAACAGGCCAGTGCCTTACCCATTGTGCCACCAGCCAGGGCAGAAAAATAATTTTTTTAAAGTTACTTGCTGCTGATGGAAGCAAGGCAAATTTAAACATTCATTTTTACTTACTAGAAAACTTTATAAACTATTTGGGAGAAGACAATTCATTATTTTAATATAAAATTTTATACACTAATTTTAAGGACCTTTAAAAGCTTGACTTTTGAGCTCTGGCTGGTGGGGCTCAGTGGATTGAGTACTGGCCTGCGAACCCAAAGGTCGCTGGTTCGATTCCCAGCCAGGGCACATAACCAGGTTGTAGGCCAGGTCTCTAGCCAGGTCCCTAGCTGGAGGCAGGTGAAAGGAAACCATGTGTTGATGTTTCTTTCCCTTTCTTCCTCCCTCCCTTCCCTTCTCTTTAAAAATAATGAATAAAATCTTTAAAATAATTTAAGAAAATAGCTTGACTTTCAGGAGATTTAAACTAAATATAACAACGGTTGAAAACTGAGATAATAGTAAAAAGACTATTAGGAGGGTGTTTGTAGCGGTTTGGTCGTTTCCATGCCTTGTATCCTGGTGGCCGACTCTCAGGGAGTCAGACTGGGTGGCGTCCCCTCTGGGCTTCATCTGCCACCTGTGCAGCTGCCCGTGTACTCCTGTTTCTGTCTGGTTGATGGCCATAAGCCGTTGTCACTGTAGCCCAGATTTGTTTGATGTGCTGTCTTGCCTGTCACCTGGCCCATCCATGAGGGATTGTGGCCTGAGAAATGAGGAGAGAGCGCCTGCCCTCAGCCTTCCCCTGACCAGCTCTTGCCTTTGGGTAACTGCCTTCCCTGGGACGCATTTCCCAACTGTCAGTTTGGAGCACTTGGTGTCCAGTCTCCCTCTCTCCGTTCGTATTGGAAGGATATCACCCGAGGAAGGGAAGGAGCTGTTTGAGGGGTGGCTGCCGTCATCTTAGGCAGGGCAGGGGCAGCCTGAGGAGGCCGGGGAGCCTAGGAGGAAAGGTCGGGGGCAGGTGTGGTTGCTCACTCTGGTTTCCTGCGTCCCGTTCTTCTTGGTTCTGGCCCTCGTCCGGATCATCTTCAGGTTCTCTTTCCTGAATCTGCTCACTCCCTCCCATCATCCTCCACTTGGGGTATCCAGTCATTGTGGCCTGTGACAGGCTTTCCATCCGTTGCTGGCCAGTCTACACAACTAGCATTTCCCTGAACCTCTTCAGTGGGGACCTGCCGTACTCCTTACACTCCTTGGCGAAGACCAGGTACTCAGTCTGTTATCGTTCACGTACCAGCTGAGGAGCCCTCCCTACCGTGCACGTCTTCTCAGTTCTGTCTCAGAGCCTCCTAGGGGAAGAAGATGTGGTTCTGGCCTCGAAGAGCAGAGGCTGTAGTTGGCAGGGCCAGCGAGTGACGCCAGCGCAGGCTGCTGTGTGCCCCCAACGATGTGCTGCATGTGCCGTGTTGGGGGGCCCCACGGAGGATGTTCGGGTTGAGTCCTGAAGGATGAGCAGGAATTTTGAAAGGAAGGAAGGTGGCTTAAATACCCTGGGTCAGGGGAGCAGCACTCGCAGGGCAGGCGGGTGTCCAGAGCTGCTCTGCTCCCTGTCTGATGGCTGCTGGTCAGGCAGCTGCGGGATGAGGCTCAGGGCGCGTGGGAGCGGCGGGCGGGAGCCCCGTCACGGCAGCCTTGCGGGCTGAGCCAGGGCTTTAGCCTTCACCCCGCAGGCAGTGGTGCACTGATGTATCTGGGCAGTGGGCTGGCAAGAGCAGATGGGAAGGTCATTCTGACTGCCAACTGGAAAGTGGAACAGACGACCGAAGGAACTGAGGCAGGTTAACCAGTTGTGTGGCTGTTATAGGCCATCTTGTGTGGTGCCTGATGATACCAGCTTCCTGTCAAAAAACCCATGAAGGTAACAAAACTGACCCCAGCAGTGAAAAAACCAAAGCTAAGATGATGGATACAATATGTCAGAAGCTGGGAGAACAGACAGGGACAGAGATCCCCACCATAGCTTGGGAACTAATGCACTGCCCTGGAACGACCTCTGTGTGTGTCCGTCCTGCAGCCAGAATACCAGCGGCCTTACAGGGAGGAAGCAGGAAGAGGCTTTGCTTCCCCTGCCTGTGCTGCGGGGTCGGGATGCTGGTCTTGTTCAGACTGAGAAACACGCTGGGCCCGCTGAGCCGAGAGGCCGCCCAGCCCTGCTGTCCTTGCTGCCCCTCATCCTCCTTCCCACCTGCAGTGGGAAACCCAGGACGGGGAGCAGGGAGAAGAGAGAGACACGGTTTTCCTGCTGTGTTGTAGGAAGGGACAGAGGCCTAAGGGGTCTGGAAACAGCCCTTCAGGGACAGCGCGTCACTTCTCAGGTTTAGTTGGAGAAGCCGGGGAGCTGGGCAGGTGTCCACTCTGTGCGGCTGGCCCTGCCGGCTGTGCTCCCTGAGCGCAGACTTGCATCCCTGACCTGATCTGCAGGCCAGACCTTAGGAGGAAGAGGCTGCTAACACCGGGGTCTGGCAAAGGGGTGCAGGGGAGACAGACCCTCTGCTGCAGACTCTCAGCTGCCAAGTTGCAGAGGAGAAAAACAGCCTTGAAGACAGAGTGACTTTCTGTAAGATGCTGAGAAAACACGTGCCTAGTGTGGAGATTCCTCTGTGCAGCGGGAACATGGCTCTGAGCGGAAGGCCGGGCTGACAGGGGCGGAGGGTGGAGGGTGGAGGGTGGAGGGCAGCGCTCATCGAGTTAGTCGGCCGGAGGCAGAGCAGAAGCAGGGTTGAACTCAGGGTGCTGGTGCCTTTGTGCAGCCTGGATCCACCTTGGTCTGCAGACCCTTTTCACCGTGTAAAGTCCATTCTTTCCCTTCGGAAACGCATTCATGCTGCAGACGGAACAGTGGCAGTTGTACTCTTGCAAAATGTAACTCGTCCATGCCTTGGCCGAGTTCTTCCAGTTTTCTCCAGTTTGGGGTCGAGACCATCATCAGAATGACTTGTAGTTGCCCCCAATATCCATTTCCACTCTTTTCCTTAATAATAGAATGTCTAGTACATAGCGGGGGATGTGGGCACCTAGAAAATATACTGTATTCCTTAGCTTTTCTTGAAGCGGGCCAACATAAGGGTCATGGGCATCTTATCTCCTGGAAAGCATTCTTGAAGAGCACATGCCCTTCTCCCGCTGTCCGCAGCATGGAGATGGTGACTGCAGCTCAGCGTCTGTCTGGGACCATGGGGAGGAGACCGAGTGCAGACAGACAGCGACCCGGAAGCCTGACGGGAGGCAGCTGCTGCTGCAGGGCGCCGGCCGCCTTGGACTGCACTTCTGAACGCAGGAGGCCGGTCTGCTTTGGCCACGGCTCTTTGGAGTGTCCTGTGACACGTGACCAGAGCCAGGCCTTGAGATGGGCCAGGAGGTGCGATTTTGGGAACCTCCTATGCACTCGAGCAGCCTTTAAAACTCATGCTAAGACTCATACTCCATTTTCTTTCTGACATCTGGTGTACACTTTTATGATGTCAGGTAATTTCTTTCATAGTTTTCATGAAGTCTAAAGTAAAGGGTGTTATTTTTCAGCCCAGAATCTTGGCATTTCTATTTCCCAGCCAGTTCTTCCTTCTTAAGGACCAGAAAATGTTGAGAGTACACCTCTGCCTTTTTACACAGTGCCAGCCATCCTGCAGGATCGGCCTCTTGCCAGGGAAACACGCCTTACCTCCACTCTGCCCTTAGTCCAGGGCCCTCATTCCGTATCCTGAGTAGGTCATCCATAGCTGCTTGCTGAGCTCCTTGCGTGGTCACTGCCTCGATGCTACGTCTCTCAGATGTCTGGTTTCGTCTAAAGTGAGACCTGGTGTGAGACTTGCACTTGCCTTTTCCCTCTCTGAATATTTGGGACATGACAGAAATATGAACATGAAGAACAATTACAGGCCCAAGAAGTCATGGAAGCACCATTTATGAGTCCATGCCTCTTGTTTTCTAAGAGGAATGCTAGGGTGCGTCTTAGTTAATAGGTTTGAAAGGTGAACTGGCTTGTCACCCTGCCAGGCCTAGACAGCCCTCCCTGGACCCCCTCTCCAGGCCAGGAGCCCCCGGTCAGTGAGCTTTGCAGGGACCTCCGGAGGGGGCTCTGCAGAGAACCAGCTGGAAGCTGGAGCAGTTGAGTGGACCCTGGGGAGGAAGAAATGGAGAGCCAGACAGAGACTGCCTGCCTGCCTGGTCCCTAGAGCTGCTTTTTCACCCCTGAGCAACGCCCCTACCCTACCTCTAGTCTGATCTGTTGCACTCTTAAGCCTTTCTTCGCCCAAGTTCCATGAGAGTATTAAGCCCCACACCTAGGGCTGGGCTGGGCGAAGAGAATGCAGTCTCCCGCTTCACCTACGTGCTTGCCTGTGGCTGCTTTCGTGCCACAAGGCAGAAATGAGTGGCTGTGCCAGTGTGACGGCCCGCAAAGCCTGGACTGTTGACTAGCTGGCCCTTCACAGAAAAAGCTTCCCCAGTCTGAGGCCTCCGTTGTACATGATGCATGAACTTCTCCCTTGGCTGTGTTATGTACCACCCTTGGAACAATCGAGAAATAGTCACTCATCATTTTCTGTGTTCTGTGATCCAGAAGTGGTTCCATTTCTTGAGCTAACAGAACTGAAGTCATGCTATAAGGGTCCGCTTTTCTCAGTCCCATCCTGGCTCCATTCTCCAGGAGGCTGGCACCCCTGCTGTGGGGCCAGGCCGTGTGGGGATGGTCCAGCTGTCCAGCCTCTGGAGCCTCCCCCCAGGGCAGCGTTCTCCCTTGGCCTGGGGGCTGAGGTCTCCCCCTTCCTGCAGCCTGGTGCTGCTCCAGAGACACCTGCCGCTTCCCTGGCGCAGGATGAGTTCAGAGCAGGTGCGTTCTCTCGTGGAGCAGTTTCTTTTCCTTCACTCGCCCCTCTAATTTCTTGGCTGGTTTGCTCTCCCTTGGGCTTCGTGGGGAGCGGCTGCACCAGAAGCTTGAATCGACTGCGTGTGGAGTCCTGCTCTGCGGGGTGCTCTCCGAGGTGCAGTGTGTTCTGCTTTCTCAGCCAGTCCTCTGTTCTTGACCTCCTCCGCCCAATGTTGATTATCTCCGTAGACTGATCAGAACACCTTGCGTTGCCTAGCGTAGATGTTTGATTCTTCTGTTTTTGCCTGCATTCTGCCCAGGAGCTCTTCTCAGTGCTGCTTAGAACACGGCGGGGAGCTAAGGCCCTGGCCCTTCACGCCGTCGTCACTGCGACCATCGCTGTGGCCAGTGCACGGACACTGGCGTCTCACTTGGGTTGGGGGAGGTGACCCGTCTCACGTGAGCCCAAGGGAGGGAAATCGCTGCGCCAGAGACAACTAGGTCAGCAAAGAGCAGCGCAAGTAGAAAACACATCCATCCCCTCAGCAGCAGTGACAGTCACACTCTGTAATTGTTAGGGCCGCGCTGATGGGGCGTTTGTCCCCCGAAGAGAGATGACGTCGCTGAGAAGACCAGTCCAGGGTGAAGGGAGCTCTCGTGCCCCCTGCCCCTCCCCCACTCCTACTGTTCTACCAAATTGTGCCTGTATCTTTTTAACAGTTGTTTTAAATTTATTTTAAAATTTGTTTTCTAAATAGGTCTATTAGATCCTCAAAAGTCTCAGAAAACACAGTTATTATTGGTGTAGTTCGCAGGTAAGCTTTCATTTTTTCTTTTCTTGATTTTGAAAATCGTGAGGCAGTATAATGCTTGCTCTTAACAGAGGCCTGAACAGCAGCTTGCGGGCTGCGAGTGCACAGCCCTCTTTAGTTTGGCCTTTTCTCCCTGACTCTTCCTTGCCTTCTTCTGCTTTGGCAATAAACTGCACGGCGGGAGTTTCTCCCTCATGCCTGAGCTTGTGACTGTGGATGGCTTTTCACTTTAGAAACAGGCACCACGGGAGAGTCCGCTCCCAAAGTGTGCTGATCCCAGGCTATCTTCCTGGGCCTCTGACCCCAAATATCCATCTTGATGCAAAGGTTGAAATTACACATCCGCGGAGGATAGCTTATGTTTCACCCTTACATTGGAAGTCAGGAAAGGATAAAAAGTCATGAGAAGGGCAGTATTCAAGTAATTTTCATGTGGCTTATATAGTTTTATAAACAGAAAAAATGTTTGTGTCCTTGAAACTATTTTCCTGAGCCTTTGTTTCAGGGGAGGGGGTTTAAATGAATTATCTTTATGACAGTGGCGCTGGCTCATAACGTTATGTAGGTTGCAGGTGTGTGGTGTTAGGGTTAGGTGTCATCGCCAAGCCCTGGTTTCTGTCACCTTACTCTCTGTCTGCTTCACGCTCAGTCTGGGACACATGAAAAACAGAACAGGCAGTAGAATAACATAGGACGTAATTTAGTTTAAAATGTTTACATATCAAATAGATAACATAGTTACTCCTGTATTTTGACTGTTAATGTAATCTCTCTATTTCAAGTGTTACTGTATATATTACTAAAAAGCTACATATGAAACTAAAACAAAATTTCCTAATTTTACACTTTTGATTTGTGTATTGCTCTAATTCATCCAAAAGTACTCATTATAGGACAGTTATAGTGTTACATAAATTAGTGAAGAAAGAGGGGAGATGTAATTGATACAAATCCATCTCTAACCACTTCCTGTTTCTCCGCAGGGCAGACCGGGAAGAGGCATCTGTGATGCCCCTCATTGCCGCCGGCTTTACGAGGGTAGGTGCCCCTGCCATGCACTATACAGCCAGTAAAGGTTTTGCAACTAATTTGAAGAGAAAAATTTTGTTGTCCTTGTGCTGTGTTACATTTTGATTTAACTTTATATAAACTAGTAATCCAATAATCTATAATACAACACCCAGCTTTTTTAATCTCTCAAAGCTGGGTTGGTTAAAGTGGTGTTTAATGTCATACTCATTAACATTCAGCCATGAGGTGTGTTGTCATAATGTCTGCTTGTGTGCATGAGACCTTAAAGTCAGTGCAGGGGTTCTGGAAGTAAGCAGGTGGGGCGCCCTTCTCTCCGCCCCTTGCTCTAGTCTGTTGGTTTCTCCTGAACCTGATGGTGAAGGTGGCCTGTTGTTTGCCCATGAATCGTGGGAATCACGGTGGTGGGAGCTGACAAAAGGCTGACTCTTGGGACGGCTTGTAGCCCGGGTTTATATTGAGGAGATAGTCCAACATTTCATACCGTGAGCTTAGTTTTAAGGGTTTTGGATATAGTGCTCCCAGGAGCCTGCGGGAGCCAATGAAGATCCTCCCCAGAGGAAGACACTTCTGTGGCCTCGGAGAGTCTCCGCAAAGAATTGTTGGAGGGCGGCGGGCAGTGGTCAGTCACAGCCGCCAGGCAATGCGCGCGAAGACTGGCGGGGAGGGAGGTGGCACGAACGCCCCCGCCCCTCAGGTGCTACAGTCATCAAGGGTGACTTCAGAGCAGTCATGGTATTTATTACATGTAAAGAAATAAAGCACGAGGCAAGCTTGGAACTATCTGCAAGGAATAGCAAGCTATCAAAACTGACTTAGCAAATTTTGAGAACATGGAATTTTGAGAAATGAACACATAATAAATAAAAATCTTAAAACTTAGTAGGTTAAGCTCTGGCTGGTGGCTCAGTGAATAAGGTGCTGGCCTGTGAACCCAAAGGTCACTGGTTGGATTCCCAGCCAGGGCACATAACCAGGTTGCAAGCCAGGTCCTTAGCTGGGGGCAGGTGAAAGGCAACCACACATTGATGTCTCTCCCTCTTTTCTGCTCTCTCTAAAAAAATAATAAATAAAATATAAAAATGTATTTAAAAAACCCAAAAAACTTGCATTTAACAAAATGAAAGAAAGAAAATAAGAGAGAGGCTAGAAATTCATAGCTAGAGTCCAGGCTTAGCGTGTTTGTAACTGGAGTTCCAGAAAGGCAGGAGAGAATGGCAGAGATAACATGTGAGGGGCATTTTTTTCCTCAGAACTAACAACAGACTAGTCCACAGACTCAAACTTCAACACACTAGCGACGTGCACACAGCCCAAGGCACTGAAAGGAAAGCATCTTAAGCCCAATTTTCTAAAGTGAATTTGGTACCCACGAATTTTCAGCTTTCATTTCCCATTCATCATTAGAAGTATTTTTCAGATTTGGGTTACCAAGTTGAGAAGCTGTTGAACAGAATTCTGTTGATCAGTAGACGTAGTAACGGAGCCGCCCGCTGCTCTCTCGGCAGAGGTACGTGGAGAACCCTAGCCTCATGGCCTGCTACAACGAGCTGCTGCAGCTGGAGTTCGGAGACGTGCGCTCGCAGCTGAAACTCAGGTACCCGCTGCCTCTGCAGGGTCCCCGTGCCCCGCAGCGCAGGTGACACCAAGACTTGGGTGCGGTGCCAGCTGGTGGGGTAACTGCCTCCTGCTGAGACAGGATGGGGTGATGCAGTATTTGTATTAATCTGTCCTTTTTTCTTTCCTACCCAAAGGGCTTGTAACTCAGTGTTTGCTGCATTAGAGAAAAGTCAAGAAGCAATTGAAATTATAAGTGAAGATCACATTATACAGGTTTGTTACTTTGGATATTCTGTTCTCTTGGACTCTGGGCTTGTTGGTTGTTTTTTTAGGATGGAACCCTTACAGTATGATTTCTTTTTCTTTCTGAAGTTCAAGAGACAGTTTTTTTCATAGAGGATTATCATAACAAAATCTTTAAAATGTGTAACATAAGTTCCCTGTAAATGAGAAAAGGTGCTAGTAATTACTATTTGGCTAAGGAGAGATTTCATCTGGGGGATTATTCCTGGGTGGGTGGAGGGGGCAGTTGCATAGGGAAAAGGCTGACCCTAATTAGCCTACTAGAAACTACTCAAAATTTCAAAAAATGACTGAACACGTTACTCACCATTAGCAATGTGGGGTTACATCAGGTTTGCACTTTAGATATCACCAAACAGGGCTGCGCCAGAGACATGTTCCTTGTGTCCGGGACAGCTGAGCACCCCATTCTTTCATCTGACTAGTGACTTTCCTTGGTAAAGTGGATGTCATCCATCGGCAGTTGGAGCCCTGAGAGGCGGCAAGTGGCAGAGGGCACAGGCTTGGGGTCAGACAGGCCTCGCCCCTTCCTAGCGGCGCACCCTGGGGCAAGTTACTTGCTCTCGCTGAACCTGCTTTCTCAGCTGTACAAGTGGGAGAAGTATTAATACGAGCAACAACCTACCTTTTTGTGAGGATGTTCTGAGGACTAAACAAGTGAGGTGCTTACTGTGTAGTGCCTGCCAAGGCAAATAGACAGTTTCAATGATTATTTTATCATTATCCTCACATTTATCATCATCATCATCATCATCATCATTGTTATCACATGCATAGCTTTCCCGTACATTTTCCTCTAGTTTTCAAGGCCTATTCGAAATCTGACCATAGAGCTTTATATTTGCAAGCACTTGCTAGTTCACAGCCTGCTTCCTGAATACATTATTCATTTGCATCGCAGGGAGCCTGGCAAGAGAAGTGTTTCCTTCCCATTAAACAGATGGACAGACTGAGCCTTGGAGGGGCTAGGGGCCTTTTGGGTGGAGAGCCTGGTTTTATTCCCCCGTTCATGATCTGAGCAGCCCCTAGTCTGTCTCCACGGGGCCTCTTTCCTCTGCTGGAGTGTGGGGGGGCCCGGGGTGGGCAGCCCCAGCAGCGCGCTGCAGAAGGCCCAGCCGGGTGGCTTCGTGCAGAGGCTTCTCCGGACCCCAGGGCTGTACGTGGTTGTGCTCTGTGGCTGCAGAACCACGTGGCGTGCGAAGGCTCCTGAGCTTCAGGCGGAGGAAGCTGGTGGGTTAGGGAACAACTGTCATCATTGTCCTCTTCTTAGAATATCTTCCAATTTACTTGATTTTTTTTTTGCCTCCCCCCAGTATGCAAATCCTGCGTTTGAAACAACAATGGGCTATGAATCAGGTGAATTAATAGGGAAGGAATTAGCAGAAGTGCCTATAAATGAAAAAAAGGCTGATTTGCTCAACACTATAAATTCGTGCATCAAAGCGGGGAAGGTAAGTAAGTGAGGTTGGTACCTTTTTTTACTTTCACATAACAGAGAAGGAAAGCAGGAGACTTAACGTTCATTGAGCATCAAATTCTGTTGTATTTTCCCTGTCGTTCCCATTTTGCAGATGAGGAAACTGAGTCCAAGAAAGTATATAATGTGATTAGGCAGTAATCAGAGTGACTTTCATTGACGCTTAGAGTTATTGTTCCTTCTTTGTAATCATTAAGTTGCTCTTTCTGATAGTTGATCTTCTCAGTGGTGGGTGTGGGCAGATGGCTCTGGGCAAAGGGTTGCCGGTGAGGGGACAGGCTCTGAGGACACACCAGAGCCCAGCAGCTCTCTGAGCCTCTTTCCTTCCTGCAGCATTTTTAAAAAGTCTGTCCAATAGTGCAGGCTCTCTGGTTTAGAAAGAAAACCCAGAGTCCTGCTTAGAGAACTCGTATTCCAGGGGGCCGCACACACAGGTACAAGGAGTCATTGCTCTGTAGCGTGAGAAGGGGACAGAGGAGAGGCTGCTGACACTGTCTGGGCTTTCAAGTGCAAGGAGAGGAAAAGGCTCCTGCTGTGCACAGTCATCCGTGGTCCTCCCTGCCTGGCCTGGTACCTTTTGGAAGCTGGGTAGGGACTAATAATACGATTATTGAAGAAAATGGAGACCTTGCTGAGCTGCCGATCTGCTTGCTGTGGAGGCCCCGTGGGAGGGACACCTTTGACCCCATGGCGGCACTGTCCCCGCCACAGGGAAGAGCAGCCTGTGACAAGGGGCAGGAGCTGTACCCCTTGTGCTTGGGCCCCTCGAAGGCACTGTGGGTGGGCGTGTGACCCTGTGCTTTCCCATGGCTCTGAGCCTGGGATGATGATGTCTTACTAGAGAGGGGAGAGACCCCGGGGTCAGGCACGCTGCTCCGGTTAGAGCCAGCGCTCGGTCTCTGGTTGCGAGGGGCGTCCTCACAAGTGAGGGACAGGGCAGCTGGCATCCAGGCCCCAGCAGCCTGAGGGTCTCTGCCGAGGCCTCCCTGGTCCTGGCACGGGGGCCCCGCTGCTGCCGGGTCGGCCTGGGTGTGGTGCAGGTTTCACCGGTGTGAGCCCGAGCCTGGCGCCCCTGGACCTGACAGTGCTTAAGTGGAGGCGGAGAGGGGCCCGCGGAGGGTGAGCTGCTGGCTTGGGTCCCCGGGAGAGAGAACAGCAGGCACCCCTAGCTGCGCTGCTGCGTGCACCAGGTATGGGACAAAGGGCCTCAGGCTCCGTGTCGATCCTGACTAGAGCAAGGAAGGTGATCCTGTTTCCAACCTCTTGTGCTTTATTTTAAAAAGGAGCCTGGTTATTTTGTGTGTGTCCAGAGTTCTTGGGAAGAGAGGAAAGGTGTCTGTCTGTCCTTCGTCAGTAGCCTGCAGCAAGATGGGCGCTCAGCTGCGCAGGCTGCTCAGGTGGAAGAACATGGGGCCTTTCGAATGGAGCCCCCTGGGGAAAGAGGGCCCTGGAGGAGCCGGCACCTGCGCAGTGGGCAGAGTTCAGATGTGCGCTGGGGACCGAATGGAGGCTTCGGGGGTTAGGTGATGGATGGGGGTTTTAGAGTCTCAGATTCTAGGGTGCCCATCAGTCAGATAGTCTTGGGAACAGAGGAGAAATTGTGATGTTCAAGCAGAAAATACTACAAACACTGCCCTCTGCAAACCCCCTCTGCCTGCTGTCCTCAGCAGGTGGCTCCTCTTTGGGGCTGGGACTGTGGGTCCCCTGGTTTTGGGGCTCCCGGTCATGGCTCCTTGTGCCCCCGCCCGTGCGCTTCTGGACTTCTCCGTCCCTCCCTCCCCAGGACCTTCTGTCAGGGCTCTAGATCCTTCCGTCTTCTCAGACACCTGGGCCTTCCATCGCTCATCTTTTTCAGAAATTTTGAATTTTTTTGCCTCAGAAATTGGATATTGTAGGCGCTGAATGAATGCCCAGGACAGTGACAAATAGTGGTCCCTCTGTTCCCCTCTTTCATGTCCTTCCTCTTGCCTGTCTCTTTTCTTCTGAGTCTCATCTCTCTCCTCTGTCTCCCTTCTCTCTCTGCTGCCCCTCCTTGGCCAGACAGAGGAGAAAGAGGCGAGATGGAGAGGAGGGACTGAGGTCCCTCTCATCTCCTGTCTCTCCTTTCTCTCCTGTTTCTCCTCTTCTCACCAGCCTCTCCTCTGTCTACGCTCCTGTCTCTCTCCTCCTCTCTTCTCTGTCTCCTCTCTCTCTTTCTACTCCTACACCTCTCCTCTCCTCTGTCTCCTCTGTGGCTCCCCTCCAAACTGTAGGAAGGCCCCCCTTTCCCTCCTGCTTCTGGGCAGGTGAAGCCCCACACCCGCTTCCCCTGCCCCAGGGCCTGAGGGAGGGCCTTCCCACCTGCCTGCAAGGGCAGCGCTTCTAGCAAGGCAAGGGCGGCCTTGGGTGGAGTGCTCGTGCATTTCAGTGACCAGGTGTAACCTTGCTGACGGTGCTCTAAGGCAGAACTTTGTTGTGCTCAGGACAGCAGCCCACGTCTGTTTGGAAAGGACTGGAGGAGAAAATCCTGAATGTATTCTTAAAGCGCTGATGGACTGAGTTGGTCCCTCCTATTTCTTTCCCACTTGTGTTAAAATCGAACAGCTCTGTTAAGAGAGAGTTTGTACACTAAGCAGTGTGCCCATGTGACCTGCGTGACTCAGCAGCGTGGCATCGTTCAGACTTCTGCCAACACTGCCTCAGCCCCTCTCCCATCTTTCCTCTCGATAGTGAGCTTTGCAAGTAACTTAGACCTGTCTGCTGAGGGGTGCGCAGGCATACGGAGGGCAGGATGCACGTTTCTGCCCCAGACCCCTGTTTAGTTAGCCCTTGCCTGTGGCACCCTAGCACCCCCAGAACTTGGTGATGCCCACACCTGCCTTCTGCTTCAAGGCACAGGAGCACCCAGCTGGGTTCTTTCTGACTCCAGGCCTTTGTCGGCATCCACTGTTCTCCGAAATACACCAGAAGATGATGGTAGTGCTCTGTCAGTGTCCTGGTTTCACTGGGATCCCCTGTTCCCGAGGCATCTGAGGATGAGCCTGGACACTGGCATTTGCGTACAGGTCGCCACACCCCAAGCCTGGAAGATTTCAGGGTTGACCTGCCCTCGGGCTCTGGAGAGGAGCCTTGAGCTAAGCCAACAAGGCTACCATGGAGGTCCAGTCCCCACCCGACTCTGCTCTAGGCCTGGTGGGACTCTGGAAGGTCGAGGAGATCATACAACATCCCATGAGTTGCATCCTGCAGTGGATTGTAGGGACTGTTATAGCTAGAGGACCCTGGTGACTCTTGAAGGAATTGAGA
The DNA here is from genome assembly GCA_004026585.1 of Noctilio leporinus. Taxonomy (NCBI): domain Eukaryota; kingdom Metazoa; phylum Chordata; class Mammalia; order Chiroptera; family Noctilionidae; genus Noctilio; species Noctilio leporinus. Next base: position 284,310 of record PVIW01001200.1, read on the forward strand.
ACCTTCAGGTGGTAACAAGCGCGGGCTTCCCCCAGGCCCATCCCACCCCTGCAGCCCTGCCCTGCATGTAGGGTCTCGCCTGTGTGCCGACCTGAGCCCCGTCCTGGCCGCCGCCTCCTTGTCCCCACCCAGAGGGTCTCAGAGCCTCCCACCACCTGGGTGGTGGTAGCAGCCCACCGTGTTAGTGGGCCACAGGAAGTTCCCTTCTCTGCCTAGTCCTGTTCTCCCCTCCCAAATTCGAGGCCTGGCCCACAGGCCGCTCACCCGCGGGGCAGGCAGGAGCTGTGCGGTGGAGGGAGGGAGAGCGCTCCCTGTGTGGGCCAGCGGCCTCTTGGCCAGCAGACGGACACATGTGACTGCCGACTGTGGTGACCAGCTTTTGTCAGCAGCCAGGAGAGGTGGACTTGGGAGGGTGAGACGGAATTGTCAGATTGCCCAGAATTTTGTTTGGTGCCGAGGTAACTTCTACGTAATGACTTGAGTGGTGGAAATGAATCGGAACCTGGAGTGGAAAATGGTCTTGGATTTATGTTTTGAACACCAAGTATAATGATGCTTACATTCCATTTATAGGAGTGGCAAGGAATTTACTATGCCAAAAACGGAGATAATGTACAACAAAATGTGAAGATCATACCTGTCGTTGGACAGGGAGGGTAAGTGGAAAGAACAAGCCCTCCAGTCCGCGTGCCGTGTTTGGCTTACTATAAAATGAGCTTTGGGCACTCGAGCAAGTCGAGAGCTGTGTGCAGAGACCAGAGCGAGACTTGCCAGAAGGCAGGCGCCCTCGGAGAGGGGCCTTTGGCAGCCTGCGGACCCCGCCTCCCACTGGGGCTGCGCGGGGAACGGGCCGCGCACCCTGAGATCAGCGCCGTTAGGCAGTGACGCCCCCGACACTGTGTGGTTGTGCACAGACGTGTCCGATGAGGTTAAAGTATTCTTAAATACTGCCATTTATGAAAAGTCCTATAAGATGGACGTGACTACAGGTTGGAAAGCAGTGTATCAGGAACCTAAAGATCTCCTGTGGTTTTTCTCAGAGTCTCTCCTAAGTAATAGCAACAGTGGACAAGTACGGCTGTGTGGTAGGGTACCCGCAGCCATTGGGAGTCACGGGAAAATGCTATGACAAGTGCAAACGCTTTAACTGTAAAGCCTCATGTGATCTCCGTCCCTGAAACGGGGGCGGGACGGCAACAGGCAGCGGTGTGGCCGTGGGGGCCTTAACACCTGCGTGTCTCAGTGGCTGCTGGGCACCCCTTGGTCTGCCGGCCGCAACCGCAGTCCCCACTCCAGCGCAGGAACCTGAGGCGCGGGCTCCCTCCTGGCGCTCGGCCCGGCCGCGGCGCTTGGCAGAGCCAGGCTGAGGCCTCCGCACTGGCTGCGTGGCCCACGTGCTTGGTCACCCGGCTCTGCTGCCAGTTGGCGGTGGCCTCAGAGATCTCTTCTGTGTGGACTCTCTGTTCTGACTCTGCCTGTTTACGTCCTTTCCAAATTTATTTGTGATAAGCATGTAGGGGTTTGATTGTCAAGGGGAAATCTGAAAAACATCCGAGGAACAGGAAGCGAGGAGGGTCAGCAGCGTCTGAGATCAGCCCTGCTTGCCCTGCCTTCAGCTCCCAGCTCCCCAGTCCCCAGCGGAACCTCCGTCTGCCTCCCTGAATGGCTGTGGGCGGCCTGCTGTGGGCTGGGAAAAGCACTGATGGAAGGGGCGTGAAAGTGAACACGTGTTCAGGGGCTACAGGCTTCTGGCTGGTTGCCGTGCAGTACGTTTTTAAACACCTAGGTATTTCTTATTGCGTATTATGGTGACCTGGAAGAATTTTTTTTACTGAAGAGGCAACTTCTTTTCAACAGACACCACAGGGTGTTTGTAGATACTTGGTAATGGGTTGTCTTGGCCACACACCATAGAAGTGCTTTTCCCAAAGAATTCTGAGGAGCGAGATACTCATTTCCTAATGAAGAAATTGCTGAGTATTTATCAGAGCAGAGAGTGGAGAGAAATAACGCCTTGTTTTCTACTTGCAGAAAAATTAGACACTATGTGTCCGTTATCAGAGTGAGCAGCGGCAACAACAAGGTAGGTAAGGGGACCTGGCCGGGGCCCCCAGCAGGACTGCTCCTGTCGCTCACCCAGGCGATTGGAACTAACGGCTTTTAACATTTGTTTTTAGGCTGAGAAAATAGCTGAATGTGTTCAGTCTGACACTCACACAGGTATGGTGCTCCGTATTCATTCTTAGGGTTCACTGAGGTTTTGAAAAAAATACAGTGAAAACAGCCGCTCTCCCAGGCCGGCCTGTGAGCTGAAGGCCCTCAGCAGGCACAGACATTCGGACAGGTGTCCCCTGGGAGGGGACTGGCCGCCTCAAGTGCGTGAATGCACGTGGAAACGGATTGAGTGCAGCATGGTTCGGCGGCCTGATGGTGCTGTGAGGGGCAGGAGGGCTAGGTGCCCGCACCCCCCAATGGTCACCGCCAGCCTGCAGGGAGGCGGCCGGCCCACACCTGCCCCAGCGGCACCTGTCTGCTGTGCTCAGACAGCATCTGCTCCTCCCACTCCTGAGTGACTGCAGGTGGCCCAGGGAGGGGACTGCCTCCTGTTCCTTCAGCTGTTGGGGACATGCTTTGTGCCTCAGCTCACAGCTCATTCAGCCTTCTTGGAATGTTGTGCTCATGTTTTCTCAGCATTTACTATGTGTGAGGCTCTGTGCCGAGTGTGCTGAATTGAAGCCTTGTGCTACCCCGATGGGGAGACATTTTGTGGACGAAGCTCCCTTTTCTACAGATACGGAGCCTGAAAGGCCAACGTGTTTGCCCCGGGTTACCTGCCCAGGCAGCGGCGGAGCCGATGCTCCGTGCAGGTGGCCGGCCCCGGGAGCCCTGAGCGCTTTGGCACTGGGCCAGTTCTGGTGGCAGGACGGGGAGCCCCAGGGTGGGCAGGGCGGGAGGAGCACACTGGTCAGGAGGTCAGTAGTGTGTGACAGGAACCAGCGTGGTGGAAGGTCCAGACGGGAACTGGTGGCTTTGCAAAAAAGAGTGTGTGGAAGGAAAAGCACCCAGAAATAGGAACAGGCTCAGAAGCGGGAGGTGTGGGGCGACCCAGAAGGAGCAAGGATGAACTGCAGGGGCAGGAAGGGGAGGGAAGTGCGGGCTGGCGGAGCTCTCAGGAGCGCCAGCGCGTGTGTGACACAGACTGTGTGGAAGGAGGGGCCAGAGACAAGAGTGCCAGTGTCACCACCGTGGTCTGCAGCTGAGGGAACGACAGCCAGGGCAGAGTAAGGTGGAGAGTGGCAGGAAGGGGGGCGAAGGGAGGATGTGTGGAACCAGAGTGAGGAGGGCCAGCAGGGCAGCTGGGAGCTGTGGGGCTGGGTGGGGCGTGCGTGGTGACCAGGCCGGACCGTGATGGCGGGAAGCAGTGCTCCTGGGGCCCCGGGCTCGAGTGTTCACTCATGTGCCCATTGGCTGCAAATCTCTGCCGAGTGCCCACTGGGCACCGGGGCCCCTGCTGCTGCTGTGCAACGTGAGGGCTGGGGATGTGAGGTTCGTTGTCTGCCAAGCCTCCGCGGGCCGCTCAGACGGGGAGCTGATGAGAGGAGCAGGGGCGGCGAGGGGCGTGGACGAGGTGGGGAGAGGGCAGGTTCCTGGCGACCTGTGCGTAGGGGTCAGAGGAGGCGAGCACCTGCTGGGTGGGGACGTGTTGTTCACGCTGAACTGCACTGAGGAGAGGGAGGGCGGGGCAGGGGGCAGGCGGGGCTTTTGTGCGGAGAGCTCCCCAGGGATGTGGGGGGCACTGGCCCAGGACAGCGAGGGCAGGACCCCTGCAGGGCCGGGAGCCAGGAGGGAAGCCCCTGCACTGCCAGGGCGGGAGGGCCTTTTTGGCAACTTAAGCAGCCCTGTGGGGTGCGGACGGCTGGTACTGGCACTTCTTTGTTGCCGAGAAGGGCAGGTTTGGAGGGCTGAATGACAGCCGGGCGGCCAGGAAGTGACACAGCCAGGCCTGGAAGGCAGAGCCAGGGCCAAGGTCACGGAAGATGCTCCCTGGGGAGGAACTGCTCACACTGCAGTGGGGCTGCGCCTTTGTCGTTTCCCCAGCTCTCAGCACCCTGCAGTCTCGCTCCTCTCGCCTGGACAAGCCACGGGCTGTGCAGCCGCTGTCCCCCTGGCGGCTTTAGGTCATGCCTTGGGAGTCCTTGGTCACCCACCAGAAAAGTCAGTTCGTAAGAAGAAAAGGAGTTGACTGGAAGGAAATAGAGTGGCTTACAGGCTGGACAAGGAAGGTGAAGAACTACTATTCTGAGAAAAAGGTCAAGAACCAAGGGAAGCCAGTGACCATTTTCCTGTAGGAGCAGCTGGTGGGGCCCTGCTGACACCCAGGCACAGGGCGCCGCCGCCCCTGGACAGAGTGGCCGCTTCCACGGCCTCGCTGCCTCGCCTCACTCGCTGGGGCAGGCGCTCGGGTGGGAGCCAGGGGGCCTCTGGCCCCTCTGCGGGGCGGGGCGGGGGTGGTCACAGGAGGAGGAGCTCAGGGTCCAAGTAGCCAGAAAAGTAACATTCCCAGCACATGTCCCCTTTTAACTGTCCTGTGTCTCACCAGAGACACTCAGGTGGCACTGGGCTCTAACTCTGAGTGCGTCTGGGTGAGAGGGCCCGGCTTGGCGTCAGGCACTCAGGCGTGAATGTGGGCGCCCCGGCGAGCGGGAAATGACCCGAGTGCACTGTACCGCGTGTTGTCATGGGGGAGGGCAGCGGGGCGGGGGGTGCTTCCCAGCGATGGTGCCTGGAACAGAAACAGGTCAGTCAGAGGACAGGAAGGGCGTTGTGGAGGGGGAGAGGGAGCCAATTTAAAATGTTAAGTAGAAATTCAAGCCAACTTGGCCTCCTAACTACATCTTCCAAGAAGAGTGACAGTTATCCAGGTGGAGAAGGTGGCGGGTGGGGTCGGGGGAGGTGGTGTCCCAGTTGGAGGGGGGCTGTCTGTGCGGGACCCAGGGGTTGGGGGAGCCAGCTCAAAAGTCCTCCATGGCAGCTGCAGAGGGGTCCGGAGATCACATGGCAATGGGGGCCATACCGGGGACCGTAACTCTTACCTCATGAGCCATTGAAATGTTTTAACTGGGAGTGGTCTGGCCAGGTTTTCATCTTAGAAGGGTCACTTGGCATTTTTGGAGAAGGGGTTGAAAACCAGGGCAAGATCAGGGGCTGGGGACCAAGGAAGGGAGCTGCCCTGGGGTGACGTGTTTCTGAGTTAGCACAGGGACAGAATGAAGAAGCACGTGGGAAACTGAATCACAGTCAGTGGACAAGCTGGGAAGGGAGGGGAGAGGAGGGGGAGGAGTCAGGGGCGACTGGTCTCCAACTGGAGCAGAAAGGCGGGTGTGCTTGGTGACCGGGGACAGGGTGGGCTGGGAGAAGATGGTGGGCTGACCGTGTGCCTGAGGGGTGGCCCGGTGGAGGGGACCAGTCAGTGTGGGGCCAGAGTTCAAAATAAAGCGGTAGCCCCAGGGTTGCTTCCGCTGGAGGAAGGGCGTTGTCCAGGAGGTGGCATTCCTGAGAAGAGAGGGACTAAGGACAGCCATTTGGAAACACGAGGGATGAGGCAGGTGAAGGCAGAGGGGCTGTGGAGGAAACCAGGAAGGATGAGTGAGATGGGAGGAAAGCCAGGAGGCTCCAGGCAGTGATCCATTGTGCCTGGTACCACAGGGTGAGTCAGGTCAGAACTGAATCGTGTTCTTCAGATGACGCGGCACAGACATCAGCAGTGAGTGTGACAACTGCGTGGTCAGTGCCCACGGAGGAGAGTAGCAAATAGCAAGGGAACCGGTGTCTCCATGGGGGGTGCGGCCAGTCCCGTGAGAGCAGCTGCAGGAGAGGAGCCAGGACCGTGGGGGGACATGCCCGCAGGTGCAGGGCCTGGGCCTGCACGCAGCTCCCAGTTTCGTCTGTGAAATGGGTACACGTTGCAGAGGCTCAGCACCGTGCACAGTGCCTAGCAGGTGCCCAGCAGGTGCCCCGAGGAGGGCGCTGGAGGTCAGCCTGCCTTGTCCCTGCCGGGTGTGGGTCAGGGAGAGAGGCGAGATGACCCATCTGCAGCCCAGAGGAGCGGTGCTGCTCACAGAAGTGGAGTCGGGGGGAGAACGGGAAACTGGCATTCGGCACGTACCCCATGCCAGGGTTTCCTGAACTGTCTTTGGGAGGAGAGACATGTTGTTCCCCAGGGCATTTCAGCTCTTGTGTGTTTCAGAAAAAATACATAAATGATTTTTTCCTTTTGGGGAAGTGTGGGTGGCGATCAAAATTTTCCTACCATGTTGTTCAATCATATAGAGTGTAATAGAAGGAGTTCTGCCAGTTCTCATTTCACGTCTGGGACCTGTAAGTGCATAATTGTACCACATGGGGTAGTCTGAGAAAGGTTCTGAAAACTTCATTTTCATAGTCATTTCTTTGTGGCAACTTAAATGGTGCTCTGATTCTTAAGCTTTATTTTTAAAAAAACTTTACATCAGTAATTTTCTTCATGTGATGACCTCCCTTTGATCAGATGATTTATAATTTGTTTCCCCAGATAATCAGTCAGACAGACACAAAGACAAGAGAAAAAGCTCACTAGATGTCAGAAGTGTGGTCTCTCGCGCAAGCGACGGTAGGTGCCGAGGACGGGAGGCGCTGCCGCGTGGTGCCATGGTGCTGCGCACCCGCAGGCCGGCACTCCCCCAGTCTGGTCTTCGGGCCCCTGCTGGCTGCCAGTTCCGGTGGGAGGGCACCTTCTGTCCCCTCTGTGTCGTTCCCCCTCCTCCGACCCCTGCCAGTGGGCTCCATCCTGAGCCTTTTGATGAACTCAGGGGGTAAAGAAAATGAAAAGGTGCATTTTATTACCTCTCTATAGATTATCTGCTGTCATGGTACCAGTGATGCATTTGGAGGTTCTTAATATACAGCAGGTCCTCGAATAACCTTCTTTGGTTTCATGTTGATAGAAAAAAATCAGTTCCTGGCAGGGTCCCTGTGGGTGTGGAGGGTGCCAGTCCCCCCAGGTCTGCATGTGCTTTCTCCCTGGCCCCCTGGCTTCCTCTCACATCCCAGAGATGTGCTTGTTAGGTGAGTGGGTGTGTCCAGGTGTCCCATCTGTGTGGCTGGGGTGTGATGGAAGGGGCCCCGCCTGCATGTAGCTGCCAGGGGAGGCTCTGGCCACGCTTGACCCTGAACTGGAATTAACAGGTTAAAAAAATAATGATCTCATATGTACAGCTCACACTTATTTCAGTGTTTAATATTAGCAGTTTGCTAATAAAGTTCAGATAGTAAGTGCTTGGTGTAAGGAGCTTTGACAACTCTAGATTCCTGTAACGACTACCCAACGTAGATGCAGGAAGTACGCGCACACGTGCACACGCGTGCACACACCCTTACCACGTGGAGGCAGCCACTGATTTCTGGCGCCATAAATTCCTCCGGCCTCTTGTGCACCACAGAAATGGAGTCGGAGGGTGTCCGTTCCTTGCGCTTCTTCCCCTCGGTAGCGGTTGTGAGGTGCGGCGCGCCGGTACAGCCCCGCTCCCGGGCGTCCGTGCTCGTCTTTCGGGGCTGTTACAAAGGCCGAGGGAATGGCTTGTGCAGGCTTTTTGTGTGGACACTTGTGTTTGCTGGGCCTTTGGGCAGCTACAGATGGTTCCAGCATGAGTGGTACCATGTTCCTGCCTCTCCCTCATCATTGAGAGCTGGTGCTCCATTTTCCCACCCTCGGCCACACCAGCGCTTTGCGTTTTAGCCATTCTGGTGGATGTGGTGCAATTTTTTTAATGGTTAATGAGGCTGACGACTCCTCTGATAGTCTAGCGGCCATTCGGATATCCTCACTAGTGTGGTCCATGTATCAACAGTAGACTGGGAGTGGCTTGCCCTTTCACTCTCAATGGTATTTTAATGAACAGGGGTTCTTAATTTTAATAAAGCTCATTTTATCATATTTTCTATTGTAGTTAGTGTTTTCTGTGTCCTGTTTAAGAAATCTTTCTCTATCCCAAGGTCATGAAAATATTCTCCCATGTGTTCTTCTAGAAGCCTTTTTGCATGTTAGGTCTGTGACCCATTTCAAATTAATGTTTTACCACGTGAGGGTAGAGAGCAAAGATAAATTTTACCCCAACATGGAAAATGGGGTAAAACTGGCCCACCACTGTATTGAAAAACTATCTTTTAAGGGTGCTGTCATGAGCAGTTACATAACATGACTCTGTAAGGCTAGAGTGATGGTGCAGACTTCCTCAGGATTATCTTGGCTATTCTAGGTTCTCTGCATTTCTGTGTAACAGAATCAGCTTGTTCACACACACATACACACACACACACACACACACACACACCCTCTCTTGAATTTTTGGGGGTGTATCTTGAATCTATAGATCAATTTGGGGAAAATGGAAATATCAACAATGCCGAGTCGTTCCAGCCATGAAAGGCTGAATATCACTATTTAGCTTGTCTTTATTTTCTCTCAGTGATGTTTTGCATTTTCAGTGTATAAATCTTGAAATCTTTTATTAGACTTATTCCTAAGTATTGATGTTAGATGCTGTCAGAATGGTATTTTGTATTCCAGTTTTCAGCTGCTACACTTTGTGTACTGACTTTGTGCCAGGTGGCCTTGGTACACCTACTTGGGGTTGTACGCAGTGTGTAGGTTCTTTGGGATGTTGACGCACACAGTCGTGACAGTCTGCACATTTCCAAACTTTATTGCATTTACACACCATTGTTTTTTGTGAGCATGTCATTATCATTATACTTTTAAATGAAAACAAGTCTTCTTATGACATACGATAAAAGAGTGGCTTTTATTTTTGTTGTGGCGACCACGTTGGGGAACAGGGAAAGCTGGCAACGCCATGCTGGTCCCTGAAATGAGGTTGCTGGCGCCCGAGGCCTTCGGGAGCTCCTGGGCTGGCTCTTCTCGCTGTGTTTCTCGCCGGGCCTCCGCCTGGGAGCCGCAGCCGCTGTGGACGCTGTGTGCGCTTTGGTAAAGGGCGTTGGGCCTGACGGTGGTGCTCTCAGGGAGACGCACAGAGCTGCGGTGCAGTGTTTCCCTCCCGCCCAGAGAGCCACGTCTTGCGGGTCAGCAAACTCTAGTGCCGGGGAGCTGCTGCTCGCCTCGGGGAAGGCATTCGCCTGACTTGTCTCCATGAAGCCTAAGTGCGGAAAACCCCAAAGGAGGCTTTGCAGACTGTAACCGGGAACATACGTGTTCCAGTTGGTGGTGAATCATAGCTGCAGCCCCTGCCATGTGCGACACAGACGTTCTCACTCACGTTGGCAGCAAGCCGCGTAGCTCTAAAGCCCAATTATCACAAACACAGAAAGAGGCTCTTTTGCCTTGGCGCGTTGGATTGTTTTCTGTTTTCTTTGTGACATCAGAAGTTCAGGCTGGTGGCGCAGGCGGCCGGGTGGCTGTGGCCCTGACCCCTCGTTGTGCAGCTGGGCGCGCTCTGGCTCGGGACAGGTGCGTGAGGCGGTGCCCACCCTGATCTCCGCGTGTGTGGTCTCTCCGCAGTGGCCAGCCAGAGACGACACTCCTCCTTGGCCCGGATCCATTCTATGACGATTGAGGCGCCCATCACCAAGGTGAGGTGGCGCTTGGGTGTCTCCCAGTTGATTGTTTACAAGAAGAAGAAACACCCTGGCTGGTGGCACAGTGGATAAGGCGCTGGCCTGCGAACCCAAAGATTGTTGGTTCAGTTCCCCAGCCAGGTTGCAAGTTAGGTCTTGAGGCAGGTGAAAGGCAACCGTACATTGATGTGTCTCTCCCTACCCCTCTCTCTAAAAATATTAAGAAATAAAATTTAAAAAAAGAAGAAGAAATGGGTACCTGCAGTGATGGGTACCTCCCCTGGCCAGGGGCAGCGCCCTCTGCAGCGAGGACGTGAACAGCGAGCTGACATGCCGGATGGCTTCCCTGTAGCTCTCAGTCATGAAACTCAAGTCTTTCTCCCCATGTTGCAGGTGATCAACATTATCAATGCTGCCCAGGAAAACAGTCCTGTGCCCGTGACAGAAGCCTTAGACCGTGTGCTGGAAATTCTGAGAACCACTGAGTTATATTCACCACAGTTCGGTGCAAAGGATGATGATCCTCACGCCAATGACCTTGTTGGGGGCCTGATGTCTGTAAGTGCCTCAGCGGGGCGCCCTGCTGCGCTGCGGACCACTCTGCCCACCAAGCTCTGTCCAGAGCAGCCTCCGCTGCAGCCCCCTCCCCATGACCTCAGTGCAGGAGCGGGGTTGGGGGCCACGTTCTGGACAGTCTGCCGAGCAGGCATCACTCTGCCTTAGGGTTCTATGCACAATTTATCTCAATGAAAATGAAGTGGTCTGTCCTACATCACCAAACATGAAGCATGAGAGCTATAAATGGTGGAACGGGAGCCCTGGGGATGGGGCATGGGCTCCCTGCAAATGTCCTGCACAGATCTGGTGACTTTATGGGGGAGACTGACTTGGGACCAATTCATTCAAAGGGAACTTTGTACCTTGGGTTCTTGGGGGGTTCTAGGTGGCTCCTCCAGCCCATCTAGGATAGAGGTCTTAAAGGGAAGAAAACTAGAAAACAGATTAGTCCATTGTCATCTGTTATCTTTGTATTGGTTAGAAATAAAATTCACCTTCCCTCCAGTTCCTGCTATCAGTTCAGCGAGTTCAGAAAGGGTAACAGGTTCCCGGTAATGATACTGGCCAACTGGTGAGACTAATGTCTAACATAGATCTGGCCTGCGGAGGCGGAGGCCCCTCCAGCCTGCAGGTGGGGGCAGCAGTGACGGGGGAGAGGGCAGGAGAGGGGCCAGGTGAGGAAGTTACTGCAGGATGGGACGGGGTGCTGCAGGGGCTGGGGAGGTGTCTGGGACCAGCTCTCACCCCAGAGGATGCTTAGAGGGTGAGGAAGACTCAACTTCTCAGAGGAATCCTGGTATCCATGAGGGCAGAGGGCCACTGTCCCTATGAAACTGCCTGAAGTGCCATCAGGAAGGCCAGGCCTGCCCCCTGCCCCACCCAGTGCCGCCCTGAGCTTCACCAGTCCTCCCGGGCAGGCTCTGTGCTCTTCGGAAGGGGCAGGGGCTCCTGGGCGTGCACTGATGAGGCATGCTGCCCCTTAACTGTTCTCTGGGATACCCTGTCCTGGGGTCTTCAAGAAGGAAAGGAGAGAGCCCTAGCTGGTGGCTCAGTGGATTGGCACTGGCCTGCCAATCCAAGGGTCACTGGTTCAATTCCCAGCCAGGGCACATAACCAGGTTGTAAGCCAGGTTGTAAGCCAGGTCTGTAGCTGGAGGCAGGTGAAAGGCAATGAAAAGCAACCATACATTGATGCCGCTCTCCTTTTCTTCCTCCCTCCCTGCCCTTCTCTCTGAAAGTAATGAAAACCTTTTTAAAAAAAACAAAAAAACACTGACTTGTTTGTGACTTCCCTTTTTCTTGTGTCCTTGATTTTTATCAGGATGGTTTACGAAGACTATCTGGGAATGAATGTGTTCTTTCAACAAAAGGTAAGTTTTTCCTTTTTATTTTTTTGGATCACTATTAACATTACTACAAACTTAAGGGATGACAATAAATTTCTAGGTCGATCTCATCCGTTAGCAGTTCATGTCACAAAACCTCAGAAACACGGCCCTGTCCCCCCTCAGGATCAGCTAACGCCATAAAGCCTGTTAACGTCGTTCTCCAAACGAATCACCCCCCAGGCCTCCACCAAGTTCCGAGCACTGTGATCGCGCCCCCCTCCCTTCACGACATCCCACCTCGGATAGCCCGGGCCATGGAGGAGGAGGACTACTGGGACTTTGACATTTTTGAACTGGAGGCCGTCACCCAGAAACGGTGAGTCCACGTGGAGCTCGTTCAGCAAGTGGAGAGCCCGAGACCACGGCCTGTGCTGCGGAGGCACCGGGGAGCTGTGGGTTCCGCCCAGAGCTGGTGCCCGTCCCCGGGAGGAGGCTCGGGCTGGGCGCCAGGTGTCCCTGAATGTCAGCCAGGGCGGCCAAGACACCAGGGCCCGTCTGCCTGGTCCCAGCTCACGGAAAGCATGAAATGGAGCAAGTAGCTGTGTCTCCAAATAGCAGGTTTTTGTGTTTTTTTTTCTTTTTGTAAAACACAGATACTGATTTCTCCTATAGGTAGTGATATGCTGAAATAGCAGCAAAGAACCCCACTCAGAGCTTAGAACTGAAAATTACAAATATACCGACACTTATATTTGAGAAGAGCTGTCCCCAAATCTTGGTTGCTGTGCCGGTGACAGGCATGGGAACACCCAAGACACTAGTCAGCCTGGACTGGGGATGACCACAGACTAGGGGAGGATTGGGATTGTACCTTCAATTTTGTGTCTTGCTGGAAAAGAACTGTTAACCACAGACACTGCTGACCTGGCACCCGGGAGACGGGTGTGAGAGCCGGTGCAGGCCCGCTGCCCATCGTGTGGAGGGCTCTTCACAGGGCACGTGTGCGCTCTCGGGGGGTCGCCAGGGTAACTCCTCCTCTGGTCCCATCCCAGCCTGAGTGAACTGTGCCCAGGGTGGCCCTACCCTTGCTCACGCTCACCACGCTCTGCCTTGTGATGCACTTCTACCTGCGTGTGCCCCCCGTGGGCACAGGCAGCGGGAAAGCATTCCCTGAACTAGTGACATGGCATCACGGGGACCAGGCCAGGGCAGGTCAGTTCAAAGCCCCATCAGCCTGCTCACCTCTGGACATGCCTCACAGAGCCAGATGTCGTGACCCTCAAAGCCAGAAGCCAGATCACAGACTTGTAGCCAGTGGGTCACCTTCTCAGGGGGAACTTCCTCAGTCCATGGTCACTTCTGGATTGTTGCAATCATTACAAAGCACATGACAGTGTCAGGCTCACATGTGGCCAGAAATTGTTACCATCTTCAGCAGGACATCAGGCCAATGGCACAGGCCCAGTGGGTCCAAAGGAGAAGATAGGGTTCAAGGTGGCACAGGTTTCATTTGGCTACAAACACGGAACCCACTAGTGCAAGCAGGCGTGTGAACCCCTGGCCCAGCCCGTGGACAGCAGCAAACAAGAGTTTTGGGGCGCAGACTGGAATGGGGCTCCCGCCAAGCTTGGCGCTGGCTCCCCAAAGAAAGGCCGCCCGCACCCTCTGAAGTTGGGCTTGGGTTTGCTTGCGGATCTGAGCCTGTTCCGGGCTCCAGACGCTGCCTCATACTTTGTTCTAATGTATGAATGTTTTTCTTTACAGGCCTTTAATTTACCTTGGTCTCAAAATCTTTGCTCGTTTCGGAATCTGTGAATTCTTAAACTGCTCTGAGACAACATTGAGGTCGTGGTTACAAATTATTGAAGCCAATTACCATTCCTCCAACCCTTACCACAACTCGACACATTCCGCCGACGTGCTGCACGCCACTGCCTACTTCCTGCGCAGAGAAAGGGTCAAGGTGAGCCATGCTGGGCTGTTCTGCCGTCATGTTACCGCACAGCGTTGACTGCCCAGAAGTGATCCCGTGTGTGTCGGCCTGGCCCGAGAGGACTGTGGCTACAGGAGAGGTCAGGCAGGAGGCCGAACTGTGGTTCTGGGAGTTAGTATGTCTATCTGGACATGAGTGCGAGGAGCAGTTGGTTCCCAGGGAGAAAGCCAGCAGGGAAGGAGAGACTGCACCTCTGCAGTCTCACTCTGAACCTGCAGAGGAGTCCGGCCAGCTCTGTGTTGGCTGTCGCCACTTTAGAGCCCCCTTCTGTCCCCGCAAAGACTGGGAAGGGACGAGGTCACATGGACATGTTGACCACATGTTGGTTCCTCACCCTAAAGGTGAGCCTGCTCAGAGCTGGGCCTCGCAGTTGCCCTTTCTGTGCCCGCTCTAGCACCTTTGTTTTGATTTTAAAGAAAGACCATTTCCGCCCTGGCTGGTAGCACAGTGGACAAGGCGCCAGCCTGCGAACCCAAAGGTCGCTGGTTCGATTCCCAGCCAGGGCACATAACCAGGTTGCAAACCAGGTCTCCAGTCAGGTCTGTGGCTAGAGGCAGGTGACACGCAGCCATACATTGATATCTCTCTCCCTCTCTGCCTCTCTCCCTTCCCCTCTTTCTAAAAATACTGAAATAAAATCTTTAAAAAAACAAACAAACTTTAAAAAAAAAAAGAAAGAAAGAAAGACCATTCCCAAGACCTAGGCAAAATAAGAGTCCAGAGAATGGACTATTTCATAAAGTAGAAAGTCAGTGGCAAGAGAGGAAGGTTGATGTCAATGTGGATCATCATACGGGGATGACCACACTGCTGTACTTGATTGCTTCTGAAGCACGAACACGTATTTGCAGAAAGCTAGCCGAAGTGGAACAGCGGTTACTGAGATAGAACTCACATCATACAATTCAGTCATTTACTCCTCTCTGTTGAGGACGTCCTATATTTTGGTAAGTACTTGTGTGAGACTGAGAATCCAGTAATGTTTTCTATATAACATGCAAAAATAGAACTTTTGACAGTAGAGAGGTAGGGGAACAATTTGCCCACTTTTCTCAGAAATCGGAAATATTCTTACCTTAAAGTAATAGGGCACCCCAGTCAGGGCACACAACCAGGTTACCAGCCAGGTCTCCAGCCAGGTCCATGGCTGGAGGCAGGTGAAAGGCAACCACACATACATTGATGTCTCTCTCCCTCTCTGCCTCCCTCCCTTCCTCTCTCTGGAAATACTAAATAAAAAATCTTAAAAAAAAAAAAGTAATAGGGCAGAAAGAAAACTATACAGGAGGTGTCATTGCTTTCAACACAATGCCTATTTCTGAAAGATCTCTTGTTTTCAGCAAACTTTGGATCCCGTTGATGAGGCCGCGGCCCTCATTGCAGCCACCATTCACGACGTGGACCACCCTGGGAAAACCAGCGCCTTCCTGTGCAACTCGGGAAGCGAGCTCGCCATCCTGTACAACGACCTCGCCGTGCTGGAGAGCCACCACGCGGCCTTGGCCTTCCAGCTGACCACTGGAGATGACAAATGCAACATCTTCAAAAACATGGAGAGGTAAGAACAATACGGAAGCACGTTGGTCTCTCTTTTTTAACGGCTTTATTTAGATAAATTCACATACTCTACTGTTCACCTGTTTGAAGTGTAGGTGGTCTTCATTCAGTTGTGCAGCCTGACCACCACCAATTTTAGGGCATTTTCATCCCCTCCCTCCCCCCTGCCTCCCAGACACCAAACTCGGGAGCAGCCGCTCGTCACCCGCCCACCTGGCCCTAGGCTACCACTGAGCTGCTGCCCAGACCCGCTGGCCCTGGCTGTGCCACGTCAGTGGACGCGCACCCACCCTGCTGTCTTCCGTGACTGGCTTCTTTCACGTGGCTCCTTTGTGTGTCGATTATTTCAAGCTGAGGATGTGTAACGCCAACATCTCGGGCTCCAGAGATGCAGACGCTGTCGCCTGCCTGGACAGCCCGTTCCGCCTCCCGCACGCTGCTCACGCGTCCCCGGCGTCCATTCACCAGTCACTCCCCTCGCACGCTAGTCTCGCGCTCCTTTGTAACACTTGTCACGTTTTTAAGTCCTCGTTTCTCACTGCCTGAGTAATGCCTGACTCAGTTCCTAAGCTAAGGGTCACATGTCTTCTGTGCATCACTGTCCCCTCAGGGTCTAGCGATAGGGACTGAGTCCCTGAGGAAGAAGTACTGTCCAGAGGAACACGGGGCAAAAATAGGTTTACAGTTGTGAGTACACAAAATTGTTTATTCTTGCGTTATTGCCAATTATTGTATTTTTCGTATGAACTGTACTTGTAATCATTTGGATTTTTTAAAAAATTGCAGTTATAGTATCTTTTTATTGAAAGAGTGCATGGTTATAATTTTAACTTTACTCTCCCAGGAGAGAAGAACACGCAATATCATAAAACCACCACTAATTTAGCATTTTAAATTTGTTTTTAGTTGCTATTTTATAATCAAATTTTCAAAAAGTTAAAAAAACATTACTGTTACACAAATAATGAACATGCATTCAAGACTTAACTTATGCATATAAGAAACAACAGGATAGGGTATGTGAGAAATATGCTCACCCAGTCCATAAAACAAATAAACGATGAGGCCAGGAGTATACCGAAAGTGAGGTGGTGTTTTGTTTGCTTGTTTTTAATTTTATATTTCTTTTGTGACTTCTGAGCTCTTTGTTCAGTTTTTGTTTTTTAAGATTTTATTATTTTTAGAGAGAGGGGAAGAAAGAGATCAATGTGTGGTTGCCTTTTTCACCTGCCTCCAGCTCCAGACCTGGCTTGCAACCTGGTTATGTGCCCTGGCTGGGAATCGAACCAGCGACCTTTGGGTTTGCAGGTCGGCGCCTTATCCACTGTGCCACCAGCCAGGGCCAAAAGTGAGGTGTTTATTGCATTCCTGTAAGAGCAAGTGCCTGGTGGGCCCTGGTGGGCAGGTACCTCATTTGGATTTTTTTTTTTAATTTGATTGTTGTTGTATTATATCAATCCCCTTTTTGCTCCCCTCTGTCCCCCCCCCCCACCCATTCCCCCCAAAGTCAATCCCACCTGTTGTCCATGTCCATGGTTCCTTTATACAAGGTTCTTGTCTAAGCTGCTCCCCTTTCTTGCCTCTGCCTCCCCCCTCCCCCCAATCATTTGGATTTTTAAGGAAAGGTGGTTGTTTTTTGTTTTTTGTTTTTTTTTTTTTAAGATTTTGCTATTTTTAGAAGGAGGGGAAGGGAGAGAGACATCAATGTATGGTTGCCTTTCGTCTGCCTCCAGCTAGGAACTTGGCTGGGGAATCGAACCAGTGACCTTTGGGTTCGCAGGCCGGTGACTTATCCACCACACCAACAGCCAGGGCAAGGAAAGTTTTAATATGGGATTTTATAAAAAGGAGATTTCAGATTTTACTAAACTCTGTTCTGCCATATTCTGAAATTTAAGAGGTGGAATTAAAGTAGGTTTTGCTCAACTGTTTCTTGTGTATGGATATATACATGTCAGTTCTCTCTGGAAAGTACACAAGATCCTGGTAACTGGCTATTTCCAGGGGAAGGAATGGGGTGACTAGAGAAAAGGGACAGAAGACAGTTTCATTTTTTATTCTCTATACCTTCCGAATTAACAATTTGGTTTGCACCTTCAAATAATAAACATTTGAAAACAAGTCAACACCACTGCTGGAGGTGGCGTTGCGCACTCCCTGCGACTTCCTGGGCTGTCAGGTCTGCCATTTCGGCACTGACGCTGCTAGGTCCCCACGTGGGCACACTGTCCCCGCCACAGTCCCCACCTGCCTGGAGACAGTGGGCTTGGCTCACCCCTGCGGCACTTGCGTTCTCTTCTCAGAACCGGGTGCCTTTCACTAGGGATGACAGACAGCCATGTGGCCAGCGCAGCTCTGCAGTCCTGCCCTTAAGCTTCCGATTTTAACTTCTGCTGGGGTTCCCCTTGCTAAACTCGGGTGGCACTAACCTTACTTCACGTTCGGTCCAAGTGCGCCTTCCAGTGACACTAGAACTTTGGCCACAGTGGACACGGATCCCAGGTACCAGCTCGTTCCCCGGAGCCTCCCTGTCCTTCTGGGTCTGTGATCCGCAGCAGCCTCCCATCTGTCGCCCAAAACAGGAACGACTACCGGACATTGCGCCAAGCTATCATTGACATGGTGTTGGCCACGGAGATGACGAAGCACTTTGAGCACGTGAACAAGTTTATCAACAGCGTCAACAAGCCCCTGGCAGCACTGGAAGAAAACGAGGTAAGGGAGACTGCCGAGAGAGCTGTCTGGGGCCCGGAGCCCTGTGTCGCTGGCTGATTAAATCATTTACCCAATGGAACTAAACTCAAAGTACAAAAGCCTAGCAGGAAAAATGGGCCCATCCAAAAATTGATGTAAAAACTCTGAAGTATGTTTATTTTAGATAAACATACTTGAAGGGTGGACCACTCCCCTTTTCTTGGACGTTTTGGGATAGGATGGAGCCCTTGGGTCCCTCTCCAACCACTCACCACTGCACATATTCTATGGTGGCAGCAACTACCTTCTGTTGGCTCTGTCACAGGAAGGTGACACTGTTGCCCCTCTTTTTTTTTTTAAAAAAAATTTTATTTCATTATTTTTAGAAAGAAGGGAAGGGAGAGAGGCAGAGAGGGAGAGAGACATCAATGTATGGTTGCCTTTCACCTGCCTCCAGCCACAGACTTGGCTGGTGCCCTGGCTGGGAATCGAACCAGCGACCTTTGGGTTCGCAGGCCAGCACCTTATCTACTGTGCTACCAGCCAGGGCCTGCCCCTTATTTCTGATCCAAGGCACAGAGGCCACAGCTGTGGAAGCAGAGAGCTCTAAGCTCCCACCTGCTTCACCGTTTCCCTGCCTGTGGACTGGGCCCAGTTCATGTCACAGCACAGGGTCAATGGGCATAAGATTTTTTAATTTATTATTTCTGGAGAGAGGCAGAGAAACATGAACGTATGGTTGCCTCTAGCTGGAGACCTGGTTCGTAACCTGGTTATGTGCCCTGGCTGGAAATCGAACTAGCGACTTTTGGGTTCGTAAGCTGGCACCTTATCCACTGTGCCACCACCAGGGCTAGCCTGTCCATCTTGATGGCAGCTGTATCCCCATTGAGGTGAGACCACCTTCAACCACTGTGATGACTCACTGAAATCACACAACAGATTCCTTTGAAAGGCTGGCTATATGACAGGGGCAGAATCTGGGGAAGGAAACTGGCTTGCTCTGGCCAATGACAGGGCTCTTTACCCAGCACTACCTCCTCTAGCTCCTGCTAGAATCTCCCTGGGCCTCAGTTTTCCCTCCTTGAAGTGTGGGGCTGTGCTCAGTCTGTCTGGTGAGCCTGTGAACCGGCAGAGCCCATTGGACCACACCGAGAGATGGGACATGGCACCAGGGGACCCATTTTAGATTTGCCTGAACTTCTGCTTCATGTTTTAGAAAACGGATCAAGATCAGGAAGCCATCAACATGATGCTGAGAACTCCAGAGAATCGGACTCTGATCAAACGGATGCTGATCAAGTGCGCTGATGTGTCCAACCCCTGCCGCCCGCTGGAGCAGTGCATCGAGTGGGCTGCACGCATCTCGGAGGAGTATTTTTCTCAGGTAAGAGGTGGCCTCTTACGGTCCTTACTGCTCTCGCCAGATTAAAACAAATGATCTGTGAGGTTTGGCAGCAGATTTCCTCTCACCAGCACACAGCACCTCATTCCGAGCGCACCAGTGACATTCACTCAGCCACTGACCGTGTCAGCAGAGGAGCCTGTGCCCCTGCACAGCACACTGATGCCACCACAGCCCTCCCACATCTGGCTTGGTGGTCCTCGGGGTACGCTGCTGTATGTCCTCTGCTGTGGACCTGAGATCCAGGACGAGAACACAGACCCGCAGGAGCAAAAGCTCCTAGTGCTGGCGTGGAGCTGGCCTGCCCTGTGCTTTGGAAATAGTCTCGGGATGTGATGATGTGGAACACAGCAGGTTTCATTTCTCCCATCAGTTCAGCGCAGGGGGCCACCCTTGTGCAGGACAAGGTCAGTGGAATGAAAATCAAATTTCCAAAGTCTACCGAGGCCGCAGTCCCGCACCTGATCCGTGCTAAACCCTTTTTTTATGGGTACCACAAAATTCCTTGTCCTGACCACCGTTAATTAGTGTGCAGTTGTTGAGGCCACTGTATCTCTTTCTCTCCATCCTGATTTCCCCTCCCTCCCAGGAATCCACGCCTGAGCCGTCATTTCCCCTCACTCCCTCCCCACCCCTGTTCTGCAGCAGCGCCGACAGCTTCTGTGCTCGTGTTCTCACCCCTGTGGAAGGAAACGGGCGGGGACTTGCGGGAGGGCAGTTTATGGTCTGCAGTTGGGTAGTCTTGTCCCAGACCTCACACTCACTGCTCACCCACAACAGCTGCCAGTCCTGCCGGCTGCTGTCACCGGATGTGCCTCTCCCAGGTGACCCTGTTCCCTGCACCTTTCCCGTGTTCGGATGCGCTGGCAGACACACGCTGTGCAGGGCTGCGTCACCGGCCATGCATTTCTTAGAACCTGTCCCCATCAGTAAGCCACGCATAACGACATAGAAAAAAAGGTTCTGGGATGAAGATTTTTTTAAATTTTGTTTTTGTTTTAAATACCTCAAGAATTTCAAGGGTGTTCAGAACCTTTCCAAGGAGGACTGGGACTGTTTCTCCTGTCGTGGTCCTGGTGTCAAGCCCTGGTGGGTGGGGGTGGCTGAGCAGAGGCGGCACGTGGGTGCACACAGGTGCCACCTGCAAGCCGAGCTGAGGAGCTTCTGCAGGGGCTGCCCGGCATCAGCAGCAGGTGGGTGTCCTTGAGCCCTCCTGGCACAGAGCCATCCCTGCTCTGGGAACAACCCGTCATCTGGCGGCAGGTCTGGTTGTGTTGGTCGGTGCAGTAGAGCAGACACTGGAGTCTGTAATTCTGGCATGTTCTGCTTTGCAGACAGATGAAGAAAAACGGCAGGACCTACCTGTTGTGATGCCTGTGTTTGACAGGAACACCTGCAGCATCCCCAGGTCCCAGATCTCCTTCATTGACTACTTCATCACAGGCATGTTCGATGCTTGGGACGGTAAGAACTCTGAGGACATTTCCTAAATAACTGAGCATGCAGGAGTGGCAAACACCACACTGGACTCTAGATTGTGTTTGGGGGCTTAAGACGTCCCAGGATGGAGGAGAGGGACAAGCCACCACCCAGGGCCCCTGAGGGCTTTGGGCTCCTTGTGCACGTCCTTAACCGCCCCAGGACAGGTGCCATCACAAGTCTCATAGGGGAGAGGACTGAGCTCGTAGGAAAGATCCTAGGTCTCAGAACCACTAACACTGACCCACACCCCCGTGGTGTTCCCCCAGGAGCTCTTTGCCACTGGCTGCCAGGCCTCACATGGGAAAAGGGAGTGGGCTGCTCCCTGGCAGATGCACAGCGCCCTTTAACCTTCGGTGCAGCCAAGCAGCCATTTGTACTCCCTGGGGACCTGCACTACCTGCCACGGGACTGTACTCGGGGAAGGGCTACAGGACAGAGAGCCAGACAGACATGGTCTGCAGTGGGGCCAATGGGGAGAGGCACAATCAGGCCCTCATCCCTCCTGCTGACGCCAGAAGATTCGAGGCTCGTCACATTTTGTTCCTGACGGCCCAGCCCCACACATCCTCATTGTGGTCATTAACCAAGATGAGCGTCTCAGCTCTTTTTATTAGAGTTGGCAGTGGAGCAGATCCTAGAGGAGCTGCTGCATGTGCCCCTCAGCCCGTTTCATGCTCCTGACCATTCTGCAAGCGCCTGCCTCCATCCCCTGTTCTTCAAAATTCTCGCTCCTCTAATCTGGGGCTGTGTGAAGATCTGACCTTCACTTCTCCTTCCACAGCCTTTGTAGACCTCCCAGAGTTACTGCAGCATCTGGACAACAATTTTAAATACTGGAAAGGACTCGACGAAATGAAGCTGCGGAGTATCCGACCACCTCCGGAACCAGAATAGTATGTGACCCTGTTGTTGGTGTTCTCGTATGACACACTGTGAGAAAAGGAGGCAGCTGTGCAGAGCCAGTGGGAGTCACTCTTTGAAGCCAGCACTGACATCACCACTCGTCACACTCACTGTGGATGAACGCTGTTGACCAGCGAAGTTAGGCTAAAGGTGAAGGCTGTGAAGTTGAAAGAGAAGTAATGGAGGTGCAGGTAGTGAAAGTGTTAACTCTCAAGCTGTGAAAAGTCATGCTGAAGGTGTTGAACGTCAAGGGAAAGGCAGTGAAGGTGTAGAATGTGAGTGGTGTAGGTAAAGGTGATGAGTATCAGGACGGTGAAGACTAGGCGAAGGTAGATGTTTAGGGGGTGAAACAGTGAAGGCTGAGGTAGTGAAGGTGGTGAACCTGGTGTGGGCCAGGGTGGTGGGCTCAGTGTGTATGTGGGGAAGGAGGGGGTGAACCTGGAAGAAAATGTACAGGTAGGGAAGGTGCAGAGTGCATCAGTGAAGGACTTGGAGGAAGCGAGGGTAAAGGTGATGATGAAAATGAACTTGTCAAATTAAGGCAGTGAAAAAGGTGAGTGGAGTTGGTTAAGGTCGTGGTAAACATGATCCAGATCAAGGTGAAACAGGGAAGGTTAAAGTAAAAAAGTATTAGGAGAAGGTAAACTTGAAGGTGGACAGGGTGAAGGATGGGGGTAAGGTCACGTCCACGTGAGGAGGTGTAGGGCAATGTGAAAGCAGTGACGGTTGAGAAGGTGTTAAAGGTGAAAATGCAGGTGGTCAAAGGGATGGTCTGATGAGAGAAGAACTTCAAACAGGGGGAGAAAGGAAAGTGCAGCTGGAAAACCTGTTAACAAGGTGAGGAGATAAAGGTGATGAACGTAGTGAACAAGGTGCATGCAGAGGTCAGGGTGCAGGAGCAAGTGCAGGCGAGGGTTGCGGACGGAGGACTGTGATGGGGAGGTGCAGGCAGAACGGTGGGGAGGCCTGGTGGAAGCACAGCAGTCAGGGTGAGGGGACAGGCAAGAAGGTGGCGAGTGCTGCGTCGAGGAGGAGGGCGCGTGCGGTGAATGTCAGAATGGTAACTGGTCGAGTGAAGGGGGCAGCTGTGAGTGAGGGGGCAGAGCAGGGTCACGTGACTGTGGGCAGGAAGAGTGAAGGTGGGGTGAGGTCGGGAAGTTGTAAAGGTGGTGAAGTGGAGGGCCGGCAGGTCACAGTGACGCAGGTGAGGTAGCCGTCAAGATGAAAGTGTGAAAATGTGAGCGTGCAGGTGGTGAGTGGTAAGGTGTAGGGAAAGGCGGTGAATTTCACAGAGTCTGCATTCGGAAGGCAGGGAAGGCTGTCATGTCAGAGTGGTTCGTTTCAAAGAGAAAGGGGTGAAGAGAAGGGGCCGGTGTTGAAGACGGTGAGTATAAATTTGAGGGTGCAGGGGATGCATGGGTAGGGAGTGCAGATCGGGGTGAATATTTGAAACTGTAGGCGGTGAAACTAAAGGTGAGGTTGAAGGTGAAGAATTAGTTGAGGGGGGAAGATGGGGTGAAATGGTGAAGCGGAGGAAGGAGGTGATCTGGCGAAGGTCAAGGGAAAGGTTGCGCCCATGAATGTGTGGAGGGGGCAGTGTAGCTGGTGAAAGCAGAGGGCAAGGTGAGGAACGTCGTGAACAAGGTGCGTGAAGAGGTCAGGGTGCAGGCGAGGGTGGCGGACGGAACTGTGACGCTGAGGTGCAGGCAGAACAGCGAGGGGGCCTGGTGGAAGCACAGCAGTCAGGGTGCGGCAGGAGGTGCGAAGACGGTGAGTGCTGCGTTGAGGAGAAAGGACGGGGTGGCTGGAAGTTCAGGGTGAAGGTGGCGAATGTCAGAACGATGCAAATGTGGTCAAGTGAAGGGGGCAGCTGTGAGTGAGGGGGCAGAAGATGGTCACGTGAATGTGGGATAGAGGAGAAGATGAAGATGGTGCAGAAGAAAGAGGTGAAGGGAGGTACACGTAGTGGAGGTGTCAGGGAAATGGTAACGGTGGTGAAGTAGAAGGTCCCGAGGGTAAAAGTGACAAAGGTGAAGGTAGCCATGGAGATGAAAGTTCAAGAAAATGTGAGCGTGCAGGTGGTGAGAATGGTAAGGTGTGGGGAAAGGTGGTGAAGATGACACTGAGGTGAAGTTGGTGACGTTTGGGTTTTGGAAGGAAGTGAAAGCAACTAAGTTAAAGTTAATTCAAAGAGACGGCAAAAGCGTAGATATTTAGGTGATGCTGCTGAATGCTGTGAATATCCTGAGGGTGAAGGTGTTTAAGGTAGTGAACGTCAGGGTGAGGTTTGCAATGAAGTGACAGAGTTGTAAGTGGTACAGTGCAGGGTGAACTTGTTGAAACTGAAGGTGGGGAAACCAATGAGTTCAAGATGAGGGTGGCTAATAGGAAGACTGTGAAATGTGATGTACAGTCGTAGGTTACTTGGTGTAAATGTGAGGGTGAAGGTCACGAGTGTGACTAAGGTAAGTGAAGGTAGTGATGGTTCATAATCGTTGACTATTGTGGGTGGAGGTTAGGATGTTAAAAGTGAGTATGGCCCTGGCTGATGACTCAGTGGATAAGGTGCCAGTCTGCGAACCCAAAGGTCACTGGTTCGATTCCCAGCCAGGGCACATAACCAGGTTGCAAGCCAGGTCTCCAGCCAGGTCCATAACTGGGGGCAGGTGAAAGGCAACCATACATGAATGTCTCTCTCCCTTCCTTCCTCCCTCCCTGGAAATAATAAATAAAATCTTTAATTAAAAAAAAAGTGAGTATGGTAGGAGTAACCATGCCAGCTATTAGAGGTGGTGGGTGAAGATGGTTAAAATCAAGATGAAGGCACTGGAAGTGGTGAAGTTGGAAGTAAATGTTGTGGTTGAGGTGGTGAAGGTAATTCAGGAGAGGGTGATAATGTTGGAAGTTGTGTGGCAAAGATGATGGTGTTTAAAAAGTTCTGAAGAGAATGTACTAAAGGTCTGAGTGAAGGTGACCTCATTAAAGGAAGAAAAAACGAAGCCAAGGTGACGGTAATATTAATTGGTGAAGTGGTGCAGGTCAGGATGAAGGAGGTAACAGTGAAGTCTGTGTTGAAGTTGGGGAACAGGAAAGGTGAGTGGAGGTGAAGGGACTTTGTTAGGGGCAAAGTGGTAACGTAACAGTGAGTGTGTAAGTGGTAAAATTTGGTGAAGTGATGAAGGGTAAGTGTACGTGAAGAAAATGTTAACATCTGGTCGTAATAGGTGGTGACAGTGAAGGCTGAGGTGAGGGTGCTGAACAGCCATGGTGAATTGTAGGTGATCAGAGTGGCAGGTCAGGAAGGTGGTGGCTTAGGTCGAGTGTACGTCAAAGGGAAGCTGGTGAAGATCCTAGTGGAGGTCATGCACGTGGTGAACATGAGTCAAGGTGGGAGTGTGAAGGTGGTGAAGGTGAGGAATGTGTTTGGTGGAGGTCAAGGTGAAGTAGATGAGAGTGAATATACTGAAAATGAAGATGAAGGATGTGAATTGGAGGTTGAGAAGGTGAAGGTCAGAGGGAGGGAGGTGAAAACCTCTCTAACTTACCTTTGAACTTGGTCGTTAGACTTACCTTGAAGTCCTGTCTGCGTTCAGGTGAGCAGCTTCTCGCAGTGAGGTAAGCACTGAGAACCTCCCCTGACTTCCCCATAGCAGAAGGTGCAGTCGCTTTGCAACACTGCCGAGTGTTCCGGATTTTGAGGCTGATTACTAACATCAGTTACTAAAATGTTTTATACCGTCCATGGTTTCTGAGTTGAAGAGCCAAATTGTATTTTTTGGAGAGAGTGGGGGAAGGGAGGGGGAAAGAGAAGGGAAGTGGGACTGGTTGCCTCTCACACGTGCCAGCTGGGGACCTGGTCCCCAATCGGGTGTGTGGCCCTGATGGGGATCCGATGTGGCCTTTCAGTTACCAGGCCGCCCCTGCTCAGCCCCTTGAGCCGCACCAGCCGGCGCATCAAGGCCAACTTTAAATGCCGTGACTAAATGCGCACGGTTCACCTTCATTGTTGCACTTGTGTACACTATCCTTTTCATAACGCAAATTGAGTATAAAATGACATTTTTACACGATAGAAGTATGTGCTTTAATTTGTTGAAAAAGGTTCTATTTTTAGAGCGAGGAGGAGGAGGGAGGGAGAGAGAAAGATCGCTTGGTTGGCCTCTCGTAAGCACCCTGTTTAGGGACCAAATCTGCAACCCAGGCATGTGCCCTGACCAGCAATGAACTGGCCACCTAATGCACTTTGGAACGATGGCCAACCCACTAAGCCACACCAGTCAGGGGTAGAAATATGTGAAATGTTACACTTCGTTCTGACTTGGGTTAATCAGGAAAACCTGTTTTCTACAGGAGACAGGCTCCGCCTCTGTGAAACCAAATGCCTGAAACTGCTCTACTCACATGACGGACTTTGCCAGTGACTCTGCAAATTAACAGAAATTAGGACTTTTTTCATAAAATTTTATTAATGACTTCTCCAAAAGTTTGCCTTATTTTGTAGAGTGTTTATACCAAATATTCTCATAGAAACACAGCAAACATGGAATTTTTACTAAATTGACTTTTTAAAACCAATCTGTTTTCATCTTCAGTGGTAATCTTTAAATTCCAGATTTATAAAGGTTCTGTATCTTCACATTTTCAATAAATGTCGTACCATAAAAAAAGATACATGATGACATATCCAAGTACTTGTTATTTCACTTTAAACTTGCTTTTTCCAAGATATAAATGAAATTAAACTATTTGTTTTTAAGAATTTGTGTGTCCCTTTTTCTTTGGTGTTTTATAGGAAAATATTTAATCTTTCTCTCCCTCTAAGACTATTTATTGACAGAAAAGATAAATGACTATTTCAACATCACAAAAGGTCATGAACATGAAAAATTCTTCGAACTAGTTTAACTCATCATGTGGACACCTTAGGCATCGTTGTCTAAGGAAAGAAAGGCCCCTTTGACTTGTGTGAGCTTGTGACCTCAGGTGGCAACTGGAGACTGAGGTGGGAAGATACCCTGTCCCCTCCCCTGCACGTGCCATGGAAGTGAGGTGCCCACCACAAGCAAGGCGGCCGTAGTGAGGTCGGGACAGCAGCTCAGGTAATACTAATACCTGGGGTTTGCACGACAAGAACCAGGACTCAGGGAACCATCTGAAACAAAGCATGAGTGAGTATGCTTAATGTATCTGAAGAGAAAAGAAGCGATCGAAACCTTAAGGAAGGCAAACCAACATAATTTACAGAACAACAGGTAGATTTCAAAGAGAACCAAACACATTCTAGATAGAATGAATATCATCATCGAAACCAATAAACCTCTACAGGTTTAACAGAAGACCAGACATTACAATACTAGTGAATTGGAGGCTTAAGGTATTCCGCATGCAGCAGACTAAAAATGGAAAATACGAGACAATTAAAAAGAGGGAGAGTAGAATGGTTGTTTCCAAACACGTCTGAACAGTGAGATCAGGAAGGGAGAATAAACATGGCCACACACTATCCAGTGAAGCCTCGGGGGCCCTCAAGGTTTGAACCACAACTCTGATTTCAAGAGCACACTGGTCCCAAGTAGGATCAATCAAATAGACCCACTTGACATGAACTGAAGAGCACAGAATTCAAAGCAGAACCTAAAGGCTGAGCAGACAGACCCTCTAGCATGGAACTGGTTTTAGACTGCCAGCAAACTTCTCTCATCTGCATCAGACAAAGTAGTAACATTTCAAAATACTGAAGGAGGCTGTCATGTCAACCTGAAAGTAGACACCTAATGAAACTAGCGCTCAGAGAGAGGGTAAAATAAGCCTAATAATTCCAGACATGCACCCACAGCTGCTTACACACAGACCCTGTGGGAAGAGATGCTGGAAGATGTATGACGTGTGTCCAGAAAGAAGAGGCGGTTACCGAAACTGGTGGTCAAGGAAGCTGTTGGTAGCATATTTCAGTGCGGAAGCAGCCACCCAAAACTAGATAAGCGAACTGTTCAGCAGGGACAAGAGGGTTATGTGTTACAGATGAGACTTTCAGTGTGATTACTTACAAGTTAGGGGAAATTGTTGAAGGAACAGAAAATATGTAATTTAAAGTACTGACAAAAATGTGAAGGAAAGGGAACCTTCATGTACCATTGGCAGGATTATAAATTGGTCCAGCCACTAAGGAAAACAGCATGGAGGTTCTTCAAAAAATTATTATAGCCCTGGCTGGTGGCACAGTGGATAAGGCGCTGGCTTGCAAACCCAAGGGTCGCTGGTTCGATTCCCAGCCAGGACACATAACCAGGTTGCAAGCCAGATATCCAGCCAGGTCCGTAGCTGGAGGCATTGATGTTTCTCTCCTTTTCTTCCTCCCTCCCTTCTCCTCTCTAAAAATAATAAAATCTTTTTAAAAAATTAGTAATTCTAGGGAGCAGTTGAGACAAGAACCTAGGTAAAGGAACCATGGACATGGACAACAGGTGGGATTGACTTTGGGGGGAATGGGTGGGTGGGGAGGACGACAGAGGGGAGCAAAAAGGGGATGCAAGTAATAACAATAATAAAATTATTTTAAAAAATTAGTCATTCTATTTTTATGACCCAGCAATTCTACTTCTGGGTATCCCAGGAAACCCAAAACCCTAATTCGAGAAGATATATGCAGCCCTATGTTTATTTCAGCATGATTTACAACCTCCAGGACATGGAAGCAATGCAAGTATGTAGTGGTGGAAGAATGGGTAAGGAAGATGCGGTGCATACGTGTGTATGTACATGACAGAATACTACTTGGCATTGGGAAGGTATAACACCTGTGACCTGCAGCAACATGGATGGACCTAGCGAGTATTAGACTCAGTGAGAAGTCATACAAAGATATTATCAGGATTTCACTTACATGTGGAATCTACAAAGTAACAGATGGCTGCTGGATGGGACAGGGGTGAGCCACTGAGAAGGACAAATCAGCCGTTACAGAGCAGCCCCAGGGATGGGTAGGAAGTGTATTCAGCGGAGGGAACGCAGTCAGTAACACTGTAGTAATTGTGTGTGGTGTTGATTTACCAGGAGGTCACTTCATAACCTGTGGAAATGTCTAACCACTATGTACACCTGAAACTAATACACTGAATGTCAACTGTAATTGGTATTTTAAACACTTGTCACAAAGGGTTAAGCTGGGGAGGACTGCTCCCTGTAAGAAACAATTTTCAATGTTCAGAACAAGCAAACATGTAAACAAAGTATGGAACTGGCTGCTTATGGCTACAAAATAGGGAGTGACAGCTAACGGACACAGGCTTTTGGTGACCACTAGGTTGGAGTGACAAATGCCCAACCCCAGGAAGATACGAAAAAAACACTGAGTTGTGTACGCTAACTGGGCGAACTGTATGCCATGGGAGTTATACTCCAACAGAGCTGCTTATTAAAAGAAAAAGAAAGAACTGAGACCTCAGGCTACGGGACCCCGTGGCAGACAAGTTTCTGATGTGGCTCCTGGCCTCCCGGTCTTCAGAGCCGTGGGTGGGACCTCGCACCTGCTTCCAAGCAGCAGCATGGCACCAATGGTGGAGTGTCGCATCCAAGGTGCAGCTGCAGAAGGTAGGCTGTTAATTAATTCCCGAGGGCTGCCCTGATGAATTACTGCAAATTGGCGGCTGAAAACCACCCATTTATTTTCTCATAGTTCTGGGGGCCAGAGGTCTGAATCAAGGTGTTGGTGGGGTGGGTCCTTCCACAGACTCCAAGGGAGAGATAGTCCCATGCACCTCGCCCAGCTCACTGCAAGTGCCAGCAATCCTGGTCCCCTCCCTCACCGACATGATTCCACCTGTGGCTCCATCTTCACACGGCCTCTCCTCTTCCTAGAACGACTCTAGCCATTTGGGGCTCACTCTGAATCTGATGGCTCCATTCAACAGACCCTGTTTCCACATGAGGTTCCAGGGGCCTGAACTGTGGGGGACACTATTCAACCCAGTAAAGACCATGAACCTGTCCTGCTCACACCCTCTTGTTCCTGTTTACTTGCCCTGATGAAGCAAGCGGCCCTGCTGGAAGCTGCCCCTGGGGACACCGGCGGGGAATGGCAAGTGAGGGCGGCCTCCAGCCCACAGGGGACCCTGCAGCATCTCCCACCTGCGTGTGCTGGATGTGGGTGAGGCCACAGCTGCAGCGGGCGCCTTGATTCCAGCGCTATGAAGGGCCCCGAGACTCCTACCCACAGACACAGAG
The DNA here is from genome assembly GCA_004026585.1 of Noctilio leporinus. NCBI lineage: Eukaryota > Metazoa > Chordata > Mammalia > Chiroptera > Noctilionidae > Noctilio > Noctilio leporinus. The sequence goes on from PVIW01001200.1 coordinate 314,062, forward strand.
AGTGAATGCTGCTTTTACCATTCAATTCAGGGTCACTTGTTACCCAGTAATAAGTGACTAATACATGTAGACAGTATCAGTATCGGATAAAAAGAACAATGTAGACAGTATCAGTATCGGATAAAAAGAACAAAGGGCTACAGATGGCAACTGGGAAAGAGCTTACAAACAACACTGAGGGAGAAGGCTGACGTGCACTATGACACCACTGCGTAAATTTTTTGAGGATCCAAAACAATACACCGTTGCTCATGGACAAATTAATAGTGGGAGTGTTAAAATGTTCAGGAAGTTGGGCCCTGGCTGGTGGCATAGTGGATAAGGCACCGGCCTGAGAACCCAAAGGTTGCTGGTTCGATCCCCAGCCAGGGCACATAACCAGGTTGCAAACCAGGTCCCCAGCCAGATCTGTAGCTGGAGGCAGGTGAAAAACAACCATACATAGATGTTTCTCTCTCTCTTTTCCTCTGTCCTTTCCCCTCTCTCTGAAAAATAATTTTTAAAAAATGCTTAGGAAGTTAAGCAGTGTGACCGGCTTGTGTGGAATTAGCTAAACTCCAGGTGTGCACCCACTGGGATGCCGAAAGCTTTCCCGCCAAACTCCCTTGCCCCTGGGTTTAGGCATCTCATTTAGGTTCACCAGTCACCTGCAATTGTACAAGACTGATTTAGAACGAGTCAGGAAGACTCCACCAAAAGACTATTAGAAACAGTAAAGTTGTGGGATACAACTTTTGTACAAAACCATTGCACAAAAACCAGCGTTACTATGTACTAATGAAACATCAGTATCAGAAGAAAAAAATGAAGAAAACATTCCCACTTGCAATTGCAACAAAAAGAATAAAATAGCTAGAAATAAACTTAACACAGGACATGGGGACCTCTATGTGCAAATTACAAATGTGAAGGAATATTGAGAAGACACAAAGAAATGGGAAGGCACTCTATTCATGGATGGGGAGAATCAACATAGTTGAAATGACCATACTCCTCAAAGCAATTGATAGATTCAATGCAATCTCTACCAAAATACCAATGACCAAAAAAATTAAAAAAAAAAAAAAAAAAGAAAAGAAAATTTTCAAAGAAATATATAAAAATACTCAAATTTGCATAGCACCACCAAAGACCTTGAAGAGCCAAACCAACTGTGAGGGGCAAAAAAACAGAACAAAGCGAAACAACAACAAAGCCAGAAGTATCACACTCTGACTTCAAATTATACAACAAAGCTACAGTCATCAAAACAGTATTGTGCCGGTAGAAAGAGAGACAGACCAATGGAGCAGAACTGAGAGCCCAGAAATATACCCAACATTTATGGTAACTAAATTTTGACAAAGAAACTAAAACCATACCATGGAGAAAGGGAAGCCTGTTCCGTAAATGGTGTGGGGAAAGTTGGAAAGCCACATGCAAAAGCATGAGACTACACCGTCATCTGACACCATCCACAGAAACTCACTCAAAATGAACTCAAATCTTAAATATTAAGACTCGAAGCAATAAAACACATAAAAGAACATACGTACTAGGTTTCTGAGAACTTGCTCCTGAAGATAAGGGAAGTAAAAGCAAGAATAAATGGACAGCACTACAGCAAACTGAAAAAACCTGCACAGCAAAGGAAACCATGAACAAATCAAAAAGACAACCAACTGAATAGAACCCATTCGCAAACGATACCTCCAATAAGGGGCTAATACACAAATATATAAAGAATCCGTACACTCAGCCACAACAAAACCCAATTAAAACATAGACAGAGGACCTCAACACAGCCCCAAGACACACAGATGGCCAACAGACACATGAGATGCTCGGCCTCACTGGCTATAAAGCTGTAAGGGAAGCGGAAATCACAGTCACAATGACAGAGCATCTCAGACCTGTCAGAACGATTCATGGAAGGAAGACAAGAAAGAACATGCTGGAGAAGATCTGGAGAGAAAAGGAACCCTCGCTCTCTGCTGGTGGGGCTGTAAACTGGTACAGCCACCATGGGAAACAGTACGGAGGTTCCTTTTAATGCCATCACAGGTGACTGGATAAAGATGCTGGGATACGTACATTCATCCTCAGGCAGGCAACAGATGAAACGCTGCCATCTGCCGCAACGCAGATGGATCTTAAGCGTACCATTGAGAAGGGAAGTCAGTCAGATGAGAAAGAAATGACCACAGCATTTCACTCACAGGCAGGATGTAACGCAGAAAGCAAGAAACCAACAAACTCCCAGACGGCAGAACAGTGGTGACTAGGTGAGGGTGTGGGAGGGGACAAGGAGAGCAAATGGGGTTAAATATAGGGTGACCGGAGACCAGACTTCGGGTACTGAGCACACAGCATGATATACGGATGATGTATTATAGAACTGTACACCTGAAGGTTATAAAATGTTACCACGATAGGTGTAATTTTTTTTAAAGGAGCTGAGTCTCACGCGGACATAAGCACACAGAGGCATCCGTCTGTGCACCAGAAACTTTCCAAAGGGGGCAGAAAAAGATCAAAGAAAAGTAGAAAGCAGTTTGGCTCCCCAGTTTCCTTCCAAGACGACACCAGACATGGGTGAAGTGGCTTCTGACAAGGAAACGGTCTCCCCAGGGTTGGGATCAGAAACAACAGAGGAAGGAACCACGAAATCCATCAGCTCACCACGGGCTCAGGAAAAAGTTGAAGGTGAATAAATGTTGAACAATGTGTCTCATCCTGCTATTAAAAAAAAAAATCTCAGAAAGTTAGTAACTGCCACACGTATGTAGTTAATTACACACATGCCCGTCGCTCCAACCATTCGGCCTCACACCATGGAAGACGGAATGTGCGCTGACCTTTGCCAAGTGAAGGGCCACAAATGAGATGTTTTCTTGCGTCACCCTTCCCATTTCCTCTCACCCCCATTTCATCAAAGCCTCCAACCCCAGCTGAAAGGCCCCATTCTTGGCTGATGGACGAGGTCCAATTTAATCTAACAAAGGAGGAAACGCACTCAGCCACCAGGAAGCAATAGGATTAATTGAGGGGCCAAAAGCAACACTGCAGACTGCGGGGCGAGGTGGCGGCTTAACCCAGGGTTATGGTCACTGAGCGAGAAAGGGGCCGACAGCAAACTACACAAAGGGACGGCGGGCGGTGCAGTGTTTCTTTCTTTCTTTTTTTTTTAATTTAGTGAGAGAGGGGAAGGGAGGGAGAAAGAGAGGGAGAGAGACATCCATGTATGGTTGCCTTTCACCTGCCTCCAGCTACGGACCTGGCTGGAGACCTGGCTTGCAACCTGGTTATGTGCCCTGGCTGGGGATCGAACCAGCAACCTTTGGGTTCACAGGCTGGTGCCTTATCCACTGAGCCACCAGCCAGGACTTGGTGCAGTGTTTCTAAAAATAAAAGTCATGGCTAAGAACTTATCGGGATTTTCAGATTAAAAATAAGTTTCCTCCTGGACATGAGGACTAGCCTCAGACCATGTTCGGCTTGAATCACCTCCAAACACCCATGGTTTGGCCACAGGCCTGATCTAAGGCTCACTGTCCACAGAGAGGGTGCAACTCCCAGAAGGAAAATTTCGGAAGAAAAACTTTCCTTCCAAATGATTTTATGAAGGGTGAAAATTCAAGTTTCCCTTAAAATTAACTTTTAAAACTTAAAAATTAAAAAAAAAAAAAAAAAAAAAAGGTTATATTTATTTTTAGAGAGGGGAAGGCAGGATGAAAGAGAGAGAAATATCAATGTGAGAAACACTGAATGGATGCCTGTCACGTACCCCCAACTAGGGACTGGCCCGCAACCCAGGCCTGTGCCCTGACTAGGAATTGAACCTGTGACCCTTCCATTTGCAGGCTGGGGCTCAATCCACTGAGCCACACCAGCCAGGGCCAAAAAAGAATATTTTCAGTGTGCTCCATTCCAAGAATTTAAGTTTCCAGAATTTCATGCAAGAGTAAAAGTGAAAACAAGCTAAATGCAACCATAAAAGCTACAATGTCCTCTAACTGCTAGAGTGAGCAGCAAGTTTAGCTTCTGAGTTTCCTAGCAGCCAAAGTAAAAACAGAACAAGATCAGTTCAGTGATGATAAAGTCAGTTAGTTGTCTAAGAGTCTGTTCTTAATAGCGACTCCTGTGGGATACTCTGTAAAATGGTCCTGGCACTTCCTTCTGATTGGGATTAATACACTTGGACCATGATGCCAAGACCCCTAGAGCAAAGCTCACCTGTCATGATTAACGTTGATACTCTCACTGCCCACAGGAAGGCCTCCAACTCCGCTTCACTGACACCGGCTCACGAGTCACGGCTCCAGGAATGGCACGTGGGTCCCATTCTGCCCAGTAAGTCACTAAGGAAAGTCTACGGGGATTATTCGAAGGAAGTTCTCACTTCCACCAGGCAGCCCCCAACAGCAGGAGACCGTCTTCACCCTCCACATGGGCTGGGCCTCCATGGAAACAGGAAACAAAAGAGTTCTGGGGTTGATGTACGAATACTGGTTGGACAAAATAGACTTTATTCCCAAAATGATTACGAGAGAAAAAAAGACATTGTACTTTAATAAGGGTCAACTCACCAAGATGATTTCATAATTATAAGCGTATGCCCTCAGCCACAGAACCCCAAAATGTAGGAAGCAAAACCTGACAGAATTGAAGGGAGAAACGCAGCTGTGCAATGGTTCTAGCCTTCCATAATGGATGGAACATGTAGATAGAAGAGAAATTAAACAACAGGTATACAGGTGCGCACGATGCATTGCCGATAACTTTGCATCTCATTTCATGCACTTAATTTTGAAAAACTGTTTCTAAGGTTATGATTTAACATCATTGTTTTAGATATAAAGAATTAAATTCTGAGAGCAACTGTCATGTCCATGTGGAAGGAATGCAATGTTAGAGCAACCGTCACTTCTGGACTGCGTGCAGGGCGAACTGCTAAGGAAACTGCAGATTTCAATAACATCCCTTTATGTACAGTTCACAAGGTGATGAAGGTGTGTGATGCTGATCCTGATGTGGCCACACCAACAAGGAAACGCCTAAGGTACACAAGGATCGCACAAGTCCAGATATTTCACAGAATCCAGGAGATCATCAATGAAGATTCGGGAAAGTCAATGCGTCCATTAGCAAGAGAACTGCCAATGTCGGATTTAACGGGTTGCAAGATTATTGCTGAAGGTACCAGATACGATCGTATGTTCTTAGAAGAGGCCAGTTTATGACACAGCAGACAAAGGAAAGGTGCTTTGAAAAAAGTAAGGAAACCGCTAACAAAATTGAACAATCCCAAAGGAAAAAACCCTCTGATTTTCTTCTCTGATGAAAAGAATTCTTAGCAGGACCAAATAGTCAACAGAAGACACACAGGAAGCTCTGTGAGAATCTGAATGAAGTCCCAATTATCATGAAAATGAAATTTCCTGCTACAGAGATAGTGTTAGGTGTTGTCAGCAATGAAGGAGATATCATGACCCCGCATTTGTTTCCACAAGGCTAAAAGGTGACTGCTGATGTTTACCTTGATGTCTTGAGAGAAGTAGTTGTACCATGGATGAAGCAAGTCGCAAATGGACGTCATTTTATCTTCCAACAAGATGTTGCATCAGCACAGAACATCAAAAAGGGGCAAGAATTTCTCAGTGTCCATGTTCCTGAATTCTGGTCAAAGGAAATCTGGCCGCATAGTTCACCAGATGCAAATCCTTTAGACTATGATATGCACAGCGTTTGTGAGAGAGAAGTTAACAAACAACCTCATTCCGATAAAGAGGCTGTTAAAGCTAAGACTGAAAACATGATGATGTCCATGGATAAAGAAAAGTTAAAGTGTGCTCAAGATTCCGAAGTCAAATCAAGTATATTATTTCAGCAAATGGAGGGTTTTTTAAAAACAATTAAAATAATAATGACTATGTGTATGTATTTACATTTAATATATTTATTTCAAAATAGAACACTTTCGTGGTACGTTATTTCACTAAAATGTTGCCCCTTTATCATGTGCCCCCTGTATATACACAACACCCGATAAAAGCAAACTACACACATTCTTCTCAGGGACACATGGCACATTCTGTTCTCCAGGACAGACCGTAAATTAGGCCACAATACAAGTCTCAATAAACTTAACAGGACTGTAATCATACAACACACCTTTCCTGACCATAACAGAATGAAGCTAGAAATCAATAATAGACAAAAAATCTGGAGAATCCATAAGTACATGGCAACTGAACAATATAGTCCTAACCAATGAATGAAAAAAAGAAATGAGAAACTACTTAGAGATGAATGCACCTTATGAAACAAAAAATAAGAAAAAAGAAAACTAAAATGAAAGCTAACAGAAAAGAAAGGGGCGGATCTAAATTCCATCAATGTAGTTAACCCTGTCTGATGCCCCTTGGAGAAGACTCCGTCCCACCCAGCTCACGGGCCCACCCAGCTCACGGGCCCTATTAAACAAGCAGCAGCTGCCTGGACAAGCTCCAGGCCTGGCACCCACAGCAACAGCCTGGGGTTCACAGCTTGGCTTCGCCTGGGAAGCTGCAAACCCAGCACAAGTAGCAGCACCTCCGACTGCTTACAGCTCACCCAGGGGGGCCCCAGGTAAACACAGGTGGGCTGACCCTGCCTGCACCACTGAGAGACCGCGGGGCCTGCACACCCAGTGGGCAGCTGAAGGCCACATCAGGGCACCACCAGCTGACCCTGCAAGCTGACTCTTCATGGAGGGTGGAGGTGGGTGGTCAGTGGTCACAGCTGGTCCCTGCAGATGGCTGGCCTGGGTACATCCCTCCCATTGACCTGCCAGCAGCAAGCAAGGCTCAAGAACAAGAGGAGGTGCACTCAGCCCACACGAAGGGCGCACCTCAGGTACCCAGCCTGGGAATGAGACATGGCGTCAAAGCAGCGGTACCCAGTACACAGAAATGAACATAGGGAGGCTGCCAAACTGAGGAGGCAAGGAAACATGTCCTACATGAAAGAACAGAACAAAACCCCATGAAAAAAACTAAGCAAAATTGAGAGAGCCAACCTATCGGATGTGAGGTCAAAACACTGGTGATTAGGATGCTCAGAGAGAAATGTTGAGCGTGGCCACAAAATGAAGTTAGAAGTGATGTCACGCAACGTGAAATCAAGAAAAATATACAAGGACCCATCAGTGCTGGGAAGGAAGCCAGGATTCAAATCAATAACTTGAAACAAAAGAAATAAATATTTACCCAAAACAGAAGAAATAAGAATTGAAAAAGCAAGAAGAGGATTAGAAACCTCTGGGACAACTTTTTTTGAGGGGGGCAGAGACAACTTTTAAAAGTACCAACATCCGAGTCATAGGGGTGCCAGAGGGAGAAGAGGAAGAATAAGACAGTGAAAACTTATTTGCAAAAATAGTGAAAGAAGAACCTAGTATAAAGGAACCATGGACATGGACAACAGGTGGGATTGACTTTGGGGGGAATGGGTGGGTGGGGAGGGGGACAGAGGGGAGCAAAAAGGGGATGGATGTAATACAACAACAATAAAATTAAAAAAAAAAATAGTGAAAGAAAACCTCTCTACTTTGGTGAAGTAAACAGACATAAAAGTCCAGGAAGTACAGAGTCCCAAACAAGTTGAACCCAAAGAGGACCACACCAAAACACCTCATAATTAAAATGCCAAAGTTAAAGATAAAGAGAATCTTAAAAGCAGCAAGAGAAAAGCAGCGAGTTACCTACAAAGGGGTTTCCATAGGACTATCAGCTCATTTCTCAAAAAAAAAAACAAAAAAACAAAACACACCTTTGTGTTAGGGCCCAAGACCCCATGTTGCCCACCCTGAAACCTACCACCTGTCAGGACTTATAAAACAGACTGTGGTCAGCGGTCACTGTGTTCTCGGCAACTGTGGCCTGCAGTCAACACCCATGCTGAAACAGAGAGGGTGTCCATCACCGGCCAGGCACCTGATCCCAAACTTCGCTATGGTCAGGGGCAATGGAGGCAGAGCCGCCAGCCTCCTGCTGAGACTGGATTTCTCTTCCAGTGAGCATTTCCCAGGAACAAGGGCCATAAACCTCCTGGACTTTCTGTTCCCTCAGCAACCATCCCTAACCGGAGGGCATTGTTATTTCACCTACATCCTGGACACGAGCTGACCAGGAGGGTGACTCAGCCCCCCTGGGGTCAGCCCCATGCCCTTAAAAATCCCCCTACCCCTTCCCTTGTTGCTGTTTTCTGCGCAGACTCTGCCTGTCTGTCTGAACATACTGCAATCAAGGCTTTGAACTGGTCCACTTTACTCTCCCTTCTTCTGGCCACAAAGCTAATCCTGCAGGCAAGAAGGGCCTGGCAACAAGTATTCAAAGTGATGAAAAGCAAAGTCCTACAACCAAGATCACGCTATCCAGGAAAGCTGTCACTCAGAGTGGAAGAGCAGATAAAGTGCTTCCCAGACAAGGTCAAGCTAAAGGAGTTCATCATCACCAAACCATTATCATAGGATATGTTAAAGGGACTCAAGAAAAAGAAGATGAAAGCTATGAACATTAAAATAAACTCACAAGTATCAATGATAGAATCTAAAAAGTAAAAACATGAGTAAGGCACCGGCCTGCGAACCCAAAGGTCACTGGTTCGATTCCCAGCCAGGGCACATAACTAGGTTGCAAGCCAGGTCTCCAGCCAGGTCCGTAGCTCGAGGCAGGTGAAAGGCAACCATACATGGATGTCTCTCTCCCTCTCTCCCTTTCCCTCTCTCTGCATTTAAAAAAACAAAACAAAACAAAATAAACAAAAACAAACTGAGCAACTAGATCAGGAACAGATTCACAGGTATGGGGATCATTTGCAGAGTTCTCAGCTGGGTGAAGGAAAGGGAGGAAAGGGGTAAATAACACAGGGATCAAGAAGCATCATTGGTGTGAACAAAATAGGCAAGGGGTGTCAAGAATAATACAGGAAAGGATAAAACAAAAAACTTAGATGCATGACCCATAGACATGAACTAAGAGGGGGGACTGCTGAAGGAAATTGGGGGTTCCGAGCAGAGGGGGACAAAAGGAAAAAATTGGAACAATCCCAACAGCATAGTCAATAAAATATACTCTTAAAAGCTCGTGCTCATGGCTCACTGCCCTGGGCTTGCGGTTGGACGGCACACTGGCCTGTCTTCTCCATGGGCCACGTGACCTTAGCAGTACATGGCCCGTGGCCTCCAGGGGGAAGTGTCTCCCTCTTGCTGCCTGGCAGAGCACTTGTGATGCCTTCACACACTCTCTGGCCCGAAAGCAAGGGATTTGAGGCCCAAGACGCCGTATGACAATGGTGGGCTGGCACCTCACACAGCCTCCAGGGGGGAACCGGAAGCCAGAGAGCAGCTGGGAACAAGCTAAGCTACCTGGATGACCCCTCGCCAACACCCTCAGTTTCCAAAGGAAGACTTTCAGGAGGAAAATAAAGAAGAGGACTCTGATAAATTAACTCCTAAGGGCAGGGCTATAGCTTTCCCTCAAGCTGGTGTCACCTGGAGGGGAGTGGCCAGCTTGAAAGGCGGCTCCCCCAGCACAGCAGATGCATTAGCACATGGGTCCCGTCAGCTCCCCTTCAGTTCTTTTCTCAAATGCGACATAGAAACTATCAGTAACAGCCAGGAAGAGGTGAATACAATTTCTGAATTGAAGAAGGAATCAACAGCTGCTAGATGAAGCAGAGGATCAGATCAGCAAGCTGGAGGACAACGCTGAAAACATTTCCAGACAGTGTAACAAAATGAAAAAAGACAGAAGAAGACTGAAGAGGTGTTAAGAGAGCTGCAAGACAACATGAAACATAATAATATCCATATCATAGGGATATCAGGAGAAGAGAAGGATAGAAAATCTGTTTGAAAAAGTAATGACAAAAAAGTTCCTTAACCTGATGACCGAAAAAGTCACACAAGTCCAGGAAGCACAGAAGGTCCCAATGAGAGTGAACCCTAACAGGCCCAATTTCAGACACATCGTAATTAAAATGGCAAAATTTAAAGACAAAGAGAATCCTAAAATCATCAAGAGAGAAAAAGCTAATAACATACAAGAGGGCTCTGGTAAGACTATTAACTGATTTCTAAACAGAAACACTACAAGCCCGAAGGGAATGGCAAAAAATACCCCAAGCAATGAAAAACAAGCCTCAAACCAAGGCTACTTTAGCCAGCAAGGCTCTCATTCAAAATGGAAGGTGAAATAAGGAGTTTCCCAGACAAAACAAGGCTAAAAGAATATATCTCCACCAAACCAGCATTGCAAGAGATGCTAATGGGTCTGCTTTAAGAAGATGAAACAGAGAGACAGAGAGGAACACTGGTACAAAGGAGAAACATGACAATGAATAAGTACCTCTCAATAATAACATTAAATGTAAATGGATTAAATGCACCAATCAAAAGACTTAGGGTAGTAGGATCAAAGATGGTGACAGAGTAGAGAGCAGTGCTGATGGTGTTCTTGAGTACCAGAGCAGCTAGAGGACAGGATAGGGAGCGCAAGACGTCTTCAGGTCCCTAAGAATTGGAGGGGTCAGCATCTGGACACAGGAGAGCACAGCCCAGAGGCAGCAGAGATCAGCAGGAGAGCAGGTGAGGGGGCTCCCGAAGGACCGGCCGGCGGGCCAAGGTCAGCTCTGGGCAGGGGCGGCTCTACCCAGAGAGGCGTCTCTAACTGAAGCAGCTCCAGGCTCCCTGGTGACTAGAAATCTGAACAGAGAAGTGTGGGCAGTGAGGGCAAATGCTGGAGGGAACGAGGAATTGATCTCCTGCAGGGGAGGGACTGTGTGAGAGCCTCGCTAAGGCAACAGGGGGAGGGAGCTCCTCACGGGGCCAGAGGCGGAGGAGAAGAGTCCTGCGGGAAACAGGAGCCAGGGGAGCAGGGAAGTGCACCGGCCAGGGCAGTGAGAGGGCCGAAAATGGTGCTGCTGGGCCACCGGGGAAACAGCAGCTTGAAGCCCCTGCGACAGGGGAGGCCCAGCCCTGTGCACCCACACAGGCCCCCAGGCTCCCAGGCTCCCATGGAAACTCCAAACTGCCAGTCAGGAACTAGTAGCTGGGACAACTGACCTGCCCATTGCCGGGGACAAAGGCCACACTGCAGACATGCTGGGAGGGTGCATCACAGAGGCCGTGTAAAGGACTCCTCGGAGAGCTGGTTGGCATGGAGGATTGGCCCTCGCCCAGGGGAGCTGGGCAGTGTTGGCGGACAGGGGCGCCTCCTCCGGGAGCTATGGGAGCAGGGCCAGTCATCACAGGAACCAGCGAGGTTGCAGGCTGCCCTGCAGGGGTGCCAGGTGCCCCTCACAGGCAGGGAACTTTGCCAGGAGTTGGAGGGGACACCCTGCGGGCCCCAGAACACCAGCAGCCCTAAAACCCAGCCAGGCTACTGAAGGCCCAGCCTACCTGGGGGCTGACACTCAGAATCAGCCCTGACTGTGACAATCATAGGCCCTGCCACTCTAAGACCAGCTAGACTGTAGACTGCAGAGACCTGACCAAGACAAAGATGCAGCCTCAGGAAATGGATCGCTGCTAATCTCAAGCACCTGAGTTACACCGAGAGCTACATGAACAATTAACCCCCAACATATCCTTTTCACAAGTTACTACTCACATATTTTTAATCTCCCCCTATCTCAATCCACCTAAATACCCAAGACCCTCCCCCTACTCTTGATTTAAAGTCCACTCACTCTCTGGCTACAACCCATTCCCAGTCCTCAATCTAAGTATTCCTCCCCTCCCCAGCCACCTAAACCCTTTCTTTATTCTTTTCTTTCTTCCTTTTTCTTCCCCCCCCCCTTTTTTTTCCCCTCTTCTTCCTGTTAAAGCTCACAGGTCCTGGCTCCACCTGGACCAATCAGAGATCATAAAGGGTGAACAGCCACCTAAACCCTTTTTGCTTATTTATTTATTTATTTCCTGCTAAAAGCCCTCAGGTCCTGGCTCCATCCAGACCAATTAGGGATTATTAAGGGTGAACAACCACCTAAACCCTTTCTTCTTATTATTATTATCTTTTTTTTCTTTTTTATTTTCTTCCTGTTAAAGCCCACAGGTCCTGGCTCCATCTGGACAAATCAGGGACCACTAGGGGTGAACAGGGAGGCAGATGCGGCAACTATATACATAGGCTTACACTGTTCACTCATACTTGAGACTTTCTGATTCTCCCTCTCCTCATTTCTGTGAGAAAGGATAGAAGGAGCGTCTTGACTGGAAGGAAAGGAGCAACATACACAACCAATCCAGAGCACAACCAGACAGCCCAAATAAAGGCCACACCAAGAACAAGTGGAGAAAATCGGGGAGACTGCAACACTGAACTCCACACATCTCCTAACACAGAAGGGTGCTCAACAAAGGCAAGGAAGCAAAGCAGGTTAATCCAAGGAAAGAATAAAAAACAAAAAGCAAGCAACAGCAGACACCCAAAATGGGGGAAAAAAAATAATCAGTCCATCACCAAAAGGAAAGGAAGAATCCCCAGAAAGACCACCAAATGAGACAGAGGCACATGAAATACCAGATAAGGAATTCAAAAGAATGATGATAGAGAAGCTCAATGAGCTTAGCCAGCTCAAAGAAAACTACAAGGAACTCCAGGGAAGTTACAAGGAACTTACTGAGAGCTACAACAGCATGAAAAAGGACACAGAAACTACCAATAAGTGCCAGGAGGAAATGAAGAATACAATTTCTGAATTGAAGAATACAGTAGAAGGAATCAACAGTAGGCTAGAGGAAGCAGAGTACCGGATCAGGGAGTTGGAGGATAATGCAGACAAATACTCTAAGACAGTACAAGAGAATAAAAAAAGGCTGAACAAGATCGAAGAGGGTTTAAGAGAGCTGCAGGACAACATGAAACGTAACAACATCCGTATCACAGGGATACCAGAAGGAGAAGAGAAACAAGGAATGGAAAACCTGTTAAAAAAAGTCATGATAGAAAATTTCCCTAATATGGTAAGTGAAAACATTAATCAAGTTCAGGAATCACAGAGGGTCCCAATGAAGATCAACCCAAACAGACCAACACCAAGGCACATTATTATTAAAATGGCTAATTTCAAAGACAAAGAGAGAATCCTAAAAGCATCAAGACAGAAACAACAAATAACATATAATGGGGCTCCAATAAGGCTATCAAATGATTATTCAACAGAAACAATTCAAGCCAGAAGGGAATGGCAAAAAGTATTTCAAGTCATGGTAAACAAAGGCTTGCAACCAAGAATACTCTACCCAGCAAGGCTCTCATTCAAGATAGAAGGAGAAATAAGGAGCTTCCCAGACAAAAAAAAGACTAAAAGAATACATCTCTACCAAACCAGCATTGCAAGAAATGCTACAGGGTCTGCTCTAAAAATAAATAAATAAAATGAAGAAACAGAGAAAGCCAAAGAGGAATACAGATACAAAGGGAGAAAATGGCAATGAACAAGTATCAATCAATAATAACCTTAAATGTAAATGGATTAAATGCACCAATCAAAAGACACAGGGTAGCTGAATGGATAAGACAACATGACCCACATATATGCTGTCTTCAAGAGACCCACCTCAGAACAAAAGATCGACACAGATTGAGAGTGAAGGGATGGAAAAATATATATCAAGCAAATGGACACGAAAAAAAAGCTGGAGTAGCAATACTGATTTCTGACAAAATAGATTTTACAATGAAGGCCATAAAAAGGGACAAAGATGGACATTTCATAATACTTAAGGGAACAATCCATCAAGAAGAAATAACTCTGATAAACATATATGCACCCAACATAGGAGCTCCGAAATATAGAAGGAAAATCTTGGAAGACTTTAAGAAAGACATAGACAGCAACACACTAATAGTAGGGGATTTTAATACCCCACTATCAACAATGGAC
>PVIW01001201.1:0-142705 GCA_004026585.1 Noctilio leporinus
CATGGACATGGACAACAGGTGGGATTGACTTGGGGGGGAATGGGTGGGTGGGGAGGGGGACAGAGGGGAGCGAAAAGGGGATGAATGTAATACAACAACAATAAAATTAAAAATAAATAAATAAATAAATAAATAAAAATTTTACAAAAAAAAAAACAAAACACCAGCAAAATTAAAAGGGAACCAATGGTATGGGAAAACATGTTTGCCAATGATACCTCAGACAAGGGTCTGATCTCCAAAATATACAAAGAGCTAATGTGACTCAACACCAGGGAGACAGACAGCCCAATTAAAAAATGGGCAAAGGACCTAAGGAAGACATACAAAGGGCCCAGAGGCATATGAAAGAATGCTCAACATTACTAGCCATCAGAGAGATGCAAATTAAAATCACAATAAGATACCACCTCACACCTGTCAGAATGACAATCATCAACAAATCAACAGACAACAAGTGTTAGTGAGGATGTGGGGCAAATGGAACCCTGGTGCACTGTCTACCGGAATGTAGGCTGATGAAGCCACTGTGGAAAACAATATGGGTTTCCTTAGAAAACTTAAAATGGAACTGCTTTTTGATCCAGCAATTCCACTACTAGGACTATACCTGAAGAAATCTGAAACACCAATTCATAAGAACCTATGTACCCCTATGTTCATAGCAGTGTTATTTACAATAGCCAAATGCTGGAAACAGCCTAAGTGCCCATCAGGGGATGATTGGATCAAAAAACTTGGGTACATTTACACAATGGAATACTACACAGCAAAAAGAAAGAAGGAACTCCTACCCTTTGCAACAACATGGATGGAACTAGAAAGTACTATGCTTAGTGAAATAATCCAGTCAGTGAAGGACAAATACCATATGATCTCACCCATTACAGGACAATAATGAACAAAACTAACAACAAGCAAAACAGAACCAAATATATGAATACAGTGAATAGGCCTTCAGTGGGCAGGGGGAAGGAGGGCGGGGGAAGGGGGGAGGAAGAGGCAAAGAAGGGGAGCAGTTTAGATAAGAACCTAGTATGGAAGAACCATGGACACGGACAAGAAGTGGGATTGCCTTTGGGGGGGAGTGGGTGGGTGGGGGAAGGGGACAGAAGGGAGTAAAAAGGGGATGGATGTAATACAACAACAATAAATTAAATTTAAAAAAAAATTGAGCATGGATTTTCATGCTCAACTCTGGTCGATAAGGGAGGTAAACAAGATATGTCTTCAATCTTGCCAACTCTAATAATCTCAGATTGGCTTAAATACACATTTTCTTTAAACTCAAGAGATGATGATTCACTTTTCTGGAGTGGCCAGTAATAAATGCTACGCCATGGTCCTTTATTGCATTATATTTCATTTCATCTCTACCATAACACAGCAAGGTTTTTATAAATGAGAGAATTGAAGCTCAGAGAACCTATATAAAAATATACTTTAGTATTCATGTTCTTTCCACAGCATGGTAAAGAAACAATGATTTTCTTCTCTGGTCATTTGCGAATCAGTGTATGAAAAAGGCTCTGAAGGATACCAAACTGCTTAAAAGTGTACCTTTAGTACACATGAAAACAGTTTTAATTGCATATTCGGTTGATAAAGCCTGATATTTATGATATTATGTGTTGTAATTATAAAGAAAAAAGAATGCGGACTTTGGAGAAAGAAAGATACCATCTCAAATCCCAGCTCTGCTGCTTACCAGTGGTAAAATATTGATCAAGAACCTGATTTTCTACTCTAAACCCTTACATCACAACCCACTCTATGCTATCTATAGTTTTATAATTATATTAGCAATCATTTGACTTGTTTTGGAGTTAGTTGTTCATGTGACAGTCTTCTCAACCAACACATTGTGAGTTCCTAAAGGGCAATCACTTTAGGTTATTGACAGCATCCAAAATGTTACTTATACATAGAAGTGTTGCCATAAACATTCATTAGATGAATATATTATTATAAACAAAACAAGAAGGATTAGCAATACTAAGAGTTGGGGGGGAAATGGGGAGGCAATCTGGTCCAAAGAACAATTTGTCAATGATTATTAAAAGGAGTGCTATAAAAAATAAGGCCCAAATGTCTCCTCCACACATACCCTTCGGCACCCTACTCCATGATTCCTCCACCCATACCTTTCTTTCAATCCTTTGAACTGAAAGAAAACTACTGAAGAACAGGGACATTTTGTTCATGTTTGAATTCTCAGAAGTAGCATAGTATAATGCTCAATAGATAGCTGTAGAAGCAATCTGAATGGTAACTTTGAGAAGAAAGAGATGATTGCATGCAGAATATTCATCTCAAAAGGTAGAGTTACAGTTTTAATTTATTTTAAATTGTGACTCCTCCTTACTAAGGAATTCTATACCAAAGACTGAATAAAAAGCATGTCATACAACATGGTTCAGTCCATCTGAGAACTGTTTCCATTTTAGCACAGAATGTATTGAACTTTGGTGTTCCTGATTCACATGTTTCTAATGCAAATACATCAAACTTTTAATTATTTGAGGGTGAATTATCAAAGTGGTTGATTAGCAAGGCTTTTCGCTTCTTCTATTCCCTGTAACTACATAGACCTTTGTGCACCTTCTCCTTTTCTGGTGATGAATGGCAGTGGGATAACTCATTATGAATAAAGGAAATATCTGGGATGTTTAAATGGTGGTAAGAAATGCTTAAAAATCCAATATCACCTGTAGTTCTATTACTGGTCATAAACTGTATCAAAATAAAACATTCCACTATTCAAATAGTTCATCAGAGAACAATTTTTCTTTATAAAACCAACAAACTAACTAAATCATTTTATTTACAATAATAAACAGTGTTACATAGACTCAAATCATTGGCAGTATTTACACACACACGAGAAGGTGAATGTCAACATCACTGAAAGATCTGGTCAATCAGGCTTAGCCCAGTTTGTCTATGCCTTTCATTTAGTGACAGGAAATCTACCATCAGTCCCTGTCACTTAGTGGTCATTTTAATTTAATGTTTTATGTTTACTTAAATCCTTTGCTTTGATCCTTAAATGTAAGAAAAGCAGTCCTGTGAATATATGATAAACATTTTTAAGAAGTAGATATAATTTATTCTTTACATTTCCTATCACTATTAATATACTTCACGTAGGTGTGAACATCAGCTTCTATGCACACGAACACACACAACTCCCAGTTTAATGTCAACACATTTGGAAAAGACGAAAAATAACATAAAGAACCACCAATGTGTAAAGCACATGCGTGTGTATGTCATCTAGTGAGTATACATACTTATACATATAAAAAAAAATGAAAGGAGGAAAATAAAGTTAAATTGATTGAGTGGTGGGCCTCAGAGACACCATGTGTGGCTGCATGGATTGTTCACTACAGAATATCAGGGATCACAATAACTTTGACTGTAAGGTGGATGATGCCCCCTGGAGTTGCGCAATTTGGCAGTCTTGTTGGGCTTTCTTTTCTTTGAAACAAACATTTTCTTATGGACTTAAATATTCTATAAAAAGGACTAGACAGCCCTGGCAGTGGATAAGGCGCTCGCCAGTGAACCCAAAGGTTGCTGGTTCGATTCCCAGCCAGGGCACATAACCAGGTTGCAAGCCAGGTCTCCAGCCAGGTCCGTAGCTGGAAGCAGGTGAAAGGCAACCATACATTGATGTCTCTCTCCCTCTCTGCCTCTCTTCCTTCCTTTCTCTCTAAAAATAATAAATAAAATTAAATTAAAAAAAAAAGGACTAGACTGTAACAACAGCATCAGCTCATACTTCTTAATCTAGCTTGGTTGGAAGTAACTAGTTCCCTCACAAGGGGCTAGGGGGAAGAGAAATAAAAATAGAAAGGATGGGAGCAAGTATATAAAAGTAGAGTAGTCATGTTAAAATAACAATATATTTAAATATATATTTACATATTTTCTTTCTTTCTTTCTTTCTTTCTTTCTTTCTTTCTTTCTTTCTTTCTTTCTTTCTTTCTTTTCTTTCTTTCTTTCTTTCGAGAGGGGAAGGAAGAGAGAAAGTGAGAGAAACATCAATTGGTTGCCTCTCATAAGCCCCAACTAGGGATCTGGCCTGCAACCAGGCATGTGTCCTGAGTGGGAATCAAACCAGTGACTTTTTGGTTTGCTGGTCAACACCCAATCCACTGAGCCACATTGGTCTGGACAATAGCTTTATTTTCTAAAACATTTACTATGTGTCAGGTACTATTCATAGTACTGTGTACACCTTAACTCTTTTAATTCTCATAACCTTGGTAGTAGTTAAGTACTATTATCTATTTCATAGATAAGGGAATTGACTGAGATCTAGTGATGTTACATAACTAGCCCAACACCACATAGCTATAAGGGGGAAAGATGTGAGATGGGAGAGTAAAAGTTGATTGACTTGTCTCCTTTTTAATATTGTGACTATCAGTTGAAGGTCAGTTGGAGGCTCTTCTCAATTTAATTCATTATTTTCTCTTGCTAAAATATATATATTTTAGCCCTAACCAGTGTGGCTCAGTTGGTTAAGCATGGTTCTGCAAAGCAAAAGGTTGAGGTTTGATTTCCATTCAAGGCACATGCCTGGGTTGTGGGTTTGGTCCCAGGTCAGGGCACATGCAAGAGGTGATTGATTGATGTTTCTTTCCCTCTTTCTCCTTCCCTCCCCCTCTCTCTAAAAATGAATGAAATCTTTAAAATAAATATTTTATAGGAAAAGCTAGTCCCTTAAGAAGACCAATGGATGTAATACAACAACAATAAAATTAAAAAAAAAAAAAAAAAAAGAACACCATCTGTCTTCAATCATAAAATCTGATTTAAAGATAAAGAAAAAACTAAGTTCCAAATATAATTCTGATGAAATAATAATAATTCTCCAAAGTTGAAATATAAAATGCCTATTGTTACAGTTACAGTTAATACAAATGCTAAAGAGATAAAAGACTATTTTACTGTAAAAGTTCAAGTGTACAGCATTATAATTTGACATATGTATACATGACAAAATGATCACCACCACAAGTCTAGGTACCATCCATGACCATATAGTTGACCGTTTACCAATTTTGTCCATCTCCCAACCTCGTTCCTCTCTTGTAACCTCTACTCTGTTCTTTGTATCTATAAGTTTTTGGCTTTGTTTGTTTGTTTTGCTTCTTTTAGATCTACATGTGAGTGAAATCACCTAGCATTTTTCTTTCTGCACCTGATTTATTTCATTTAGCCTAATATCTTCAGAGTCTGTCCATATTGCAAATGCAAATTTTCATTCTGTCTTTATGGCTCAGTAGTATTCCATATATTTCTAATCTCCTTTATCTACTCACCCACCAGTGGACACTTAGGTTGTTTCCATATTTTGACTACTGTGAATATTGCTGCAGTGAACAACATAGGGGCACACATATCTTTTCAAATCAATGTTTTTGTATTCAGATAGATACTCAGAAGTGGAATAGCTGGGTCATATAGTAATTCCATTCTTAATTTTTAGGGGATCTCCATACTATTTTCTATAGTAGCTGCACCAATTTACAATTCTACCAATAGCATATAAGGTTTCCATTTCTCTACATCCTCCCTAAAACTTTACATCTTATCTTTTTGATAATAGCTATTCTAAAGGTGTGCATTTCCCTAATAATTAGGGATGCTGAACATATTTTCATGTGCCTGTTGGAAAAATGTTTGTTGAGATTCTTGGCTCATTTATTTTTTAAGTTTGATATTTTCAATTTTTTTTTTAAATTTCTTTCTTTATTAGTTGATTATGCTGTTATATTTGTCCCAATTTCTCTTCCCTTTGCTCCCCTCCACCCAGCACCCTTCCCTCCAGCAGTCCCACCCCCATTAGTTCATGTTCATGGGTGGTGCATACGAGTTCTTTGGCTTTACCTTTTCCTGTACTATTCTTAACATTGCCCTGTCTATTCCACACCCACCAACTATGCTTCTTAATCCCTACACCATTTCCTCCCTTCTCCCTTTTCCCTCTCCCAGCTGACAACCCTCCAATTGTTCCCCATATCTTTGATTCTGTTCCCTCTCTGGTTGTCTGCTTAATTTTTGTTTTTATTTTTTAGATTCTGTTGCTGATAGTTGTTGTCAGGATATAAAGCCCTCTGGGAAACTCTTGGGAATGAGTTAATGAAGTTAACCTGTCCGGAGATCCCTGGTGAGACAGTAATGAAGCATATTGCCTAATAGATAATCCCACTTAGCTCTTTCAGGTTAATGGACTTTTGGTTGATAAACTAATTTTCCTTTGAGGTGTACACCTGTGTAACTGCACAGTCTGTTCCCAGAATTGCTTCCCAGGTTCAAATGTATGACTGTGCTTTTTGCTGCTGCCTCAGCTTCCGTGCTGCCGCTGCCACTCTCCTACCTGGCTCCACCGCTCCCACCAGTCTGGCTGAGTATTTCTTTACTTCTTCATTTGTTGCACTTCCATGCAGTTCGATTTTCTGAAATTTCTTCTAGTTGTGAGGCAGGCACAATGTGTTTACCTAAGCCTCCATCTTGGCCATAAGTGACAATTTCCTCTTAGCTTATTTTTAAATCAGGTTGTTTGTTCTTTTGTTGTTGTTGTTATCTGTGATATCTATATATCTATATCTATGTATCTATCTATCTAAATATGGTTTTATTTATTATTTCCAGAGAGAGAGGAAGGGAGAGAGGCAAAGAGGGAAAGAAACATCAATGTATGGCTGCCATTTACCTGGCTCCAACTATGACCTGGTTGGAGCCCTGGCCTGCAACCTGGTTATGTGCCCTGCTGGGAATTGAACCAGCGACCTTTGAGATCTCAGGCCGGCGCCTTATCCACTGTGCTACCAGCCAGGGCTTCTCCCTTGCCTTTAGAGTCAGATCCACAAAGACATCACTGAGACTGATGTCAGGGAGCTTACTATCTATTTTTTCTCCTGGGAATTTTATGGTTTCAGATCTTACATTCAAGCCTATAATCCATTTTGAGTTAAGTTTTGTGCATTGGTGTAAGATAGGTATTACAGTCTTTTGTATGTGGCTGTTCAGTTTTCCCAACACCATTTATGAAGAGTCCTTTCTCTAGTGTATGTTCTTCTATTGCATACTGTAGGTTAATTTTCCACATCTGTATGGGTTTATTTCTGGGCTATCAACTCAGTTCTATTGATCTGTGTGTCTGTTTTGCACCAATACTATTCTATTTTGATTACTATAGCTTAGTAGTTCAAAATCAAGGCACATACTATTTCAGCTTTGTTCTTCTTTTTCAATATTGCTTTGGCTTTGGGAATGTTTGTGGTTCCTTATTAATTTTAAAATTATTTGTTCTAGTTCTGTGAATCATGCCGTTGGCATATTGATAGGCATTGCATTGAATCTGTACATTTCTTTAAAGTATGAACATTTTAACAATATTAATCTTTCAGTCCATGAGAATGGAGTATTTTTCCATTCATTTGTGTCATTTTCAATTTCTTTCATCAGTGCACAGATCTTTTACCTCCTCATTTAAATTTCTTCCTAGCTAGTTTATCCTTTTTGATGAAATTATAAATGGGATTGTTTTCTTAATTCCTCTTTCTGATA
Source organism: Noctilio leporinus (assembly GCA_004026585.1). Taxonomy (NCBI): domain Eukaryota; kingdom Metazoa; phylum Chordata; class Mammalia; order Chiroptera; family Noctilionidae; genus Noctilio; species Noctilio leporinus. Next base: position 7,588 of record PVIW01001201.1, read on the forward strand.
GTTCATTATTAGTATATGGAAACACCACAGACTTCTGTATGCTAATTTTGTATCCTGCAATTTTATTAAATTCATTTATTCATTCTAACAGTTTTGTGGAGGGATCCTTAGGATTTTCTATATACAGTATTATATCATCCACAAATAGTGACAATTTTACTTCTGCCTTTCCCATTTGTATGCTTATAATTTCTTTTTCTTGTCTAATTGCTGTGGCTTACCTTTCCAATACTATGTTGAATAAAAATGACAAGAGTTGGCATTCTTGTCTTGTTTCTGATTAAAGGAAAAGCTTTCAGATTTTCATCATTGAATATGATATCAACTGTAGGTTTGTCATATTATTTTTATGTTGAAATATGTTCTCTCTATACTCACTTTGTTGAGAGGTTTTAAAATCATAAGTAGATGTTGAATTTTATCAAATAGTTTTTCTGCATCCATTGAGAAGATCGTATGACTTTTATCTTTTATTTTGTCAATGTGAAGTATCTTGTTGATTGATTTGCAGATGTTGAACCATCCATGAATCCCTGGATAAATTCCAGTTGATCATGGTATATGATCCCTTTAATATATTGTTGCAGTTGGTTTGCTAACATTTTGTTGAAGATTTATACGTTTATCATCATTAAGAATATTGGCCTGAGCTTTGCGCAGTGGCAGTATCATTGTAGCTGATGAGGTTTATTGGAGGTGCGATTATTGCTAATTGAAAAGAATGTTGGCCTGTAATTTTCTTTTTGTGGTGTCCTTATCGGGTTTCCATATCAGAAGCCTGCTGGGCTCATAAAATGAAGTTGGAAGTTTTCATTCCTCTTCAACTTTTTGGAAGAATTGAGAACAGGTATTAAGTTTTGTTTGAATGTTTGGTTGGATTTGCTTTCAAAGCTGTCTGGTTCTTGACTTTTATGTGTTGGGGAAATAATTTTTAATTCATTAGTGGGCACTTTGTGCAATCTTCTGGTTTTTAGAGTGAAAAAATACAAATATTAGAAGGTGTGGAAACACACAGAGGCACTAATAGAAAAAAAAAGAACAATAAATAAACATAGGGAGAAACAAATGGCCTAAAATATTTCTAACATGAGTTTTTAGCCTTTGTATATCTGATTCCTTGTTTAATAATTTCTGAATGCTTACATTTCTGCACATATAATTTATTATATGGAATAATATTCATGTGGAAAAGACTTCAACTTCATACAAAATTTTAATCTGAAAGACCAACTTAATAAAATTATGACTTTAATAAGGAATTGCAAAAATTATCTGTGTATTTGCTCCAACTGCCTTATCCCAATGCTGCTGTGTTAAAATAAATTATTTGAGTTATTGAAATATTTAGAGCTACAAAGAAAAATGTAATCATAAAGTAGCATTTGCAATATGAACACTATTAAAGCTCTGGCCTGAAGAATGCTTGCAAACAGTCTATTCTCCATCTTGTCAAAACAACCTATTTTCTGAGCATGTTCAGAGTTTACATGTCTTCATTTATATCAGAATGTCAGGAATTGGAGAAACAAATATTTTGAAAATGATGTGCAATACACATTGTTTTGTCTGATACCTAATCTAATTGGAGCAACCTGTCAAATTCAAGAAATGTTACTTGGCTGCAGTGGGTAGGATGCAGACCTGGCCACCCACTCACCAGCTGCAGGAAATGAATTTTAAGTACTTGGTCATTTGTCCCAGGATAAAGAACAACTGCTAAATATTTTATCCCAATTTGTCAGCCTTGTCCTATTCCAGTGAATTCCATCAATCCAAGGCCAGTCACACTGTTTACTCTCTCCAGAACAATAAGCTTAGCCCAATAGGTTTATTTGTTTAAGTCATCTAGTGAATTCTTTTAAATTATGCCTTGTTTCTAGTACTGCTTGCGCTTTGTATTCATGTAAGCTTTTGCTGCAGCTGCTTGAGAAGAAAAGAACAGAAAAGGCTCTTATGGAACAATGAGAAAAGAATATACTTTTTAATTTTCCTTTCTTTCTCCTAAAATTAGCACCTTGCGTATGGAATATTCAGCAGGTGGCTCAGCAGGGACAAGCTTACTTTTTTTTAATACCTGTCCCTGAAATGTTTGACCTTTTGACTTGATAAAGAACAGGTTTTTGAGGCCATCACTGCTGTGTGTGTATGTGTGTGTGTGAGAGACAGAGAGACAGAGAGACAGAGAGACAGAGACAGAGAGACAGAGAGAGGAGAGACAGAGACAGAGACAGAGACAGAGACAGAGACAGAGAGAGAGAGAGGAGAGACAGAGACAGAGACAGAGACAGAGACAGAGAGAGAGAGAGCGCACATGCATATGTTTGCTGTGGTCTTGCTGAGAAATGTCTCATAGACGTCTTCTGGAGGAGGCAGTGCTAGAGACAAAAAAAGCAACTAACAAAGTTATACAATTAAGAACAAATAAATACTAGAGAATAGAGCGTGTTTGACTGTGTCCCATCCTTACTATTGAAGTTGAATAACTTATTCAAATCCCAATAGTACTAGAGAATAGAGAATTACCTTGTGACTTAAAGAATTTCAGGAATTACACATTATAATGTAATAGGAACTCTTTGAAAACCCCAATTTAAAGTTCCCTGAGATAACTTCCCTCAGTTGTATAAAAGGCAGCTATTGAATCAGCATTCCACAAACATTTAAAGGCATTAGCAGTATCTCTCATGCATTATTTTATGCAACGGATCTTTTTGAAAAGTGGAGTTTAAAATCTGAAAAAAATTTAGGGAGCATGATAAACTAATCTTGAATATAGGCAGTAAAAGAGACAGAAGCATCTCAGACAATCATTACGTTTCTCACTTGATAACTAGATGAACAGTGGAATCATTACTGATATCTGACAAAGACCACTAATTGTTTACCTAATATCCATCCTGTTCTATGTTGCTGACCTACACAGTATCAAAGATGGCAATATGCCGAGCAAAAAAACTATATAAAAATTGTATTTTCCAGTCTCCTTTATGTCTAGTAAGACATAATGACATCCTTGGGTGGGGCATCCATGAAAGCTCTCTAAAGTACATTGACTCAACATGGTGGCAGCACTTTTTCTTTGTCCTCCTTCTTTATTCCTAGAATGTGATGGTTGGAACACAGCAGCTAGTTCGAGACCATGAAGTAATTTGAAGATAGACACAGTGCTCAGAATTGTAGAACAGGAGGATGTATTCATGAAAATTGGTGAGTGACCACGTTAGCCCTAGGTTGTCTAATTCTGAAGTTTTATTTCTATAGAAACCTAAATCTTCATCTTATTTAAGTGACTGTTAATTCAGGTCTCTTTTACTAGTCATTGAAACTAATCCTAGGCCCTGGCTGGTGGCACAGTGGATAAAGTGCCAGCCTGCAAACCAAAGGTAGCTGGTTCGATTCTCAGCCAGGGCTCATAACCAGATTGCAAACCATATCTCCAGCCAGGTCTGTAGCTGGAGGCAGGTAAAAGGCAACCATATGTTGATGTCTGTCTCCCTCTCTGCCTCTCTCTCTTCCCCTTTCTCTAAAAATAATAAATAAACTATAAAAAAAAAAAAAAAAAAAAAAAAACCTAATCCTGGCTTATACCTCATTATAGAGAATCAAGTTGCTTGAAGTTTTTTGGTAGGTGGCAGCATTAGGAGGAAGTTCAGCTTTGGATGTGTTGTATGTGAGGTGCTGGTGGAATGCCCAAATGGCACTTGCAAATGCAAGCTGGAGATATACATTTGGGACTGATCCAAGTGGGAGGCTAATGTTTACAGCTTATCATTTCCATTCAGTGGTTCTTAATTTTCTTCAATCTTAACTATGGTAAGGACATTATGTTTTTCATTTTTGAGCATTTAACTTGCACTTCATCTTGAAGGAAATAAAGGCAATCTTTATTTTGCATGGCTGTACAGAACCATAAAATGAGTGAGCAAGTGGAAACTGTACAGTGATCTTAATAATCAATAAGAAAATTGTGATTGTTTTGTAACCTTTAAAATTTCTGTCAAAACATTTACACTCTTTTATTGTCAGTTACACATTTATAAAGAAAAAATAGTAAAGCTATTACTTACTTAGTATATTAGAATTTAAGACATTAGAAGCATTGAGAATCAAAGTATTTTATTTCTTTGTTAAAAATGTATTAAAAGTAGTTTAAACACTGCCGGCCACCTTCTGTTGTGTAACTTACTCTACAGGGAAAGATGCCCATGTGAATTGTTATTCTCCTTCCTAAATTTGGATCAGCTGCCAACATTTTATTCTTTGCACATTCATGTTGTGAAGTAACTCCAAAAGTTCCATCAATGGGGAATTTTTTCACCTGTGTTACTTTTGAAACAGTTTTTTTTTTTTGGGGGGGCGGGGGGTCATAACCACTTTCCTTCTACACGTTGATAAGTTTGCCTTCACTGAGTTCCTCTGGTGGCATATCTAGAGTTTCCCAAATGGTGGCGGTGTCGACATCCTCACAGTCAGCTATTTATTCTATAATTCCACTTATGCCAATTCAATTTTCACTTCTAGCAATGTCACTTTGAGTTATTTGCTGTACTTTCATCTATGTTAGCTAATTCTCTTTTGATTATCCATCTTTGTAAAATGTCACATGAATTGTTGTCCCTGAGAGACAAGAATTGAATCTAACTACACTCTTCTACTATCTCTGTATGTGAAATGAATTAAGAAATGCAGAAAGACTAGTCGCTGATGGAGTTTGAAAGAAATGACGTAATTGGTCACTGATAGTGATATGCATCTGGTATTTACATAGTGTGATTTGTGGACCAAAGAGCTAGCAATAAAGTTGTACTTATTACTGAACTGAACTGAGCCATGGTAACTGAAATGTGAACTCTGATGCTGGAAGACTGGGTTATTTAACTAAACCCTGGAAACTGGAAATCATGCATGGCAGAACCATGCAAAGTAAGGCCTGTTGTACATGATCCAGCTCAGTCCTGGTGAGTAAAATTTAGATGTATCAATGAAAACATTCATTTTCTCCCTTTCATACCTTTTCCTTTTACCCACCTTTTAGCCATTCCATTTCTAATCATGAAAATATTAAATCTAATATTTCCAGAGAGCAGTAATGGGAATTTGCAATGCACTCTGAATCGGTTAGTTTTGTAACTGATAGCTTTGGTTAAATATATTAGCTAAAATGTGGAGGCGGTGGGGAGAGGTGTTTAACATTATGCTTAAACATATATTTTCTGTCCTGTGCGTGTATCCTATAACCACAGACTGCTGACATAGCATGGCTTTAATAATGTTTTGTCATAAAATAGGAACAGGCTCATAGATGTAGTGAACAGACTGATGGTTGCTAAAGGGAAAGGGATTTTGGGGAGCTTCATGGAAAAGATAAAGGTAGTTACAAATTGGTAGTTACAAAATAGTCATGGGGAATGTAAAGTACAGCAATAGGGACCATAGTCAATAATTTTGTAATAACTGTACGGTGCCAGATGCGTACTTGAAATACCGGGGGAAGCACTTTGTAAAGTATATGATTGTCTAACCACAATGCTGTACACCTGAAGTTAATACAAAATAATACTGAATGTAAACTGTAATTGAAAAATAAAATTAAAGGCACTGGCCTGCAGACCCAAAGGTCACTGGTTCAATTCCCAGCCAGGGCAACATAACCAGGTTGCAAGCCAGGTCTCCAGCCAAGTCTGTAGCTGGAGGCAGGTGAAAGGCAACCGTACATTGATGTTTCTCTCCCTCTTGGCCTCTCTCCCTCCCCTTCTCTGGAAATAACAATAAATAAAATCTTTTAAAATATATAATAAAATAAAAATAAATAAAATTTAAAATGTTTTTTTCATAAAGGACTTCTATTATAATAAATTCTGTTTTATTGAACTTTTAACAAATCTGAATTATGTTTTTATTCAGTCATTCAGTAAATATGTGCTAGGTCCTATACCATGTGTTTGGAATATTTTGCACCAGTGAATAAAACAGAGAATAACCCTTGCCTCTGCGGTAAACACATTTTAGTTTGTAGTTGTGAGGGGCTGGAGCATCAGGCAATTGTTGCACACTCCAGCCCCTCACATAATTCCACGTGAATAATAATAATGATGAAACCTGCTGCAGTGTTTCGGTGTTGTCAAGCTATGTTGAAGTTATTAATGGGAAAAATACAGATATTTAAGTGCACATATTTAAAAAACAGTATTAAAAACCTTGACCAGATAATTAAAATTATTATCACTAATAAAATAATTTTGTGGACATCACGTACCTCTAGATACAATGGCCTAAGAAGGATACAATATCACTATATGATATTGTGGCAAAACACATATAACTTAAATCTAATCATGAGGAAACATCAGACAAATCCCAAATCATAAACATTCTATACAAAAGGAAATATTCTGCAAAAATGTCAATGTCATAATTTTTTTAAACTTGAATTTTAAGGTTCTTTATTGCCAAGAATTCTTAGTTTTACCAAATAACAATTATTCACATTTCTGTATCTGAAGCAAATTTTGACTAAGTTTACTTATAAAATATATTTTTAAAATTTTTATACAATATCTTATTAAGCACTCATTTCTATACTGTTTTGGGCACCATCTTAGCTTGGAATATCCAGAAAAGAGAGCCTGAGCATATTTAAGTACTAGTACTTTATGGAAGGTTTGTAATCTGAGGACATTTAGAGTAAGGGAATAAGCAAAGAAGGCAGGAAAGGAGGAGAAATAAATTTAAGAGCACATTACTTAGCTGGCCAGAGCTTCATGAAGAAAGACAGTGAGGATATCTTAGGAAAAACCATACATAGAAAAACAGAGTTGTGGCAAAGCTTAATTTTTATTTCCTTAAGACCACATTTGATCATTCACTGTCCTTACTGAGCACTTGCTAGCTGTATCAGAATATTACTGAGAATTTAATCCTAAATCATCTAATTCATGTGCATTCGTATAGATATCTCTACACATTGCATTGAGTTTTTCTGTAGAGAAGTCCTTTCAAACTCAAATAATTTTCCACGATGAACCTTTATGATATTTGCTTTGAAAACTGCTACAGTCTTACATTCAGATGAAAGTAAAAAAAAAAAAAAAAAAAAAAAATTGATTCTAAATCCAAGAAGGAAAAGGTGAGGGTGTTAATATGTTTTCAGGGTACCCAGATCCCATTTTATTCCATTGGTTAAAAAGGGCCATTTTACACTCAATGGTAGCATAGTGAAAGAAACTTATTTTTGCTGTCCCTCTACCCTCCTCTTTTTCCTTGTCTCTTCCATCACTGAAATACACACAAGTATCCTCAAATCTCTGTGGTAACCCTTTCAGCTTGCCTTTTCCAGATAGTGCCTTTTATTCTTATAAAGAAGGCCACTATCACAAAATACCATAGACCGGGTGGTTTAAATAACAGGAATTTATTTTCTCACAGTTCCGGAGACTGGAAGTCCAAGAATTAAGGTGCTGGTAGGGCTTGTGTCTGATGAGAGGTCTTCCCTTGGATTGCAGTGTGATCCCTGGCCTTTTCTCAGGGTGTGCACAGGGTGGGGGTGGGGGGAACAAAAAGTTCTTGGTATTTCTTCTTACTTGGACACTAATCTCATCAGATCAGAGCTCCACCTTTATGACCTAATTAACCTTAATCACTTGCTTAGAGGCCCATCTCCAGATACTGACTTAGAGTTAGGGCTTCAGCTTGTAACTTCTGGGAAAACACAAATATTCAGTCTGTAACATCTGTCCTAGATTTTCCCTCTAGTCTTATCTTTCCTTTAGATACTTGTTTTTTGCTAGGTGGCAATTGTGATGAACTAATCTGGGACAAAGGGCTACTTCTGCTCTTAAGGAGCAATTCACACAGTAAAGTATATAAACCCTTATCCCCTGGAGAATATTATTTTGAAACAAGCTTTTCACTTATTCATCTAAACTTCAAGCATTGATGCCTGTGTTCAGCCTTCTGTCTAATCATTTGCTAGATGTGGCCTTAGGGACATTGGTGCCCAGGCATCTTTTCTTCAATTCTGGAAGTACTGCTTTGGTTTCTGTTGTTGCTGTTATTAATTGTATCGATGATGTTTGTAGAAGAAACTTAACATAGAATGGAAACAAAGACATGAAAAGTATACATTCTAAAGTTAAAATCCCGTTCCATAAATAATACTAGAAATGCAGTTAATAAACCTTACTCTGGTGATTTTTGTGTGTTTTTTTTTTTTTTTAATCTTATTGTTGTTGTATTACATCCATCCCCTTTTTGCTCCCCTCTGTCCCCCTCCCCACCCACCCATTCCCCCCAAAGTCAATCCCACCTGTTGTCCATGTCCATGGTTCCTTTATACTAGGTTCTTGTCTAAGCTGCTCCCCTTCCTTGCCTCTGCCTCACCCCTCCCCCCAACCCCTTTCCCCCTGACCACTGAAGGCCTATTCAATGATCTCACCCATTACAGGACAATAATGAACAAAACTAACAACAAGCAAAACAGAACCAAATATATGGTGATTTTTGAAGCTAGTTAAGATTTATATTGTGAAAGAAATCATCCACTTATTAATTTATTGCCCCTGAGCTCTATATTCACCCTACAGGACCTGCTCTGCAACATTCTCCTTATAGTGAGCATGTGTTAACCATTATCAGTAGAGAGCCTGGGAGGCACATAACAGGAGAAGGTTTTTCTTCCTGGTTCTTGATTGCTGCATTTTACTTTTTCTAGTTCCTGCTGCCGCATCTATTAAGCAGTGCAAGAGTGTGAGGAGGAACTTCAAAGGCCCGCAGACCCCAGCTGGACCCAGTGGCCAACCACCATCATTGTTCCAATGCAGACACCATTACTCTAAGCCTCATGCTCACAGCAGGGCCCCAGCAACCTCAGCCCAGCAGCTTTGGTTCACCTGCACAGGGGGATGAGACTAATTAGGACATTCTGTCAATAAACTAGGCAAGATACAATGACTTCTTTTTAACTAAGACTACTGAAGTGGAGGTGATGAGAAATGGGTGGTCCAGATACAATCTGGAGTTAGAATCAACAAAATTTACTGATGTATTGGATGTAGGGTATGAGTGAAAGTGAGAAATCAAGACATTTGTACCAAGCAATAGCATAAACAATAGCAGTATAATGGAAAAGATTTAGAGAAGTCCATATTTGAGTACTAGAGAAGACAAATGGAAAACAAATTTTCTATTTTAACCATGTTTATTCTGAAATAGAAGTGGAGATATCAAATAAGCACTTAGATACAGTAACCCAGAGTTTAGGAGAGAAAACAAGGCTGAATATATAAATTAGGGTCATGAACATATAGATGGTTTATTAAGCCATAGCTTTTGATGAGATTACATAAAATCTACTGGAGATTACAGAGGAGATGAAGGAAGGAGGGGAGGAGAGAACACTTTGGGATAAATGCAGAATAATGTTAGGAGAGAAAATTAATTAACTGTTGGCTTTGGTATTAGTTTGTCACTGGTGATCTTGGTAAGAAACTTTTCAAGGGCACCTGCATAAGCAAAACCAGTTTAACACTGGTCCTACTCCTCTAAGGGCTGTTTTTTTTTTTTGGGGGGGGGGTTGTTTTTTGTTTTTCTTTTTTCTTCAAATCTTATTGATTAGACAAATATCTTCTAATGCTTCAAACAAATCATTTTACTGTTGTAATACAGCACTTGGTACTGTGCATCCCCCTTTTTACTGTTAGTTTGTCAGCAGATTGGAAAGCATGGGTGGGAATTGATGACATGTGAGGCATTTTTCTTTCCAGGCATTTATTATCATCTATAGTACTATTTGATTTCTAAGTCTTTCCCTGACAAACTCAATTTTGCCTGAACATTGACTAAGTGAAAATCAACCTGAGAACTGTGAGGACGGGTAGGGTCAGAGTTCTCTTGGCAGTAATGTTGTTGACTGGAGGTGAGTTATACCCATCATCCATTGCTCCACTATGCTTCTCCATCCATTGAGCACACATTAACTGAACTCCTTTCCTTGCTCTATGTTTCTTCATAATATTTATCCCTCCCTGACATTATTACGTATTTCTTTACCTGTTTGTTTGTTCTACCCCACTCCCATGTAGCATAAAAGCTCTATGAGGTCGCAGACTTGGCCTGCTCTACTCACCCCTGCTGTATCTGCTGTCTCTGGGCCAGTGGTACATAGTAGGTAACCAGTTATGTTAAATGGATGAGCTTCTCAAAAATTAGCTTGGTCAAAGAATGAAAACTCATGTAGTACAAATATTAAGAGGAGTATATTATATATGAATAAAATGATGGTAGTAAATGTATACAATACACTTGTGTGTCAGCACAAGTCCTGACAAAAGTTTTTTAAAAGGTAGTAAGTCAATTAACAGGTTCCTCAGGCCTTTGTCATTCTCTCTGAGGCAGTTTGGTGCAGGGGTGGAGATATGTCTTTTCTATTTATATTTGCACTCTTAGTATGAGACTAGAAAAAGAGAATAGACATCATGAGGGAACAGCTGAAGGTTAGCTTTAGGAGCACCAGATTACGAACAAGCTTCATTCCCGTCACAGATCCATGATATTCTCTCTCTCTCTCCGTGTTTATATTCTGACTCCCCTTGGCCACCTAAAACACCCACTCAATCCCCTATTTGCCTTCAAAGCAGTATACCATTTTTACTCCAGAGAATACTCTAATTTTATAAAGTCTATTAAATACAGCAACCTATTGCCTGTTGTGCAGGTTGTAATTTTTTCCTGTATTTTATTTATGTTTTAATTTTGCTCATTTGGCTCCAGCACAGAGATTGGTACTAAATAAATATGAATTGTTTTTCTATCCCTTATAGCACACATGGATTAAGCATCCTTACCAAGCACAAAGCTAGGCACTGAAGATTCAAAAATTAACAAGATACACCCTTTCTCTCAATAGGCTGATTGTCCTACCAGGATGATAGAAGTGCTGCTGGTGCTGATGCAGTGAGTTTACCTTGTTTTATTTTCCTGAACCTTCCTTCCCTGTCTCCTGTTCTCATGGGAAAGTAGAGACTTGTTCACTTTTATCACTTCTCAAAGATGAACATCAGTATATGTCCTAAATTTTATTATTACCTTATTATATAGTGTATATTAACTATATATTTGTGTATGGACATTTCCAAAAGTTGACTATGTAATAACTTCTTTAAAAGACTTACGTCTGACTATAATCCCATCACAGTGGGATTTTTCACTGTAGAACATTCAGTTTGTAGAACATTCCATGTAGAACATCCCAAGCTCTTTGTGCTCCAAAGTTCTGCTATTGCTCTCTGCCTGAAATGCTCTGTTTTGCCTCTAAGCACAGTCAACTTGTTCAACATGAATTAGTTTGAAGATGATGAACCCTAATGTTCATACGGCATTGCACACCTTAATTGTTAAGTACCTTTTAATCTATGCATGTCTTATTTCACTAGAAAATTTGTTCCCTGACTGACAGTGGTCAGAGGAGAGGTAGGAGGGGAAGAAAGCGGGGGAAGAAGGGGAAGAGTCTAATCAAGGAACTGGTATAAATGCCCCATGGGCATGGATTACATGTGGGGATTGACTGTGAGAGAGGGGATGGGGTGGGTAGGGCTGGGGAGAGCAATGGGGGAAAATGCAACAACTATAATACAACAACAATAAACTAATTTAAAAAAGAAAAAGAAAAATAGTTTGTTCCTTAAAGTCAGGGATACATTTTGGGTCTTCTATAGCACAGGGCCTGGCATGCAGGAGTTGGTTCATCGATTCCCTTTCTCGTTCATTCATATTATGAAGATTTCTTTAGCATTTAGTGATTCCTTTTCATATAATGATGGGTGGGTGCAAGGCTCAATACATTTCTGTTGATGATTGTCAATGATCAGTTACATTTCAAAAAGAGTGTAATTGTCTTTTCTTCTGAACGCCAAGTGTGGAGTGCACTACAGGTCTTATTAACCCTATTGTAAAAATGGTGACACCAAGATACAGGGTCATGCACTTTGTCATGAGTCAAGTAAGGATTAAAAGCCATACAGGTTCTTTTCTGGACTGAGGTGCTAAGGGAATTCATTCAGTTTGACTAGAGTTCACATTTCATTTAAATGCTCTCATTTCACTTCGGCTACCACCACCTTCTCTGACTCATATTTCAGGACCTGCAGTCTGAACTAGTTTACTTCCACTTCAGACACTGTCAAGATGAATTAGACACTGAGGGTCCATGACACCATTTGAAGCAGAAGTACTACTGGCAGAAAAATATATGAGCAGTTTTATATTTCAGTACAGTGTAACACTTTTGGGAGAACCTAGTTTCTACTGAAAATGAAATGGGAATAATAAACCTGGGTGCGTTTTAACATTTGATTTTACTATACACCCTAAGGCAAGTATAGCCAAAGAAAGGTATGTTACAGTAAACATTTTTATCTCCTGACAATGGATCTATACACCATTTTGCTGAATATGATCTGGCAGCTTCCTGACTGTGAGTAGAGATATGCTAACAACTCTGATGATACATAAACTTGCATCAGATACAGGCTCATTTTTTTGCTGTATTCATCCATCCATAGCAAAGCCTGTTTAGCTGACAAGGCATGTTATTAATAAAATGCACTGTACCGCAAGTTCATTGCCCTACATGGTGTTTATATTGTTGGAAACTGTAATTGTCTGTAACAATGGCCTCTGTGAAAAGATGATATGCTAAGAGCTGTGTAAAGATCAAAATAATTTAGACTAATAATGGTACTTTTTTGGGTGGGGGTAAAGGATTAAAACATGGGTTATGCTGCATTGAGCTAATGCCTGGGCCTTGCTTTTAAGTTTTATTTCTATTCTGGTTGCTAGAACATAACCTGGAATTTCATGCCAAAGTCCCCCTACCAAAGTGTGAATTAAATTCATAGGAGGCTGAGAACTCCGACTTATTTACCAATGTGTCATAGCACATAACATAGTATTTGGACGAGAGTTAACATTTAATATCTGTTCAGTGAAAAAAGAAATGTGCATGAGCATAGGGAAGAAATGGACTAAGTTTCAGGGTCAAGTTATACCATTATCAGAATTATTCAGTTTGTAATTCAGAAAAATAGAGTGGGATCCAATCTCCAGATCAGTGGGGAAGGAGAGAGCAAAATGGAAGCAGTCCGAAACTAATGTAGCTGAGGATAACACATGCTGAGGCAAATGGAGAAGCCCTAGGTCTAGCACCCTGTTAGGAAAGAATAAAGCTGGCCCTGGATCCTCACCTCCCCAAACCTGATCCTACCCCAGCCCCACTAGATAGGATCTGGACAAGTTCGTGAATCTTTCAAGCCAGATTTTGCTAAGACAACAAAAGGGGCTTTAGATCTTGGATTCTCACTAATAGAGTGCTAGATGGAACAGCCTGCTGGTGACTTCATGTGGTTTAGGGGCCACTGTGAGGGACTAAAACAAAAGTAAGGTCTTGGGTAGGTAGACAGATGGAGGGCTAGGTTTTGAAATGGAGATGGATTATTTTGTCATTGAGAGAACATGGAGGAAAATAGGAAAATTTAAAAGTGATGAAGAAGAGTGAATATAGAACTATTTTGAAGTACAGGAAAGAAAAGAAGGAACCCTTTGAAGGCCTAACCCACAACCACTTTTCCCTATTTTTTTCTGGCAAAATGTGACATTATTTGGATTATATCCTCCTTCAGTGTGCTCATGGATGGTGATTTCTCTCTCCAGTACAAAGGGTAGGTTATGTTTGGCCTCATTCTCTTTACAAGCAATTAGTTTTAGATATCTGTGTGACACAATTCTTCCCAATCAGACTCAGTTCTACTAGAGGCCTCTAGAAAAGCCTATCCTTCCTTTGTCATGGCAGAGACAGACAGAGACAGAAAGAGGAGGCAGACAAACTTCCCTCTTCTTTGCTAGATGCCCCTGACTGCATTTGTCACCAAGAAACACAGATGCTAGAGTGCAGCCTTGCAGGGAGTTGGCAGGAGAGATTTACCATCATCTGAGGATGGCAGAGCAGAAAGAAGAAATCCACCCGAGTCCTTGATGACACCTTGACACCCGAGTCAAGGATGACATCCTTGAGTTATTCAACTAAGTTATACAGGAACCACTTCCCTTCAAACTTCTTCTTTTATGAAATAATAAATTTCCTATTTTTCAAAAGCCACCTCTAGTCAGGTTTTCTGTTGTTCGCCCTTCTGTTGATAGCCTGATCTTTTCTCGTAAAGCTGAGACCATGTGTTATGAATGTGAAGTGTAGGACTTGAAAACTTTGAAACAGATATTTCATCTTTCACCCATACCCTCCTCCTAACTTTTTCCCCCCTGCCCCATTCCTGCAGGACTCAGGGCCAAGAAATACAACACTGAACACAAAAGGACCTCTTCTCCCTTCTTGAGATTTAGTCTTTGTTCCTGGCTCAAGCACATTGTATTTGGCTCCTTCTACCAGGACATGTTCTGTCTGAGAAAGCTTGTCAGTTACTCCACTAAACAGGCTTCTGGGGCCTTGCTTCATCAATTGCTCAGAGAAACCCAGGCAAGTCAGAACCCCAAGTGGACCCTCAACCCTCAAGTGGAAAGCCCCAACCACAGCACCATTCTGTGCCTATATCTAGCAATGCTCTGTGGTCTTTAAGCAGAAATAAAGAGAAAATGGCTAAGACTTAGGGATGGAGACTGGCACAGGCATGGGAGAAGATCTGAGAATGCAAGCATTGGTGTGGCTTTACTAGGGTATGACCCCTGTGAAGACCACATAGCACCCAATGCAGAACTTGGCATCTACAGTTAGTTTCAATACATGTATATTAAATTTAATTGATGTGATCAGATTTTAGGCTGAAGATCAAATGGCTTCCTTTCACAGAATCTTATGTTCAGAGTACCTTTCGATTACCACCACCTTCCTCCAAAAAACAAAACCTTCAATGTTTGCATCTTGGTTATGTACATTTATTTCTGTAACATACTTGGAGATGGGAAATGGTAAGAATAGTTTTAACTTACCAGGAAGAAAACGAAGACACAAAGAGATGGTCTGACTTGACCACAGCCCCAGAGGGCATCCGTGGCAGAGCTAGCATGGTCATTGAGTCGCTAGGGGCTCTCAAGTCATTGTCCTGATGTCCCTGTATGTAATTGTTTTGATAGCAATTTCCCTGGGTCTCTCTCACTAGCCTGCTCATCATGCATGTCAATCACTTTCAGGACAGCCATAGGCCTAAGGGTCAGCAAGGTCTCAGGAGGATGCATTCAAAAGACAAAACAAGGCACAATAGAGCACTTTCTCCTTTAAGCCTGTATGTCAGTTGTAGTCTCCTAAATCTCATAATGTGTGCAGGAGACTGTTGCCTTTTTTTTTTTTTTTTAATTCAGATGAAGAGGGGCTATAACGGGTGCTCTGACCACAGCTGAAAAGCCAGTGAGAAATCCACCAGTTTAAGATCCTCTCGCTAGAGAACACTTTAAGGAACCTGAAGGAGCTCTCCACCCAGTCTCCGGGAAAGCAGGAGGAACGTCCTCTTTCTTCCTCCAGGTGCTTGAGCCAGGCTGGACGGCAGCGGAGCAGCCTTGTAAAACTTGACGCAGATGCTAGCCACCCTTCTGCGGACCACTGGCTTTCTGTCCTCATTTCACTTTCGCTTTAGAGAGCAGCATCCAGGGGCCAAGGAGATAGGGTCTAGGCGGAACCTGGAAGGCCCAGAGTGGGAGCTCGCGCGCGGCCCAGCCAGCGGGGAGGGTGGGGAGCGTTCCCCGAGCGAAGGAGGTTCCTGTCCGGCGTGGGTTGGGGCTGTGCGTGAGCGGGACCCTGAGCGGGGCCCACGCGGCGCCGATTGGCCAGGGGCGCACGGGGAAAGCCCAGGGCTAATCTGCCACTCAGCTGCAATGCTGGCGCCGCGGCCCCGCAGCGCGGAAGGACAAATAGTCCCAAAGGCAGCCTCGCGAGCCCCTTGCGAGCCTAGCCAGGGGCTGACTGGGCCCAGAGGCCCTTGGGGGTGGGGGAGGGTTGGCTTCTATGTCTGCTCGACCCCCGCTCGCCCTTCTCGGCCAGATGGATGGATGGCACTCCCTTGGGAAAAGTAATTGGATTCCGGGCTCCCTGCCACCAGGATCAGCGGAAATCGGAGGCTGATTCTGCAGCTTGGGAAACTCGGCTGGGGAAAAGAGGAGAGGTGAACTTGGCGAACGCACCACTATCCCCTGAACTGTTGGTGTGCTTGTTTCTGTATAGTCCGTGGTGGAAAGCTGGGTGGCAATGGAGATTGCCCCTGGTGCCCCTTTCTGCCTGGTGTGTGACACTCGCCCCTTGTTGTCATCAATTCTCAAAATCACCTGTTTGCTGATTCAGGGGAAGAAAAAATACTTTGGAACCTTTAGGTCTTTCAGCCAGCACTATAACTGAACTCAAGGGTTTCACAGCTTAGGGGTGCTCAGCTCAAGATAAGTGTTTGTTACTTTATTAACATGCAGCCAGTGAAGAAGACAGGGGGTTCATATTCAAAGCTCTGCCTCTTGGAAGGGAGGATAAGCCATTACTTATAGACCGTATACTATTTGGCCAATTTCAGTTGATCTTTTCAAGGCAAATTCGGCTGTATTTATAGGGTTAAGTTCATTCTGTTAACAGCTGGTCTAAAAAAAAAATTGCCCTGTATTTTAACATTTAGTAAGAATGGCTCAGACCTTGAGACTTTTTTCCTAACACCAACACTTCCTTTTCCTCTCAGACCTCTACTTGGAGCTGAGATGGGAAAAGAAACCTGTCAACTCCAGGACTGCTGATAACTCTTACCAACAGGTTAATTTAGGAAAAAGTAAGACTCTTATCAGAATCATCCAAGAAAGTATCTCAAGGCCTTGCTTTAGTGTTAGCAAAACTTCCCTAAATTCCCTTTGCTTTGGGAGATGGCACAGATGTGAGAGCCTTCAGCATAACTTTTGGTTGAAATGGTAGGAATGTTCTAAGAATTTAAGTGACTAACTCAGTCCTCTTGTAGTTTTTTTCATCTTGCTTACTGCAGTTTACGCATTCATTCATCATCAAATAAGATTTTATGGGAGCTTTCTATGTGCCAGGATCTGTTGTACTTACCATAGCTACATCAATAAAGAATATAATACAAATTCTTGTACTGCTCTTAAGACAAAGCAGAGTAGAAGAATCGGCAAGGATGCAGGTGGGAGTAGTGTGTTATTTTATATTTTAGGTAAGTTGATCTAGAAAGGCCTCTTTGATGAAGTTAGATTTAAACAATAGTCTGAGAATGCCGAGCAAATGTCTGGGGAAAGAACTTTCTAGGTAGATGCAAGAGCAAAGGCTCTGTGGCCAAAGACTGATGAGTTTGAATTAGTAGAAAGCAAGGAGGCCAATGCAAATGTTGTGCAACGAACAGGAAGAATCGTTGGAGATGGGCTGATCAATCCAGTGCCATATAGACAGACCATGGTATATGTGAGTTTAACATTGCATTTCACATCATTTGAAGCTTTCCTCTGAACTTTTTATTTACTAAAGTGTCCCTGGTTCCTTCTATGGGTTTCCACCAAACACTAGGTCCACTTCACATTGGATGCCAGTTTTTTCTTCTGGCCTGTAACATTAATTTCTGCTCTTCTCTCACCCTCTGGTACTCATCTACGAGTGCTGCTTCATGTTTCTTTCGTGCAGAGCCTTATCTTTAACGTCATGTTTGTCCCAAGTCAAATGTCCACATCTTCAAGTACATAATTAACATTTCTAATTGGATGTCCTGCCATCTCCGCAATTTCAAGTCCAAAACCAATCTCACAGTCTCCAAAATCATCTCCTTTCTCTCTCACTGATACTACTACTGCTCTCCCACCACCAAAATTCACATATTCATTGTCATTGATGACTCATTGCATCCCTTTATTCCTTTTAATCAATCAATCATTAGGGCCTTTAATGAATCCTTTATAATTTCTCTTGTCAAATTTCTTCCTCTGCCTCTACTTCATGTTCTCAATCTAAGCCTTTGAACAGTGCTAGCCAGGGCTAGTTCTGCAGTCTCTCTATAATCTTTTTGCCTCTTCTCTTTGCTCCAATCTAACCTGCCAGAATCATCATTCTAAATCTCCACTTGTAGCACGTCTCTTCTTGCTTTGCTAGTTTCATGGCTATTAAATTTAAATTTAAGTTCTTCTGACTGATTTTCAAGCTCTTGCCCCAATCTAGTTTCCTCTTACCCTATGAACCATTCTTCAGTCTACCCTATCGGTTTAGTTAGGTCTGTCCCTAAAGTATACTCATGTTCATTTATTCCTATGTATATGTTTATGGATTTACTCTTGTACAACTTACCCTTGACTCAGTAAGGGTTCATGGCTGCCAGTGACATAAAATATAATTCAAATGGGCTTAAATAGAGAAGAGAATTTATTGGTTCACATACTGAAAAGTTCAAAATACTTTTGCTAGATATGACTTGGCTGAAGTGTTCAAATTCTGTCATCAAGATTTATATTCTCAGCCCTGGCTGGTGGCTCAGTGAATAGGCACTGGCCTGCGAACCCAAAGTTTGCTGGTTCGATTCCCAGTCAGGGCACATAACCAGGTTGCAAGCCAGGTCTCCAGCCAGCTCTGTAGCTGGAGGCAGGTGAAAGGCAATCATACATTGATGTTTCTCTCTCCCTTTCTTCCTCCCTCCCTGCCCTTCTCTCTAAAAATAATAAATAAAATCTTTAAAAACAATTTCAGTGGGTGGGTGGGGGGACAGAGGGGAGCAAAAAGGGGATGGATGTAATACAACAACAATAAAATTTAAAAAAAAATAAAATAAAATAAAATAAAATAGAAGATGAATTCTGATAAACCAAAAAAAAAAAAAAAAAAACAATTTCACATTCTCTCTGATATGTTAGCTCTTTCCTCTGCTGTTAGCTTTGTTTTTTTTTTAATTATTTAAAAAATGTATTAAAGATTGTTATTTATTATTTTTAGAGAAAGGGGAAGGGAGAGATGCAGAGAGGGAGAGAAACATCAATGTATGGTAACTTCATTTTCAAGCTCCGCAAATGGGAAACCAGCAGCTCTAATCTCACACTGTCCTCACTACCAGCAAAGGTCAAGTGTCCATCACTGTTTCCAAGAGAATGAAATACTCAGGTTAACCCAGACTGATTCACAAACCCATTCCAGGACTTTAGTCTATCAGTAACACATCAATGGCACAAGAAGGTGATTCTGCTTAGGAAAATAAGAATATGATTATCAGAGGAATGATGGATATGTCCTGGATAACAAGAACAGCAGACATACCACACATTCCTGCTCTTCTCTTGATATACCCATTCTTCCTCTATGTATCCTTCAGAAATGCCTATGCCTACTCAATGCAACAATATTTCTCACCATCAAAAATGTACTTACTTCCTCCCCAAAGAGAGATAATCCAAAGTTTCATCTAGTTACTGCAGATAACCCCAAGTCCAGGATAGTAGGGTAATAGATGTCTCTTTGTCATGCAGCAATATAGTTCTTTATGGTGTAATCTCAGACTACATCTTAAAATTAGCTACAAAATACTTAAAATATAATGACAGAAAAAGAAAAGAACAGCTACAGTGAAAACTCATGTTTGGAAAAATGACTAATGGTGAACACACAGTGGTCTCCAATTCATAGCATATATCATATCTAGCTGGACATGAATAGTAAGGGCTTTTTACCATCAGACAGGAGAAAGTTCTTTGATCAACCCATCTGGCTGTCATATGTTCTGGTCTTGGAGAATCTCTAATTCATTGTTTCTTCATACCATATTTGTAATGGGCCATGAGGAGGATAGTCCTTTTGGGGACTAGACCTCAGCACTCTGCTTCCTGATACAGCAGGAATTGTAAACTCACTTATTATGGCAGAGATAACTAGCTTTTACTACCAAGTAGTTGTAATTCTTGTCTGTTGTATAGAGTTGCTGTTAGGAAGTAGCTTTGCAGCCAGGGACTACATTTCCCAGCCTCATTGTTCTTGCTAAAGTCATGTGACTATCTCCTTTGGAGTATGAGCTGACATGATGTGAATCACTTCATGCCAATGTGGTTAGGAACAATGTTATGATTTGTCTGGTCTCTTTCTACTCCTCTGCCTGCACTGAAAGAACCCTACGACCCTGGAGAATAATCATAAGAGAGCCATGAGATAGAAGAAGTCTGGATAACTAAGTAACCTTATAGAAGAACAGGTGTACTGATACTGGACTTCTCAAAGGTGAAAAATAAATATTATTATGTTTAGCCACTCAAACTTGTGTATTACCTGTCATAGAAGTGAATGCTAAGACTAAGACCTAGCCTTCATTCTCCAGATGTAGGGACCCTTTCACAATACAATTTTCTTTAGTTCATGGTAAGCTTCCAGTCTATTCATGTCTAGTCAAATCCATGGGGGAAAAAAATCTTCAAAGTCAGAGGTCATCTTAAGCATCAGTCTTTGCATCTAGATTCCAATATGGATATTTTTTGTCTTTTAGTAATAGACCTTGATATTCTACTAGCTTAAAGCCTCCATTTTGGTTTCTGTCTGAGGAATATTTGAAACAATAGCTGCTGGTTTTTCAACAGGGAGGATGAGAAGGGAGAGTGCAGGGATGCTGGAGGGAACAGAAAAAGATGATTATTACCTTTCTAAGCAGGCAAGAATTACTTGAGAGAAGCCTGGATGTATTCAATCTTCTCCCAAATGCCAAGCTTATTCATTTCTTGGCTTTAGCATTCTCTTGAGGTTTCTCTAACCCTTAATGGCTCCAGATTATTAAAGTTTCTGTCATATTTTATCTCAGCCTATAAGCAAAAATGGTCATTCATAACAAATCAGTTATTTTTTATTCTCTGCCTTAAATAAATCAATTCTAAACTTGAGTCTTTCTATAGGACCTTAATAAAGGATAATATGTAGTAGTTGATGTACTTTATTTAGTATCTGGCCTTTTAATAGCAGGCCCTTTTGCATTTCATACTTGATAAGCACATATTTTTGAATCCTAATGTACAACAGGTGCCAATTTAACCTACTACTTTGCTTTTGAATCCCTAGTCCAGTCTAGGTAGGGTCTCATCTGAATCAACTGATTCAACATTTTAAGATCTTTCTCTTACTAATCTCCACCCTCATTACCAATTTATGAATTGTTACAGCTATTTTAGTGGCAGATGAGAAAAACAAACACTATTCAAATTGACTTCGGGGAGATAGAGAGAGGCTACATTGGCTATTGGCTCACATAACTGAAAAACTAGTGATAAATTTAGCTCAAAGCATAGGTTGATCCAAGGGCTTAAGCAATGTCATTAGAATTCTATTCCGCTTCATCTCTTGGCTCTGTCTTCTGTGTTGGCTTCATTCTCAGGCTCCATATGGTGGCTCCTGGCAGCTTCAGTTCACACAATCCCTACTCTTAGCAATCTCAGTGGAAAGGTGCATGCCTCTTTCCCACAAGTGTCAGCAATAGTCTCCTTATATTTCATTGGCCCTGATTAGGACATTTGGTCAGAGAAATCCAGTAAGCCAGACCTGTTTCACATGATTTACTCATGTTGAGAGTGTAGTCCAATCTACCTAAAAGATACTGGCAGAGAGTAATAGAAGAGAAAAATCAAGGTATGATTATCAGAAGAGATAATGGTTGCTGAGTAGCAAAAATCCAAATATTTTCTCATTAGATACCAATGTACAGTGTTTGCTAATTGCTTCATATGGGTTGGTTTTATCTCCTTTTCTGGACTGTGTCTCAGGAATAGGATCATGTGTTATATGTTTTGACAGTGTCGGCCCAGCAGGCCGTCCTTAGATACTGGCTGATTGATTGCCTCTCCTTGTAACACTAAAGATGATGCACTGCAAAAAGGAGAAAAAGAGCTTAATAAAGGAACAATTTACAGAGATTGGTAAGGGTTAAGGGAACCAACAAGCAATGTAACAGCAAGTAAAGACTGGTAACAATGGGAAGCCTCAAGTCTCAAGGAGCAGGGGAAGGAACCCAATAAAAGTTGTAGTTTAGAAGGGACTGCCTGACAAAGGATGTGACTATAAATAGAGAAAAGCAGCCCTGCCAGAATGTGGCCCCTCAAAGGACTAGAAGTAAATACCTGTCCTCTTTTTCTCCTATTCTCTAAACTTGTGTTGGTGCCTCCCATTGGCCACATCCAACCAGAAGGTAGAGAGCTTGGGTGGTACAGTATTCAGCAAGACAAATAGGATGAAAAATGGATCCAGAGGAGCAAATGAAAAATAAACAGAACAGTTCTGTTATATTCCTTAGAGCAATCCTAAATAAAAACAATTCATATTCTATGTTAACTGTATAGCCTGAGTTTACCAGGAAAATATAATTTTACCCTTTCCAATAACTTTGTTCAACATATAAATAATATGGTCTAATTTTTATAGCATTTTAAGAATTTAAACTTTATCAAATCATTACAAACCTTTTTGCTAACCTATATAGTTAAAATGCTGCCATTATTGTATTGATATGGAACTCCTCAAGATGATTGTACCTGGCAATCCATCAGAAAGCTCTGGCACAACACTTGTCAAATAGTGACAAATTTGATAAATGTTTGATGATTTGAAGAATAAATAAATGAAAGTGCTTCAACCCAGACTATAAGTGGGAGCCTAGACAAATTTTACTTGTTAGAGTTTGATCCTAACTATACAATATCTATCAATCTTGTCTCTTAAAGTCTGACATTGGCTTCTTAGCTGTTGATCAAGGTATTACCTCATAGAAAATAGGACTTCAATTTCTTTGTCAATTTTTAGAAGTTCTTAATTAACTGCCATGCTAGTAAACTCACTATAAAGTCCATTTCATTTAAGGAGCTAATGTTGTTTTAATCTAACATCTGGGTTTTCTTGTGGGATTGTCATTCAAATGTGAAATGTATTTATTTCTATCTCTACTTGCTACAGTATAGAAATTGGCAATATAAAATGTTAGTCCAAACTGTTTTTATAACAGATTTAATTAAGCCAAAAATCCATACTTCTGTTCTTTGGCAGTTCTGTGTAATAGGGCTTAAACAGTTTAGAAAATGCTTTCTTATGTATCACTCACTGTTCATTTATTCATGGAACAAATAGTATTGAGTACCTACTATATGCCACACGTAATCTCTGCCCTCATGGAATTTACAGTCTAGAGCAGTGTTTATCAAATTTAAATAAGAATATAAATCACTTGAGAATCTTACAAAAATACAGGTTCTAAGTCTGAAATGGGGCCCAAAACTGTATTTTTAATCCAGTTCTCAATGATACTGATGCTGCTGGTCAATGGACCACACTTTGAGAAGCAAGAGTCTAATGGACCCATTTAATCTTTATACCATCTTCATAAGAAAAACACTTCATATGTATTTTTTATTTTATCTTGAGTGCTTATTATCTACAAACCACTATGCTATATCTTGTAGAGAAATAGTTCAAGTAGACATAAGACTTCAGGAAATTCACTATATAGCACCAAAGAACTAGTGGAATAAATAATTATAAGTGTGATTCTATTTATATATATGAAGTACCCAGAAAAGGCAGCTCTATAGAAACAGAAAGTAGATTGGTTGCCTGGGCCAGAGGTGGGAATAGGGGTTAACTGTAAATGGTCATGAAGGATTTTATTGGGATATTGAAATATTTAAAAAACTGGATTATGATAATATACAACTTGATCTAATTACTAAAAGTCATTGAATTGTATACTTGAAATGGGTGAATTTTATATGTAAATTACAAACTAATAAAATTATTTAAAAAAAACAAGTAATTATCATGTGAACAACGTAATAATACACATCAGCCTTTACCCCTTTTAACAGCCAAGGAAATGGAGATGAGAGCGGCTAAGTGTTTGCCCCAAGTCACATAACCAGTTAATGACAGGATTAGCATATAAATCTGGTTCTATTAAGTCAAGACTAGTTATTATCAGAAACCTCATTTCCAGAGGAGGTACAGAAATGTATGCCAGGAAATAGGTACCCTCCCACCAAATAGAGGTTGCACCTCTCTCAGAATTGCTCTCATCCTGTGAGGTGGAGGTCATTCTGAGGGGTGACTGAAGTGGTATCCCATATACATACTGCCAGTTGACAGGCTGTTCAAGCCAACTGGCCTCTGGCCAACCCTCTGGCTTCTTCAGGGTTCATAGTTTCCAGCCACAAAAATGAATTTTGGTTGCTTTGGTAGCAAAAGAAGTGGGAAGTTCACAAAATAATTGTGAGGATTGAGAGAACAAAGTTTAGAACTGTTTAGCCCAGAGCAATGCCCAAAATTATGCTGCAGAAACAGTCTGATGAGAAGACTGCTGTTACTGCCACTGCTCAGTATGGTGTACTCCACTCCCTTCCTCCACTATCACCACAGCCCTGGAAACTTAATTTGGCCACAACTGCACTGCTATGAGAGAGAACTAACTGCTGTCATGTGCTTCTTTGTGTTACTAGTTCTCCACTCAAGGTCTTGAGGTGCTTCTGGGTCACCAGAAGGGGTTATGCGTCTGAATCCAGGCTGCAAGGGAGGATGGTAAGGTATTTTATAACTTTTGTCAGTTTCTAGACAGTGAGAACCAGTTTCTACTGCTTTTTTGAAGATTTGATTAATTTTAGAGAGCGGGGAAGGGAGGAAGAAAGAGAAAGAAAGAAACATCAATGTGAGGGAGAAATATCAACCATTTGCCTCTTGTATGCACCCTGACCTGGAACTATACCCATAACCCCAGCATGTTCCCTGAACTGGAACTGAACTGAAAGCCTTTTGCTTTGCAGACAATGCTCACACTGTCAGAGCAGGTTTTACTTTCTTCCAAGACTCACGTATCAGTGGATTTTTCAAGCTCAGAGACTGGACCACCAAACAGACAACAAAAACAACCAACAAAAAAAGATGTTCATTACAGCCTTGAACACACAGTGGTTCACTGATTAGCAGCATCAATATCAAGCAAAATCTTGTTAAAAATACAGACTCTCAGCTCCTATTCCAGATTTGCAGCATCAGGATCTGCTTTCTAACAAGTAGGTTAGATAACTTGTATATACATTAAAGTTTAGAAGTGTTACTCTGCATTTTACATCACATAGTTCTTTTTAATTTTCAAAGATCAGTTGTTACTAGGATTCATTCATCCAAAGGATTGCCAGATGTAATGTAAGATGCCTAATTAAATGAGAATAAGTCATTTTTAGAATAAATATGCTTTATTAAGTATTTGCAACATACTTATACTAAAAATTATTCAAATTTAACTGGGTATCCAGTATTTTATCTGGCAATCATATTCATCCACAAAACTTTCTCCCAACAATGAACAGAAATAAACAAAATGAAAAGGAAATTAATATACCCACCTATAGGAAAACATTTATATCAGTTTTCTATTTTGGCACAGTAAACTGTAAGTATCATGAGATCAGAACGTACAAACTCAAGAGTTCTAAGCCCACTCTGAATTCTGTTTAAGCTCTTATGATTCAGTGTCTCTATGATATGAAAAGTAAATGTTCTGTTAACCCTGAATATTAATTGTTCTATAGAATAAAAGTTAATTTTTAATATACCTATGAATTGTAACTAAATTCATTGAATGAGTTTTGACCAATAACAACTTTATCCCATAGAACCTGACTATATAAATTAAGTATATAAAGGAAATGAGTGGTGACAGTCACTGTTGGCTTCCCTTTGGAGATTGCTATTATAATTTCATTTTCTTTCCTAAAGGAAAGAGTTGCTGCCTATCCTCAGGAATTCTAGAAAAGCAGCTTTCAAACATTCTAGGGAAAGAGGCAGATTGTAGGATATTATTATCAATTGGAATTGGATACATGACATTCAAAAATTAAAGAAAGGCGCCGGCCTGCGAACCCAAAGGTCGCAGGTTCGATTCCCCAGCCAGGGCACATAACAAGGTTGCAAACCAGGTCTCCAGCCAGGTCTGTGGCTGGAGGCAGGTGAAACGCAACCATACACTGATGTCTCTCTCCCTCTCTGTCTCTCTCCCTTCCCCTCTTTCTAAAAAATAATGAAATAAAATCTTAAAAAAAAAAAAAATTAAAGAAAAGTTTTAGTACTCCAAAGTGTATACTGATTGCATTTATTTGGAAGAAAGTTTAATTCACTAACCATTTTAGCCAATCCAAATATTTCCAATCAGCCAAATAGGGAATTTTCAGTGGTTGGAAGACGATGATTTTCCTTTCGTAACCTTTCTCACAGTTATCAGTGAGCCACCCAGTACAATTTATCAACAAAAATCTTCTATTTATCACACTGTTACCAAGCCTTATCTTATCTCTAGGCCCATGATGAAGTGTCCAGGAATTCTGAGTGGGGTTGCAGTTCCAAGAGGTAAAATACCCTTAGGGGCTGATGAGTATTGGGACTAAACATACCTAGTCTCCCCCGACCAGAGGCTTTATGTTATGTTTGCTGCCATCTTGTCATTAACTGCAAACTTCACCCTAGTGGCAGATGTCTGTAATAGCTGAATGATGTATCCTGGTTTAGAGGCCAGGCCATAAATATGCCAATTGACTAACCTTTCTTTAAATATTAAATAATAGGGGGAAAAATCTATAAGTACACCATCAAACCACTCATAAATGTTATTTCTATAAAATACATAATAATTAATTTATAATAAGATATAGTTAAAAACTCCCTGAAGCTTATTACTCCCCAGTAATGAACTGGTTAAATAAATAATGATATGTGCATAAGATGCATGCATTACAAATCATCACCTCTACCCTCTAGCACCCTAGGGCTCCTTGGAGAAATGGGTGGTTCTAGGATTGAATTGAAACGGAAAACTACAAGAACATCCTGGAACATCTTGTCATACCAGAAGGTAAGTATCAGAGCCCTCTGGATCATGTCAAAAGGGACTCAGAAAGTAACTTGAAGTTGCTTCCATTGGTCAAAGAGGAAACAACAAGGGCATGAATGACAATAACTGTAATAGAAGAAATCATATTATATATGTTTCAATCCAGTAGCTTAGATTGATACTCTAAAACAAAAAACTCTATTACTACCTTTGGGAAATGCAAAGAAACTGACTCATTGTATTGGAAACTAGTAAATAAAAGAGAATGAATAAAAGAGAATGAATCATTTATAGCATTTCATATATACAAATACTACATCAGGGTAACCTAATAGTTGATGAGAAGTTTCTCTTTGCAGAATTTTTCAACTAATAATAGATGTAGAAATAATAGAATATTGTCACATTGTAATCCTTAATGAAATAATGCAACTAGAAAATGATCATCAATGATGACTAACTTCACCAAGAGAGATAAACAGACAGAACTTACCTCCTTTATCACATATGAAATACTCTTGCTAAAAATCAAACTAGAATTTCATTGAAACTATATATCTAAATAATAATGTTCAGAAAATAGGGATAATAGAGAAACATATTAAATGACACCAGGAAAGTTACAATCAGAAAATCTAAACTATGGAAAACCCTATAGGACAAATTGGCTTTAACAAACCAATTGAAAAAAAAGAGCAGGGGATGAAGCTACAGATTAACAGGGTTAACACATATCAAACAATTCAGTATGTGGATCGTATTTGGATTCCAATTTAAACAGATTAACTGTAATGAAAAAATGTTTGTGTAACAACTGTGGAAAATTTTATTTGAAATCACCACCTTGAAGAAATATCTGCATTCCTATGTTCATTGCAGCATTACTTTTTTAGTATGTTATTATTTTTTTCTTTTTTAGATTAATTTTCATTGTTGTATTACATTTATCCCATTTTTTCCCTGTTGATCTCCCCTACCCTACCCTCCTCATCCCCTCTCCCACAGTCAATCCCCACATGTATCCATGTTCATGGGTCATTTATACTAGGGCCTTGACTAAACTGATCCTCTTCTTTGCCTCTTTCTACCCTTTCCCCCTCCCCTCTGCACATTGAAAG
The DNA here is from genome assembly GCA_004026585.1 of Noctilio leporinus. Lineage (NCBI taxonomy): Eukaryota > Metazoa > Chordata > Mammalia > Chiroptera > Noctilionidae > Noctilio > Noctilio leporinus. Next base: position 35,543 of record PVIW01001201.1, read on the forward strand.
TCTGTTCCTTGTTTCCATGCCTCTGGTTCTGTTTTGGTTGTTTGTTTATTTTGTTTATTAGTGTCCTGTATTAGGTGAGATCATATGGTGTTTGCCTTTTTACTGCCTGGCTTATCTCACTAAGCATAATACTCTGAAGTGCCATCCATGTTGTGGCAAAAGGTAGGAGTTCCTTCTTTCTTTCTGCTGTATAGTATTCCATTGTGTATATATACCAAAGTTTTTTTGATCCATTCATCCACTGATGGACACTTAGGCTGTCTCTAGCACTTGGCTATTGTAAATAGCACTGCTATGAACATTGGGGTGCATAGGTTCTTCTGAATTGGTGTTGCAAGGTTCTTTGGGTATAATCCTAGCAGTGGAATCACTAGGTCAAGAGGCAGTTCCACTTTTAGTTTTTCGAGGAAATTCCATACTGTTTTCCATAGTGGCTGCACCAGTTTGCATTCCCACCAACAATGCACTAGGGTTCCCTTTTCCCCACATCCTCTCCTCGCCAACACTTGTTGTTTGTTGATTTGCTAATGATGGCCATTCTCACAGGTATGATGTGGTATCTCATTGTGGGCTTTTTATTTTTATTTTTTTTATTCATTATTTCCAGAGATAAGGACAGGGAGAGAGGAAGAAAGGGAGAGAAAAATCAACGTATGGCTGCCTTTCACCTGCCTCCAGCTATAGACCTGGCTGGACACCTGGCTTTGCAACCTGGTTATGTGCCCTGACTGGGAATCAAACCAGCATTGGGTTTGCAGGCCAGTGCTAATCTACTGAACCACCAGCCAGGGCTCATTGTGGTTTTAATTTGCATCTCTCTAATGGCTAGTGATGTTGAGCATTCTTTCATATGCCTTTGTATGTCCTCCTCAGAGAAGTATCTGTTTAGGTCCTTAGCCCATTTTTCAATTGGGCGGGCTGCCTCCCTGGTGTTGAGTTGTATAGGTTCTTTATATATATTAAAGATCAAACCCTTGTCTAAGGTATCATTGGCAAATATGTTTTCCCATAGAGTTGATTCTCTTTTCATTTTGCTGATGTTTTCTTTGGCTGAGCAGAAACTTTTCAGTTTGATATAGTTCCATTTATTTATTTGTTCCTTTATTTTCCTTGCCCTAGGAGAAATATCACGGAAAATATTGCTACATGGGATATCTGAAATTTTACCTCCTATGTTTCCCTTTAGGACTTTTATGGTGGCACAGCTTATGTTTAAGTCCTTTATCTATCTTGAGTTTATTCTGGTATATGGTGTAAGTTGGTAGTCTAGCTTTATTTTTTTTTTTTTGTATTTCCTTGTCCAGTTCTCCCAACACCACTTGTTGAAGAGGTTATTTTCACTCCATTTTATGTTTCTTCCCCCTTTGTTAAATATTAATTGACCATAGATTCCTGGGTTTATTTCTGGACTCTTTATTCTGTTCCATTGATCTAGATGTCTATTCTTATGCCAGTACCAGACTGTTTTGATTATAGTGGCCTTGTGGTATAGTTTGATAGCCATTACTGTGACTCCTCCTACTTTGCTCTTCTTTCTCAAGGTTGCTGTTGGTGGTCATTTTTGGCTCCATATACATTTTTGAAGTATGTGTTCTAGATCTGTGAAATGTGTCATTGGTATTTTAATAGGGATTGCATTCAATGTATAAATTGCTTTGGGTAGTATGGTCATTTATTTTAATGATGTTAATTCTTCCCATCCATGAACACGGTATATGCTTCCATTTATTTGTATCTTCCTTAATTTTTTCAGTGTTCTGTAGTTTTCCAAGTCTTTTATCTCATTGGTTAAGTTTATTCCTAAGTACTTTATTTTTCTTATTGCTATAATAAATGGGATTTGTTTTCTAGCTTCTATCTCTATGTTTCATTGTTGATATACAAAAATGTCTTTATATCCAGATATTTTGCTTAATTTACCTATTAGGTCAAATAGTTTTTTGGTGGAGTCTATCGGGTTTTCTCTGTACACTATCATGTCATCTGCAAATAATGACAATTTTACTTCCTTCTTTCCAATTTGGATGCTTTGATTTCTTTTTCTTATCTGATTGCTATGGCTAGAACTTCCAAACTGATGTTGAACAGAAGTGAAGAGAGTGAACAGCCTTGCCTTGTCCCTCATCTTAAAGGGAAAGCTTTTAGTTTTTGCCCATTGAGTATGATGTTGGCTGCAGGTTCCTCATATATGGCCTTTATAATGTTGAGGCATGCTCCCTCTATTCCCATTTTGCTGAGCATTTTTATCATAAATGGGTGTTGTACTTTATCAAATGCTTTTTAAATATCTATTGATATGATCATATGGTTTTTGCCTTTCATTTTGTTTATGTGGTGCACATTTATTGATGTGCACATATTATACTATCTTTGCATCCCTGGGATGAATCCCACTTGATCATGGTGTATGATCTTTTTAATGTGTTTCTGGATCCCATTTGCTAATATTTTGTTGAGAATTTTAGCATCTATGATCATCAGAGATATCGGCCTATAGTTTTCTTTCTTTGTTTTGTCTTGACCTGGTTTTGGGATTAGAATAATACTGGCCTCATAAAAAGAGTTTGGGAGTCTTCCCTCTTCTTGGATTTTTTTTTAATGTTGAGGATAGGAATTAGTTCTTCCCTAAATGTTTGGTAAAATTTGCCTGTGTAGCCATCTGGTCCCAGGCTCTTGTGCACTGAGAGTATTTTGATTACTGCTTCAATTTCATTAGTTGTTACTGGTTTATTCAAGATTTCTGCTTCTTCTGGATTCAGTTTTGTTATAGTATACATTTCCAGAAATTTGTCCACTTCACCTAGGTTGTCAAATTTTTTGTCATATAGTTGTTTGTAGTAATTTCTTACAATCCTTTGTATTTCTGAGGTATCAGTTGTGATTTCTCCTCTGTCATTTCTGATTTTGTTTATTCGGGTCTTTTCTTTTTTTCTTGATGAGTCTGGTTAAAGCCTTGTTGATTTTATTTATCTTTTCAAACAACCAGCTCTTGGATTTATTGATCCTTTGAATTGTTCTTTTAATCTCTATGTCATTTAATTCTGCTCTGATTTTGATTACTTCCTTCCTTCTACTCACTTAGGAATTCCTTTGTGTTTCTCCTCTTGTTCTTCTAGATGTAGGGTTAGGCTGTTTATTTGAGATTCTTCTGTCCTTTTTAGGTAGGCCTGTATTTGCTATGAACTTCCCTCTGAGTACTGTCTTTGCTGTGTTCCATAGGTTTTGAGCTATTGTGTATTCATTTTCATTTGTTTCCATAAACTTTTTGATTTCTTCTTTGATCTAGTTGTTAACTCATTCATTATTTAATAGCATGTTATTCTTCTTTAAGAATTAGAATGTTTTGGGTTTTTTTCCTTGAGATTGGTTTCTAGTTTCAAGCCATTGTAACCTGAGAAGATACTTGATATGATTTCAACTTTCTTGAATTTGGGGAGGCTTGTCTTATGTCCTACCATGTGGACTATCTTAGGAATGTTCCAATTGCATTTGAAAAGAATGTGTATTTTGTTTCTTTGGGGTGAAAAGTTCTGTATATATTGGTTAAGTCCATTTGATCTAGAGTATTGTTCAATGCCACAATATCCTTGGTGTTTTTTTGCTTGGAAGATCTGTCTGTTGTTGTTAATGGGGTGTCAAAATCCCCTGTTAGTGTGTTGCTATTGATATCCTTCTTGAAGTCCTCCAAGATTTTCTTTATATATTTGGTTGCTCCTATTTTGGGTGTATATATTTTTAGAAGTGTTATATCTTCTTGATGGATTGTTCCCTGAAGTATTATGAAATGTCCTTCTTTGTCTCTTTTTAGGCTTTCATTGTAAAATCTATTTTGTCTGATACAAGTGTTGCTGCCCCAGATTTTTTTCATGTCCATTTGCTTGAAATATATTTTTCCATCCCTTTACTTTCAGTCTATGTTGATCTTTTGTTCTGAGGTGGGTCCCTTAGAGATATCATACACATGTAATCCCTGTATAAAATGCCACTTCTATAACACTTCTATAACATAGTTTCACTCTAACACGGTTTGAGGATTGGGGAAAACCCTCATACCACATGGCATCCTAGAACACAGCTTCACTCTAATATGGTTTTAGAATTAGAGAAATCCCCAAACAACACAGAACATAATAAGAACTTTTTTTTTTTTTTTTTTAAAGATTTTATTTAATCACTTTTTAGAAAGAGGGGAAGGAAGAGAGGGAGAGAGACATCAATGTATGGTTGCCTTTCACCTGCCTCCAGCCACAGACCTGACTGGAGACCTGGTTTGCAACCTGGTTATGTGCCCTGGCTGGGGAATCGAACCTGTGACCTTTGGGTTCACAGGTCGGCGCCTTACATAATAAGAACTTTTAAGAGCAAAATATATCTCATTCAAAATTAGGGAAATCTCTGAATAACATGGAGCATATAAGAGCTTTTAAAAGCAAAAGATATCTCATTTGAAATTAATAAAATTTATAAAGATCTCTCAGCCAAAAGCCAGCAACCTAAAATGACAAATTTTTGCAAAAAGTGCTGAATGGAAGTCAAGATAATGCTGAAGAAAGTTCAGAGGATGACAATATGTTGTCAGAAAGAAAATGCCTTCAGTTAATGGTGCTCAGTGATTATGAAAAAGCATTACTTAATATACATGTATATGTTATACTTTTGGTGAAGATTGCTTTAATAAAGATATTTCTCTTAATTATAAAAATATAATAGTGTTTTTTTTTTAATATTTGGAATCTAACTCCCTTTTTTGTACTAGTTCTTTGTTTCATATAACAAGGATTTGCATTACATGGCATTTTTTTAGGAAACTAACAACCATTTTCTATGGGGGTTACTTATATGTTGGTCATGTTTTTTTGTTTTTTAATTTTATTGTTGTTGTATTACATCCATCCCCTTTAGGTCATGTTTTTTTATCCATTCAGCTACCCTATGTCTTTTGATTAGTGTATTTAATCCATTTACATTTAAGGTTATTATTGAGAAGTACCTATTCATTGTGATTACTTCCCTTTGTACCTGTGTTCCTCTCCATCTGTGTTTCTTTATCTTCTTAAAGCAGACCCTTTAGCATTTCTTACAATGCTGGTTTGGTAGAGATGTAGTCTTTTAGCTTTCTTTTTTCTGGGAAACTCCTTATTTCATTTTCCATTTTGAATGAGAGGTTTGCTGGGTAAAGTAGTCTTGGTTGTAGGCCTTTGTTTTTCATTGCTTGGAATATTTTTTGCCATTTCCTTCTGGCTTGTAGTGTTTCTGTTGAGAAATCAGCTGATAAGTTTGTTGGAGCCCTCTTATATGTTATTAGCTGTTTCTATCTTGCTTTTAGGGTCCTCTCCTTGTCTTTAAAATTTGCCATTTTAATTATAATGTGTCTTAGAGTGGGCCTGTTTGGGTTCATCTTCCTTGGGGATCTGAACTTGTGTGACTTTTTCTCTCCTCAAGTTAAGGAAGTTTTCTGTCAATACTTTTTCAAACAAGTTTTCTATCCCTTGCTTCTCTTCTTCTTCTGATATCCCTATGACATGGATATTATTGCATTTCATGTTATCCTGCAGGTCTCTTAAAACCTCTTCATCCTTTTTCAGTCTTTTTTCATTTTGTTGCACTGTCTGGGATTTTTTTTTTCCACATTGTCCTCCAGCTCGATGATCTGATCCTCTGCTTTCTCTAACCTGCTTTTGATTCCTTCTACTGTATTTTTCAATTTGGAAATTGTCTTCTTCATTTTCTCCTGGCTCTTATTGATAGTTTCTATGTCCTTTTTAATGCTGGTGTAGTTCTCAGTAAGTTCCTTATAGCTTCCCTGGAATTATTTCTAGTTCCCCTAGAGTTGATTATAGTTTTCTTTGAGCTTGCTTAGCTCATTGAGTTCTCTATAATCCTTATTTTGAATTTCATGTCTAGTAGTGTGTTTGCCTCTATTTCATTTAGCACTCTTTCTGAGGATTCCTCCTTTCCTTTTGTTGGGGGGTTGTTCCTTTGTCTCCCCATTTTAAGTGACTCTTCTTGTTTGTTTTTGCTTCTTAAATTGGGCTTTTTTGAGTTCCTGTCTTTGTGGTATGACCTTCTGTCGTGTAGAGGTGCACTTTCTTTACTTCCTAGATCCACCTTTGGTGACATCAGATCATGTCCCAGTCTGGGCCTAGTCAGCCTGTTGGAGCCTACCAGAGATCTACTGTCTTTGTCTCTGTCCTTCAGTTTTTAATCCAATTAACCTGTGATTAGCCGGCAGGTGTAGACACCACTGGGTGGGACAGATGAATTCAGTTATAATCCAATCAATCTGTGATCAGCCTCCAGGCCCAGGCACAGCTGGGTGGGGCAGACTGATTCCTATGGGTGGGGCTCTGACGTCCTCTCCAGCAGACAGTTTAGAACAGGGGGATGAGTCAGCAGTGGGACCCCGTCAGCTGCTCCCTCATTTCTCTTCTCCAAGCCACTGCTCCAAACTCTCCTTAAGCGTCTGTATTCCATCTGTCCTCCCTCTGCTGGAGTCTAGGGTAAGTGGGTGATAATGTATTTTCTTTTGTGGTCACTTTAGTACATAATTCTCTGACTCTTGGACTCTCAGGCTAGCAAACTCCACGGCTTTTTGCCTTTCACAGCTGGGTGCTGTTTTGCTCTCAGCTGTGTTGCTGTAGGCTGGGAAGCCCAGCTGGGGGTTTAGAACCCATGCTTCTCAGGTGGAACCCCGGCTGCTGAGGTGTTTCTCCGTCCTTTTAGCTGCTGCCCTTGGGAGCCCAGCCAGCCCTCTCATGTCTCCGCACTTCCTACCAGTTAAGTTGTGATGAAGCAGCCTCTTCTGTTCTGTCCGTGGTTATAAGGCTTCTCTTTAGCTGGTGTTGTATTGGTTATTCCAGATGATTTCTCCCCAATTAAGTTGTAATTCCAGATTGGCCCTGGGAGGAGATTGGTGTAGCTCCATTTACTCCTCCACCACCTTGGTTCTCCCCCACTGTAGTATTATTTACAGTAACCATTTATATTAATTTACACTCTGAATAGTTGATGATATAGCATTTTATAAACACTATAGATGTGATGATGTTGTAATTATATTTGTTATTTTAAATGTTATTTACTGATTTGAGAGAGAGAGAAAGAAAGATTTGTTGTTCCACTTATTTATGCATTCATTGGTTGATTTTTGTATGTACCCTGACCGGGGATTGAACCTGCAACCTCAGAGTATCAGGATGATGCTCTAATCAACTGAGCTACCCAGCCAGGGCCTACTTTTTATATGCAACCTATCTTTTACATACTTATAAATACTGATGTGGATGAAAAGATTTGATAATTGCTTAAAATTAATCTTGAGGTGGGATTGCTTGAATAATTTTAAAGCTTAAAATTATTCAGGTTTAAAGGCATTAATTATATTATTCTTTCTACTTTCGTAGGTGTTTGAACATTTCCATAAAATAATTATATTTAAAAATTGTATTAGAGTATGATCTCAATTTTAAGTTTGTAACATAAATGCAGAGAATTAGTTCCCACTTGAGCATATAGCCACCCGTTTTCCCCACTTTCTTACCCGTTACCTAATCATTCTAGCATTTCAAGTAGTTTTCTTTAAGTTCTCTATGTGTACCTACCTCTAAATCAGTTCATTTCTTAGATGGAGCAAAACACACACACACACACACACACAGTTGATGTTATTGATGGGCTAGTGGCATTCTTATACTCTTTCCTTCTGGGATTAATACTTTTTGAGATAGTCAGGAATAGAAGACTGATTTCCCTGCTTCTCTGAGAGAAGTTAACAGATCCTTTGGGGGTAAGCTTATGATTTTGATCTCATTAGCATTGAGAGCTCCATTCAAGTGTGACTGACAGTCACATAAGTCAATACAGGAGCACTTTGGGAGAGCCAAGTTTGAGGGTGTTTTTTTTTTTTTTTTTTCTTGTAAATTAGTGCTCTGTTCTTATAGAGCTCATCAGAAAAATTAATCAGAGCACTTTTGATTCAACAAATGAATGGAATGAAACTGTATTTCTAAGAAAACGACATTATTGGGCTAAAAAAAATAAAACACTAAATGAAAATAAATTCTAGAAGATTAATGCTTTCATTTTCACTTTAATCCTAGCTCAAGTCATACCTAAAGACTAAATGTAAGCTCAGAGATTTAGAAAGCAAAGAATATATCTTTGCCTGGTTTAATCCCATCAAGCATACTTTATTAAAGATTGTGTAAAATCAAGATGGAACATCATTAGACCATTAGAAATTGAGTAGAGAAAGGTAGCTAAAGACTGGGAAACAGTGAGCCAATTCCATCTAATATTTTCTTCAGGTTTCTTTCCCAATTCCAGAGGCAGTAAAAGATGTTTAAAATAGTTATTCTTTTATTATGCTACTGAATGTAGTTTGAAATCTTCATATGTTAAAGATTAAAAACAATTTAAAAAATCCTGTAGGCTTATAATGCAAATGAAACAAGAAAAATCATGGTAAGTTATTTTGGATTTAGAGAAGAATGTGCCAATCACCAGAACTTAATGTGTAATTATATAAAAATGCTGGTTCAGTGAAATTAGGAATTCAACAGATGGTCCCAAAATAAAATACTTCAATATATGAGAACAATTGTTCCCTAACTCCTCTCAAATGAAAGTGTGGATAATTAAGTGCAATCTAAATAATCCAATCCAAGTCAATCAATTAGTTTTTATTAACTCACTCAGGGGAATGAACTCAAGACAAGCAACTTCCACTGAAAATACAATTTCTCACAATTAAAAAACAATTATTGAGATGATGTAGTAAGAAAAGAAAAATACACCTTTTACCCCTAAAAACCTCCTAGTTGAGAGAAACTGGACCTAACACTTGAGGATATTGATTATATTTTCTCCTGACTTTTTGTAAATCTTAAGATAAACAATAAATTGATTTAATGGACTAAATTTTCTTAAGATACTAATGACTTGCATAAAAAGATTCATAAGATTTGACATGTGGTGACAGCTGAACTTAGTGTTAACTTAGGATCCTTTTTCTAGACTTTTCACCAGCAATAACTTTTGCTTTTAGCAACTATTTGGAAATAGTTCATTTAAACTCACTTTATTCCTTTCAGCATTGCTCTACCTTGTTAAGGTCCTTTCTCCAATGATCATTATTATCTATTCAAGGTAAATATATTTTGCCAGCCCACTTCATGTTCATCTTTATTCTCCTGAGGCATTAAGGACCTCATAGGACCACCGTTCTAAGGTACTTTTTCTCAAACTTTAGTGTGTATCAGAATCACAGGGATGACTTGTTAAAAATAGATCTGAGAGGAAGCTTTACTCACAGAGTAGGTCTAGGATAGAGCCTAAAGGTTTGCATTTCTAATTAGTTGCCAGGTCATACTGATGCAATTGGTCCAGGGACTACACTTTGAGAACCACTGTTCTAAGTGATATCTATCTGCTTATTTTCTGAAGTAAGAGAAATGAGGTCACAGGAGAGTTGAGGAAGCAAGAAATAATTTTCTTTCTCCCGTAAAAATCTCAGGCCTGGCTCTGTTCACACAATATATTTAAGGGAGATCTCTTCCTTTTGGGAAGATTCTTGTATTCAGTATTTTTAATTTTTTAAGGTAGGCATATTCTAGCACACAGGTGCTCATAATGACATGATAGAAGTCACACATTTAGAGAGATGTGTAGGTTATACCCATAGGTTAAAGTTTAATTATTTCCTAAATACATAAGGTGAAAAACAAAGAATAAAAATCCTTACCACATTAAAGCACATGTAATAAGCACCTCCTTACCACAACAAAGCAAAACTTCCACATGCATGGGAGGCAACAGATCAATGTTTCTCTCTCACATCATATTTCTCTTTCTTTCTCTCTCCCTCCATTCCTCTCTCTAAATCAATACTAAAAAATACCCTTTGCACCCTGGCTGGTGGTACAGTGGATAGGCATGGGTCAGCGAACCCAAATGTTGCTGATTTAATTCCCTGCCAGGGCACATAATGAGGTTGCAAGCCAGGTCTCCAGCCAGGTCCATAGCTGGAGGCAGGTGAAAAGCAACCATACATTGATGTTTCTCTTTCTCTCTGCCTCTCTCTAAAAATAATAAATAAAATCTTAAAAAAAAAAACCAAAACCCTTTGGTGAGGATTAAAAAGAAAGAAAGAAGGTTATGTCTGATATTTTGTTATGAGCTCTACATATCAATAAAGAAAAGACCAACGATGACCAAATGATAGAACAGTGGCTCCAACCATGGCCTGTTTTCATGTGTCGCTTACTTCTGAACCAAAGTTTGCAGGTGTCTATGTCATAAAACTGTCTACAAGTTACAAAGAACCTTGGAAATTTTTGGCTCTGACTTACATGTTAAGTAAGCAAGAGTCATATCATGGTGATGTTTAAGAGACGGTGGATGTTAATGACTATGGACAAATGTCCACTCCCATTCTTTTGAATGTTTTGCTATAATGCTGATCAGTAGGAAATTATAGATGCAAATTTAAGATTTTTCAAAAGTCTACCTACTTGTTTGGAAATACAGCTGCTATTTTGAAGACTAAAATGCCTTCTGTCATTCATTTATTCTTTCAGGTTTCCATAAAGCCAATAGATATTTATTAAGCACATATTATGCACCTGGCACACTGTCTTCTAGGTGCTTAGAATACACTAATACATAAAATAGGAAAAAACGTTTATGCCTTCATGGAGCTTACATTGATTGTAATGGGATGTCTTCTGTCTTTGTTAGTATTTCACAACAATTTTATTCCACACAGGACAGGTTAAGTGGGTGGAGCAATATAAGTAGTTTAGGGTTTGTCAGCTTTTCCAAGACAGTTGGTTCTTTCTATTAGTTGTTCTAGTTTCTAGGCACTTATCTCTTTAACTACATGGCAAAGATATATTCTAAAATGGTATCTGCTATTTGGGATGCTTCTTTCATTGCAGTGAATAAATGAGATTTGACTATTATATATATATATATATATATATATATATATATATATATATATATATAGAATTTATCTGTATTCAAAAGAGAATTCATTAAATAAGAGGATTCTTTGCTCGACCAAAGTTCAGAGGACACTTACATTTTAAAAATGCTTTAGAGATGCCGAGAAAATAGAGAGCAAGAATTGTATGTATATTTGCAGGTGATGACACTGTGTATTCTATTTGGGTCACAGTTGTATGTAACTCTGTACCCCTAACTCACAATGATCCAACAGGTAAGAACACTATTTGTTTTAAAAAATGACATATAGAGTTGTTTTAAAAAAGAATACTTCCAAATAATTCCTTCATTTAGCAATTTTTTTCTTCAGAATGTTTAAAGGCCTTGTTCTGTTGCCTTCTAGCTTCCAGTGTTGTTGAACAACAGATGCCATTTTGTTTTTAGACCTTTGCATTTGTCCTGTTTTGTGTTCTTTCTGAAAGCTTTTTGCTCTGCTTTCTGGGAAATTTCTTTACTGTTTTCTTCTTCTTTTTGGAAAAAAAATCAACTCACCCCACCCCCATTTATACATTTTTGTCTTTAATTCTAAATGCTGTAAATGTCTTGCATGATAGTGGCTTCCCTCAAATGTCTGATAATACTGATTGCTCCATACTTAACAATAGGGTAATAAAATGCTAATGGTAACTTGGAATGAATGGGTGAAGTTTTTGTTGTCCATAAACTTACCTGTAGAGTGATTTGTTGGGCTCTTAATTGGGGAGCCTCCCATGACTGTATCTTCAAGTCTTCCCTCTTGAGTTGATCAGATTCCATGAGGAAGGATCTTTTAATCGCCTTGGAAGTTGAAGACATGGCTGCCAAAATCAGGGAGTCAAGTCGGTAAAGTAAAAACATCTGGGGGCTTCAGCATCTGGTATACAAATGTTTATTTAACCCCTCTACCCCTTAGAATCCTCCTGTTTCACTGCCTGCAGAGAATAAGTTTGTAGTGTATTACCTAAATAGGAGGGGCATGTTTGTTCACCTGACTGCATGATGCTTCAAAGGGAATCTGGGGATCTGCTTGCTTCTTATAAGGATTTGCAAACAATCCTCATTACAGTATTCCCCCCTTCCCTGCTTCACTTCAAAAGTAACTAGTTATAAGTCTTTGGGTGGCTAGTTGAGTCTTTTAGTGATCTTATAGTATATATATGTTTGGTAACTGATTTACCTTATTGCTATCTTAAGACTTGGTTTTGTTAGTTTACTACATTTTTTATATCTATCTACTTTTACAGCTAAAAGTTTTCTCACATTTTGTTGCCGTAGCCTCCTCTTTGCATCCCCTTGATTTTAATCCTTATAAAGTCATTTTATGACATGACATGACATGATATACTGAATTTACTTTAACATAGGGGTAGAAAAATGGGAGTAAGATAGAAGAATCCATATTTATTAAATATATAAAAGTTCTCTTTTAAAATATTTATATATTGTTAGAGTGAGGGGAATAGAGGGAGAAAGAAAGGGAGAGAAACATCAATCAGTTGCTTCACACAAGCCCCCAACTGGGGACCTGGCCTGCAACTCTGGCGTGTGCCCTGACTGGGAATTGAACCAGTGACCCTTCAGTTTACAGGCTAATGCTCAGTCCACTGAGCCATGCCAACCAATGCTGGAGATTCTTAATATTACTCTGTGTATTTTTAAAAGTAAGTTTGAAATTATGTGTGTAATAAAAATATTTTTAGCCCTAACCAGTGTGGTGCAGTTGGTTGGGCATTGTCCAGCAAAGCAAAAGGTTGCTGGTTCAATTTCCAGTCAGGGCACATGCTGGATTATGGGTTTGGTCCCTGGTTGGGGTGTGTAGGAGAGGCAACTGATGGATGTTTTTCCTCACAAGGATGTTTCTCTCTCTCTCCTTCCCTCTCTAAAAATCAATAAAATAAAATAAAATAAATAAAAATGAAAGTATTTAAAAAATCCCTTTACTGATACGTTAGTGTGATTTTAGAAGGGAACAAGATTTGGCGTATGCGTTAAACTGCTATTTCTACCTCAAAGTGCAGAATCCATTTTTCAACGAATGTTATTGATCATCTGCTACCCAGTAGGCACTGTGCCAAAATACACATAGGAATATGGAAAACAAAGATTATTATTTATTGAACTTGATCAACTAAACTGAGTTTTTAAAATTGAAATGTGTGGTTCCCTAAGTTTGATATTTTAAAGTGTTCGACAGTTTTTTTCTGATCTCTGAATTTATCTTGATTTTCATGTAAATATAAGCTTTTATGAAAATTGAAAGAAGGGCCCCTAAAGGGTAAAAAGACATTAGGTATAAGATGGAGCATTAGGGAATATTTCCTCAAATCTGAAAATAGCATTCATACAAGCTATTTAATGGCTTGAATAATAAATGACACAAACAAGCAGTAGAGAGCTCTTTTTATCTTTGAACATAGAGAAAAGGCAAAATCTATATAAGATCCCACAAAGGTGAGGAATTCTCATTGGCTGATAGAAGAGAATGAGGAGAGTTGACTGTTGATTACTAGTAGAATCTTGGCTTTTAGTTCATTAGTAATGGAAGTACCATAAGCTGAATGTAATACTTATTATTAAGCTAATTGTTACATAAAATTGTCCCTTTAGTCCCAAGGGTATAGCTGTGGGGAAACAAAGCATGGACTCCTAGCTGTTCTCCAAGGGAGTAGTAGGTATCTATCAGGGAGTATATTAGCCATTAACTTTGGTTCTAAGTGGATAATACTAGGAGGCCAGTCACTCCATCTAGGTAACAACTTCCCAGTTAACTTGATTAGCTCTACTCTGTCTGCTTCTCCACCTTCTTTTTCTCTGAGCTTTCTAGAATACCTGCCTTCTAAACTAGAGATCAAGGTCAAGTCAGTCTCCAAAGGAAGCAAAACCCATTATTGCTTTTGCCTATAAAAGTTTCCATGGGAAACTCAGGTTTCCCTGGTACAATTGTGTCTATATTTTCTATTGTAGGGTGGGAGGTGAGGAGGCCTTTTAGAAAGTAAGGACTGAAAGTATGCTGATGGAACTCCTGTGTCTACCCAATAGTAGGCTAAGGTGAATGGACTAAAATCTGTCCAATTATAACTTTCTTCAGGGCAGGGGTGGGTTTGAGACTCTGTTCTTCACAGCATTTAGCACTATGGACTTGCAATGTAAGAAATGTTTGTTAAATATATTTCAATAATTATTTGTTGATATTAACTTATATGAAAGAAACAGTATTATTAATTATCATTGAATTTGCATTGCTGGTTGTTTCCCTCTGGACATTTCAATAAAGCCTTGTGGCTCTATCTAGCAAGGTCAGCAAAGGCCCAGAAAGGAGTTACAAGTGACACAAAACTCCAGTTTTATACTCTTCTTTTTTTTTTTATCTTCTATATATTTCAGGAACATTGGTGGGTATGATATTCCCCTATTAAAAATGATACATGAAAAGATAACATTATAACATGAAAAAAATAATGTTATAATGTCAAATGATTGACAGATTTAATTCCAGTCCTCCATGTTTTTAAGTTTCTGTTATACACTGGGTTCAAAGTGAATGGTACAGATGCATGGCAGTCCCAGCATTAAATTGTACACTTAATGAGGAAAATAAAGTATAAAATGACATGTACCTTAATAGTGTTGAAAAAGTTCACTATTCAGTCCCTCAAAAAAGTGAGGGAGCCCCTATGACTGAGGGTTTGGGCAGATGGCTATTTCTTTCCTGAACTAGTTGGATGAGAAGAACAAGAAGAAATGGAAAACAAAACAAAACAAAAACAAAACCAGGAAGACACTGGATCTCCTTTTTTTTTCTTGAAAACAGCGTAAATCCTTTGGTTGGGATTACATAATTGCTCCATCTCCCAAGACTTCCCCAAGCCATCGAATCTTACCACTGGAATGGGCCTAAAAAAGCTTGTCAGACTTCTCATCTGACTATAGCCATTGGGCTTATATTGCCCACAACACACTAGATTACCAAAAGCAGAAAACTCCAATGTTGTTGGTTTAAGCAACAAAGAGAGACCTGGGTTCAGAAGCTGTTTGATTACAGGCTCATAAACATCATTAACGGTCACATTTCCTTCTGCCTGCACTTTCTCCATGTCTGTTTTATTTAAAGCGGGCTGGACCTTGTGGATGGAAGATGGCTGCCCACAGTCCAGGGGCTCCTGGATATTCCCCCCCAGTAGAATATGCTGGTAACTAACATGCCTTCAATTTGGGGGGTTGTTTTTTATGCACCTTGATTTTTTGTGTACATGCAGGTTGCCTCTGAAGCTGTCCTGGAATAATGAAACAAACAAAAACTTTCCTGAAACTGCCCAGCAAGTCGCTCTTCTCATTGGACCAAATGTGTCATGCCTATTGCCAACCAATACCTAGCAGGGAATGGGACCACATGGTGATTTATTTAAGTTGGAATTAAGCTAACTGCTTATATTGGAACCACATACTCCAGCAGGCAGTCAGGGCAGGAATGTAACCCTAAGAACAAGGTTGGGGGTTGGGGGTTGGCGACGTGTTTACCTAGGTAAGAAGGAGTAGATATAGGGAAGCTACCACAGGATCTGGAACAAGCTCCAGGGTGTAGTCATTGACGTCATGGAAATCCCTACCCACAAGCTAACAAGTGCTTTCTCCCGCTGGACAGCTCCGTTTGAAAGGTAACTGCATATTTGCAGGGAATCTACCTCCTTGGTTCCATGTAAGTGTGGGCTCCAGTGGCTCCTTCTTGCCAACGTTGTTACGCTGCAGGGGTTGGCTGCTTCTTCGATTTATTACTTTGAATGTCTCCTTTCTTCAGTGTTTCTCCTCCCTGGCCCCTACTGGTGTTTCCTGCACTCACTGACCCAAAAGACTGAAAGCACTGGCTGCTATTAGAGAAAACATTACTTCCATCTCCGAAATGAAAGAAATTGAGGTTTAGTTATTTTGTCTTCCTTCTATTCCGTTTGGGGATTCTTCAGGCCAAGTTCAGTACTTGCGCCAAGATAGTGGCTGTGGACGAGGGGACTGGCTTGATCCCGTTCCAAGAACTCGTTCCACTGTGCAGTTTGTTGTTCCACATGGGGATTCGGGTGGGAAGAGGTGATAGTAGGCATGGGGGCTTGAATCAGTGGAGTTATTTCGGAACTGAACCCCCCACAGCTTTGCGTGGTTCGAGGGAGGTTTTGTTCCCTCTGCCTTCGGTTCAGCAACAAATCTGACCAACCGCCCCTACTCCTACTGCGGACAGAGGTGGCCCGGGTCCACCTTCCCCGTGCACTCCTACTCAGTCCCCAGCGCTGCGCAGCCTCCCGGGGCTGCAGCCTCCTGGCCCAGCCGAGTGCAGGGTCCTGCGTCCAACTCCAGAGCAGCAGCCTTCGGGGCTCTGTGTCCTCGGGCTGCGTGGCCTGCGCAGCGGATCCAGATGGGCCCGCAGGGGCGTCTCCGCCGCTCTGTGACCACCCGAGGAAGAAGCGGGACCCGCTGCAGGAGGCGCCACGGTGCCCACAGCCTAGCTCCTGGGGGCCTGGAGGAGGCGTCCTTAGCTGGCGGCCCAGCCCTGCTTCGCTAGGTGCCTGCGCGCGTCTCCCGCCCCTCCCCGGCAGCTCGATTCCGGTCCGCCTCACCCCACCGCGGGCTTTGTCCACCGACTGTGCGGCCGCCACTCCCTGTTCCCGCGGGCTCCTCCCCGTCCCCTTCCCGCTGGCCCCACTTCCTCGGAACGAGCAGCAGGAGCAGCCCGGGGACGAGGGGGTTAAGCCGGGGCTCTTCTCGGCGCGGAGGGATCCGGAGCCGAGCCGATAGCGGTGCTGAGGCTGCCTCAGCGAAAAAAATGTCCGCCTGAGGAGACCCACAAGTTCTATTCGGGGGGACCGCCAGCCCGCCCCGGGGAGGAAGGGGCGGCTAGGCCCGAGAGCCGCCTCCCCCGCCCGGATCCGAGAGCTCGCGCGGGGCAAAGTGAACCGAGCCGCTGGGCGGTGCACGGGGAAGCCGGAGCCCGCTCTCCTGGCCAAAGTGAACTTTAATCGGGGTGGTTGGATGCGGAGACGGGGCGGCAGGTAATTGCGGACAGGCAAACGGGAGGGGGACGTCGTGTGGGGCTGCGGGGCGCAGCCGTGTCCCTGCCGGAGCGGAGGCGTCCCCGGCCCGCGCCCTAACTCAGCGCCCCTTTGTACAGCGCGAGCCCGGGGTCCCCTCCAAGTTGGGGAGCGGAGTGGGGGCGGAGGCGAGTCTCGGGTGGCCAGGCCCGCGGGAGGCGCGCTTGGCCTGTTCGCCCCATTCGGTTCTCTGCTCGGGCTCCAGGGCGCGCGGGAGAGCAGGCTGCTTCGGCCGCCGAGCCGAGCTCATTGTTCGGCAGGTCCGGGGCCGGCCGGCCGCGGGCAGGGTAGCAAAAAGTGGGAGGAGGTCGAGCTGGGAGAGGAGGAAGACGGGGAAAGCGAGACTAGTTGTCCGTGTTTCTGTTTTGTTTTTAAAAACGCCTCTTGGAAGCGTGGAGGGTGCTTTGCGACCCCCGCCCCCACATACCCGCAGGGGACGTCCAGGAGGCTGCCGCGGCAGACGCGGGCCTGCCTGCGGCGTGTTCCTGCAACTTGTCAGTTCTATTGTTGCCGAGCCTGGGAGTCACTTCACATCTTCCCTCGCCGCTGCTCTGCTTGCTGGACGTCCAAAACGCCCCTCACCCACCCACCCCTCCGCACGCCCGCACGCCCCGGCTGGACCCCTGCGCCCCGAGCTCCGGCGGCGGCCAGGGGTAGGGGGCGCCGCAGTGGGGAAAGGGATCGGCTCCTTAACTTGCGGGAGCGGCGGGGAGTTGCGGGAGCCGCTGCGTTGCTCCCCGGCAGCGCCGAGGAACGCGTGGATTCACCGACTAACCCGGCTCTGTGGTCCCCTGGCCCGTGCGGTGGGAAATGAGTTGGGTGTTGAGAGTCAGCTCCCCACTCTTGCTCTTCCGCTAAGCCCCTCTCCATCCACTTGGAGGTCTTTCGCTGAGCCTGGTTCTCCCTCTACCTTAGGACCTGCTAGAAGTGGCCCAAGATGAATCCTCAGCAGCAGCGCATGGCCGCTATAGGGACCGACAAGGAGCTGAGCGACCTGCTGGACTTCAGTGCGGTATGAGAGCTTTCCGTGGCATGTTGGGTTCTGCTGAGGTTTATTAAAAAAAAAAAAAAGAAGAAGAAGAAGAAAAAAAAAAAAAAAGAGAAAAAGAAAAAAGAAAGAAGTGGGAGGAAACGACGTGGAGTCTAGGCAGCGTAAACTCCCTTTTGCTTTGAGCAGTAGTTCCCAGGGCTGGAGTCCAGCTCCCCCAAGTTGGACACCTGAACTTTGATGTAATGTCTAGACTTGCAGATTTAAAACTTTATTGCCAAAGGGGTCATTTGTTTTAACCAGTTAAAGGGAAAACAATGTAATCATGAGCTTTGGTTGAGTCACCTTCTAACCCTGATGATTATTAAGGATTTCGACTTCCTACTAAAAAAGAAAATTCTTTCCGAACCATTTCTCTCCCCAAGGTGTGGGTACATGAAAGATGTCATTTATGAGAAAGCAAGTGAAGGGCTAGCATTTCCAGCCTTTTGAGTTGAGTACTTGTATGATACGTATATACATGTGTATGTATGTATGTATAAGTTTTTACATGGTAAGCAATTGACTTAAAAGTATCTGCTGAAACCAAAGGGTCCACTGCCCTTATTTCTGATGGGTTGAGTTCCTTTACTAATTGCTGTTAGGAGGCATGATCAATACCTACTTTATAAAACTTAAAATGGATCTTTATGGAGTAGTTTCATTGGATACAGATTTGTGTATATTAAATTATAATGTAAATGTAATGAGATTAAGTTAGTTACAAAGTGAAGATAGTGGACAAAACTTACTATTTAAACTCAAAAATCTTTCATATAAGTGACTGGGTTTTCAGGACAGAATATAACCGTATTTCCAAGAAGTGATAGGTAAAATAGTATCACTTAGTGTATTTGCCTTTCTGGGTCTGAATGTACATTTCCAATTTTATATTAACTTCTGAAATATAGTAACTGTTGACTCTTGATTTGCAAGGGGTCTGGAAGAATTTGAGGACTAACATCTTTTTGGTTATTTTGCAGATGTTTTCCCCACCTGTTAATAGTGGTAAAACCAGACCAACAACACTGGGAAGCAGTCAGTTCAGTGGATCAGGTAAGAATGATGTCTAAAATCAGAAACTCTTATTTTGGTGTTGTGACACAGTTTAATAGAAAAATATAAAGTACTCTAATATCTTTCTTCATGCTATTCTTAGTGTCCTGTTAAAATTATAAATAAAAACAAAAACAAACAAAAAAATAACACCAAGTCTAGACTGTTGCTGTAAGGATCTGCTATTTCTCTAAGGATTTTAATGTAGATTTTAAATTATTCTCTTTTGTATGAATTTTTAAATTGAAAATTATCTTGAGTACAGGGATTATATCATGCCTTTCTATTTAGGAAAGTAGGAGAAGAAAATGTATTATGGTTCATGTGTGGTCCTATTTTTTAACGTTTATGTAAATATGTATTTTTACATTTTGCTAAATTTTCAGTCCATTAGCATTATTAAAGTTTGGGTTCTAAAGAATTGGTAAAATAACTTTATTTAACATATGCACATGAAAAGTAGAATTAAGCAATAATTAGTAAGATGTTTATTTTAAAAGATGGCCATTCCCTTGGAAGTCTGCAGCAAATTAACAATGTTGTGGTTATTAGAATGTTAACAGAATAAGTTACAAATAAATGAATAGGAGTTAGATTTGTTCTCAAATGACACTTACTAGATGACTGAATTCTGTCCTACATTCAGCTTACATTAGGATAATGGTTAGAGTAAATTAAATTTGATTCCTGTTCGTACACTAGTGCTGTCTTCTTTAAATTTACCTTCTATATATTTATAACTGCTCTGCTCCATTAACATTTATCCCATATATTTTTTTTTTAAGATTTTATTTCATTATTTTTAGAGAGAGGGGAAGGGAGAGAGGCCGAGAGGCAGAGAGACATCAATGTATGGTTGTGTTTCACCTGCCTCCAGCCACAGACCTGACTGGAGACCTGGTTTGCAACCTGGTTATGTGCCCTGGCTGGGGAATAGAACTTGCGACCTTCGGGTTCACAGGCCGGCGCCTTATCCATTGTGCTACCAACCAGGGCTATCCCATATTTTTTAACTATGCATTTTTTTGTTTTTCTAACTTACTTAAACTCATGATTTCAATAAGAATAAACATTCTAGAAGCAAGGTCCATTCTAGTGCACAAAAGCTGTATTTTCTGTTTAACTTAAATTTATTTGTTAGTGCACAGAGATAGATGAAAACAACAAAAACAAACAAAAAACCAAAGTCATGATAGTATCATCTTAAGAAAATCAGCTGACAAATATTTGGGCTAAAACTGGGTAATTCCTCTTTGACCATTACTTTTGTTTCCCCTAGTAAAGTGAGTGATTTCTTAAGATACTGTGGAGCAAAACTTCAGAAAGGAAGGTTAAATTAGTAATCGGTTTAGCACTTTATATCACTTTACATTTAAGACATTTTTATTTAAAAATTGTACAGTAACTTAATTTATTGAAGTTTATTTTTAATGATGATACTGCAATTTAATGGGAAAAGTGTGTCATTTAACATTTTAAATAAAGTCAGAAAAAAAAAAGAGCACTTTAGGTTGTAAATATCCTAAGGCTAATGTTATCTTGAATAAGAAGGGTATCATAACATGTCAGCCAGACCCTCAGCTCTTCTCCCACCTCCTTCCTTTTACTGACAGTCATTTGAAAATTGTCATTTTTGGGGGAAAGGGGAGAACATTATTACTTAATATAGAAGAAGGCTGTATTCCCTTTCCTCACTGCTGTTTGAGTATGCCTAAATTTTTGCAACAAATAATTCATTCTTAAGAACTTTCAAATTTACTTTAATACATAGTAGATGCTTAGTAGATTTCATTAATGAATAATGATATCTTGCTATTTCAGGCTGTTAGTTCCAGCTTGAATTATGGAAAATGTATCAAGGACATGGACTTCAGAAAACTTGCTATTAGAAATGCTCTCTGTTTTTAGAATAAAGTGTGATTTTTTTTTAAGTCTGTGAAATTAAAAAGTATATGAAGTTGCTGTGTATTACAAACATGGCATTGGAGAAGTTGTAGGCCCTTTCTGTAGCTTGCATTAAATGAAGAAAAAATTATTTTTCTACATGTAGAAGTAGTCATAATATTTGATTCTTGGGAGTAGGAAATTTTTTATTTTAAAACTGTTAGGCTTGTTATTCATTGAAATTTTGAATTTAAACAGTTGTATTTAGTGGGCATAGCAATTTTTATTTGTGTGGTTTGTTTTAAATCGAGAAGAAAATTTTAAAAAGTTGTAACCTTTAATAATTAGTTTGGAGAAGGGAAAATACCATATAATTATTTTATATCAAAGTATGTATACTAGTAGATACAGTTTTCCTATAGCTATTTCTTATCTGAATGGAAATGTCTAAAAGAATTTGGTGTAGTTACATCATTTTATTACTTTATTTCTGTATTTTACTGATATTTGGATAATTTTCTATTTTGATATCAAAGGATATGTAATACATCCTAATGCCTGTTTGTTTGCAGCTTATAAAGATCTAAAGATCTGACTTTCCTTCTGAAGAGCTGACTTAAAGATTAGTGTTTTTTTATCTTTGGAGTATAATTTGTAAAATCCTAAGCTTTTGCCTCATGGAAACTATGGTTGTACAGTATAATTTCTTTTCTTGATTATTTGTCCTTTTCAAGATGATTTAATTTCACAGTGGGGTTTTTTTGAGAAATAATATGTAACACTTTTGGAATTTTTTTAAAACTGAAGACATATGATATGTGCTACAGTACATGATGTTATTTTTAAAATCTTATTCCTAAAGCAAAACAAATAAATCATATGATAGCTGACCATCAAAAGTCACTATGGAAAAAAAACACTATGGAGTGTTTATTATTTACTATTACTTAGTTGTCTTGAGTCTGTTGAGATGCCATTTTTTTTCATCAAGATGTTATTTATTTTTTTCTGATAAACTTGAATTTGTGTGGCATGATAGTCTATGAGGTGTTCTTAACAGTGACCTTGAGAAGAGTGTTTCTGTAGGAGTTAAAGGTGATACACTGTGTTAGGGGACTGTATTAAGAGGAAAGCTTGTTGAAAGAATTGACAAGTAAGTCCTTAGGTGTTTAAATCCACTGTCCCCTCAGGTTTGAATATGTAGAGCTAAATTGTGATACTGAACTTAATTTTTAGTAGTTTTATGTTTATGTACTATCTGAAAAATTACCTTTGTTAGTTTTTGAACCCAGGTAATAAGAGATGTTGGGAGGGAGTAAGATATACTTGTTATGTGAGCCGTAAGTAAGTCTCTGTCTTTGATATTTCTATTTAGAAAGTTATTTGAGCTAATGAGTAGAACTTTACTTTTCCTTATTCAAGTAAGACGTTTCTAACAGTTTTTGTCCAACATCTTTGAAAGTAACTGTAGGAACTATTTTCTAGCTTTTAAATATTTTAAAAGATTTTATTTATTTTTAGAGAGGGAAAGGAGGGAGAAAGGCAGGGAGAGAAACATTGAGGTGAGAGAGAAATATTGATTGGTTGCCTGTCCTTTGCACCGTAACTGGATACTTCTCCAGCAGCCGGGCATGTGCCATGACCAGGAGTCAAACTGGCAACCTTTTTTACTTTGCAGAATGATGTTCAACCAATTGAACCACACTGGTTAGGGGTAGGTCTTAAATTTTAAAAGGTGTACAGTTTTTCATTCTTCAGTTACAGATTAGGTTTTGGAGGGAAAAATTTTTCATGGGTATACATACAAGCTTTTTGTAAATGTTGGTATAGTGCCAGATAAATAAATTTTTAGTAAATAAATTGCTCTTGAGTAATTTTTTTATTTAAAAATTTTTTTAAAAAAGATTTTATTCATTATATGTTAGAAATAAGGGCAGGGAGGGAGAAAGAAAGGGAAAGAAACATCAATGTATGGTTGCCTTTCACCTGCCTCCAGCTACAGACCTGGCTGGAGACCTGGTTATGTGTCCTGGCTGGGAATCAAACCAGCGATCTTTGGGTTCTCAGGCCGAGGCCTATCCATTGAGCCACCAGCCAGGGTCTTGGGTAATCTTTTAAATTGAATTAATTTTCTTGTAGATTTATAATCAGGTGTAAGAAACAATACAGAGATCCAATGTTCACTTACCAAGTTTCTCACAATGTTAACAACTGCAAAACTAGTACAGTGTTACAGCTAGGTTATTGATAGTGATAGTCAAGATATAAAAAGAGTTCTATCACAACAAGAATTCCGGTGCTTCCCTGTCATAACTGCATCTACTTCTAAAGTCTGTGGGAAGATTATTAAATACCTACTCACCATGTTAAACATGGAATAACCTTTTCAAATCACTTGTACCTTTAATTAGAAAATATAAAAAATAAAGAAAACCAAAATTTACAAATGTAACTGAACTGTAATATGGTAATTTAAAATAAAACAGGATGGAAACCAGGTTTGGTGTTTATAGGTAAGGTATTTTAAGGTTACGAGTAAGGTATGGTTCATATTGTGTACCTAACAGTGTTGAAATTTAAAGTAAGTATAGTGTATAGTAATACACACTTGTTTAAATTTAGCGCTGTTGTTTGGGCAACCAAACCATGTTAGACATCAAGCTGTGGTGGTGAATGGAGTAATTGCAGAGTCAGCAGGCATATGAGGGAAAATACAGTATTTGAGTATAAATATTATCTGCTGTTAAGTGGCTCATTTAAGGTAAAAATTAAGCAGCAAAGAAGTCTTAAAAAAAATTTTTTTTTTAAAGATTTTATTCATTATTTTTAGAAAGGCAGGGAGGAAGGAAGAAAAGGAGGGAAAAACATCAATGTATGGTTGCCTTTCACCTGCCTCCAGCTATGGACCTGGCTGGAGACCTGCCTTGCAACCTGGTTATGTGCCCTGGCTGGGTACCAGCAACCTTATCCTAAGGCCGGCACCTTATCCACTGTGCCACCAGCTGGGGTGCAACGAAGTCTTTGTAGAGAAAATCTGTATACGAAAATAAAAACTTGAAAAACAGAAAAATTAGAGACAAGATTATAACCATGAATATTGTATACTGTTTTAGAACAGTTTCTGTAGTGTTCCTTTAGTCATTGGCTTATCAGGGATTTGAAAAACAACTTTGGTTGGATCACAATTATTTTAGAGACTTCCTTATTATGTACAGTGTGGCATACCTATAATCAAAGTTTTTTTTGGTATTTTCATTAACAATTTAAACACAAGTTCAGCTTTGTTTTAGGCTACTATCCTTTGTTATGTCTTTTATTTCTTCTTTGAGTTTTTAAATAATTCTCTTGGAATAGGAAGATGAAGATGAAGATCCTGAACCTTAAATAGAAACACAATTTTTTTCACACTTTAAATTTAATGGGGTCACTTAGAATAATCTCTTATGAAAGCCAGCAGCTAGTCTCTGTTCTTCAACAATTGGTAATCATGTCTGGAATGTCACTGCCTACTCAGTGTTGTCAGATTTGGGTAACTGTTGCCATAAGAGAGTAAAATAACACTATTAGGCAGGGTCTTCTTGAGGGGAAAAAACAATTTCTGGATAGTGTGTGGTATATATTAAAAAATAGTAATAGGATTGCTTTTGGATATCACTTGAATATATATATTTTTTGATGGGAATGTTGAAATGATAAATCTAATGCTCTTGCATTTAGGGAATAAAATGAGATGATAAATATTTAAATATATCAGTTCAAACAACTAATGAGTGACTTTCTGCTTTTTTAAATAGTTGAGCCATATTATCTCTGATTTATTAGTTAACCACATATTTATTTATTATCTATGTAGTGTACTGTTCTAATAGATTGTGGTGGGAAGGTGGGAAATGGAGAATAACATAGATTGAAAAAGGGGAGACATTTCATTATCTAGATAGGAATATAAAATGTAAATTGTGATATAAACTTTTATAACATAAAAAATGTCCACAACTGTGCATTAATGTAGTTTAAATTGAGTCCGTAAGAATATGGATGTGCTGAAGAGTCAAGAAACTGGCCTAAGGAAAACTCATAGGTGTTGAATTTAGAGTTTACTTTTGAAGACATGGAATATGAATAAAGCAAGAGGAGAAGTGGCCTCCTAGATGTGGAATAGCATGAAAAGAGACCCCAAAATGGGAATTTGACTTGCTCCAAGGACCTATAACATTCAGGGAAAGAGAAGCTGGTTTTTCTTGATCACCACCATTCCTGTGTTTCTAGAGGAGGTCTTTTTTTATACTATTTATCTGGAGCCTGACTACATGGGTTCATATCCAGTAATTGCTCTGTAATAGCTCGGTAATCTTGGGTAAATTACTTAACCTTTCTGTGATTCTGTTTCTTAATCTGTAAAATTAAACTAATAATAGTAGCTGCCCTTATAGAGTTGTTCTGAATGTTAACTGAATTAATACAGATAAAGCTTCAAGAACAGTGCCTGTCACGTAGTGAGGCTGTGGTGGAGTGGATTATTAGTGGTGAGACAATAGAATAAGGAAAGCATTTATTTATTCAGGAGGCCGATGTGCCAACCTAGGTATGAGTTGGTGAAGGTTTGGACTTGGTATTAGTATAGGTGGTAGGAAGGAAAAATACCAGAAGAAAAGAATTGACAGATTTGAAGGATTAGATTTATTTAGGTAACAACAATGACCTAAGGTTATAGTTCTGGCATAATTGGAGGATGGTAGTGCTGTAGGAAGTAAAGATGCTGAATTGTTTTGAGCATTTTAAAATTCACTCAACCTGGGACTTTCCTGGCTAACTTGGGGACTTATGACGGAAGAATGAAGAAAAATGAGTTAAATAAGGATGTTGGTTTTTTTAAAAAGACAACTCTTTTCCGCTTATAAAATTAATGCATAGTTATCATTGAAAAGGAAATTGGAGAACAGAAAAATCAACAAGGGAGAAAAACACCCATCATTTTACTATGCAGAGAAAAGTGTTTTTGTTTCCTTTTATTTTGGTCTTTTTTTTTCCCCTCTTAACCCAAGGTTTACAAAGTTGAGGGCTTAATAATGTTTCATTTTATGTCTTGCTTTTTAAATTTCACTTAATATTATCAATATTTCCTTATGTTCTTAAAGACTCTTTATAAACTTGGTTTAAAATTGTATGATAGCTCTGGCCAGTGTGGCTCAGTTGGTTGGGGCATCGTCCCATGATCCAAAAGTTTGCATGTTTGATTCCTGGTCAGGACACATACTCACGTTATGGGTTCAAACCCTGATTGGGGCACGTGCAAGGGTGGGGAGACCGATTGATGCTTTTCTCCCACATTGATGTTTCTCTTCCTCTCCCTTTCTCTAAAGTCAATAAGCATGTCCTCAGGTGAGGATTAAAAAAATTGTTGTATGATATTACATGGAATGGATATAGCATAATTTATTAAATCAGTTCTTTTACTGTGTGATATTTGGGATTTTGTTAATTTTCTTTTTTTGTTATGAAAATGTGATAATGAACACCTTTTTGTACTTACATATATTTTTATCCACACTTTGATTTCCTGTGGATAGGAGATGTACAATAGATTTTGTGGGGGTTTTTTTGTGCCAAGTTATAATTAAAGCCAAATGAGTGAATTAATACCCTTAGGAAAATGAACTCAGGAAGATAAATTATTAGGCTAAGGATTGATGTTAATGGTGGAGTTATATAAATGAAGTTGGTGACTTTGGTTGATTATTTATTGTAAAAATACAAATTTTTATTAGTATACGAATGGTATATATTGTGTTTGGTATAGATTTGTATATAGATGGGTTGTGCATGACTGAAGGGAATTTCTGGCATTCTTTGACCTGTGTCTGTTGAAATGGAGTGGAATCTTAATTGGAGTCTGTCAGTGAGAGAGTGCTTAAATTCTTCTTTTTATAAGAGACAGTGAGTGTAGTGGGAAGAATTGGGCTTAGGAGCCAGACAACTAGATTGTAATCATTGCTTCGTGTTTTGCTAGCTAGATGGCACCCTTTTAAGTAATACTAATGATAATATCATTAATGATCATTATAACCAATATTGTAGTTAGTGTTTATTGAATTGTTACTATATGCTAGACACTAAGCTGAGCAATTTACAGGCATTATCACACTTTACCCAAAGTTTCCTGGCTGAGGGTGTGTGTGGAAATGATGCCACTGGGGCAACATATCAAAGTTGCTTTTTTTTTTTTTTTTTTTTTTAAGATTTTATTTATTATTTTTCAGAGAGAGGGGATGGGAGGGAGGCAGAGAAGGAGAGAGACATCAATGTATGGTTGCCCTTCACCAGCTATGGACCTGACTGGAGACTTGGCTTGCAACCTGGTTGTGTGCCCTGGCTGGAAATAGAACCAGTGACCTTTGGGTTCTCAGGCCGGCACCTTATCCACTGTGCCACTCAAATGCCATGCAACTGTATATGTTGTTAAAAGTCTAAAAAGAAGTCAGGCGAAAGAGTAGTTTTGAAAGGTTATCAGGTACCTTAGAACCTTACCTTTTATTTTTGTAGTCCTTTTCTTCTTAATACTGTTATTTTGTAGACTGGATATTACATAGTGCAGAAAAATGAGCAGAAATGTGTACACCTTTTGAAAAGCCTGTTCCATGCTTAGGCATCTCCACTTGGGTATAGTGCTTTCTCCATATTCTCCTTCCAGTTACTTGAAATTCTTTCTGGAATGAGGTGTAGTCTCAATAAATAAATAAAATTAAAAGTACATGATCTGAGATGATAGAATAGTTGGAAGACAGATTGGAAAGAATGTCGAGTCTCTAGGGTAGAGCTTCTCCACTTTTTTCTTAATGGCAGAGGAGAAAAGACATAAACTCCCCTGGTAGCCTGAGACAACACATTGCCAGCATGCAGAAGAAACCTTGAAAACTCATGTAATTTTACTTTCTACTCCCTAACGTAAACACATTTGTTATAATATAAATATATTTTAATCACTGAGTAAAACCGGAGTTAAGTGAGATGCATTATGTTTAGTGCCTTCTTCCTGCTTTGCTTTGTATTTTTGGTGTTAAGGGCCAGAGTGGAGTGGGATGCAGGCCTATACCATCATTTCCTTAGTGAGAAGCCCAGCTTTGAAGCACATATTTTTTAAAGATTTGTAATTTTAGAGAGGGGGGAAGGGAGGGAGAAAGAGAGGGAGGGAAACATTGATGTGCAATGTGCAAGAGAAACATTGGTCAATTGCCTTTCATATGCCCCCAACCAGGGACCTGGCTTGTAACCCAGGATGTGCCCTGATTGGGGAATCATTTCAGTGACCTTTTGGTTTGTGAGATGATGCCCAAACCACTGAACCACACTGGTCAGGGCAGCATATTCTTTTTTTTTTTTAAGATTTTATTTTTATCAATCTTCCAAGAGAAGGGAAGGGAGAGAGGGAGAGAGACATCAGTGTATGGTTGCCTTTCCCCTACCTCCAGCTGCAGACCTGGCTGAAGACCTGGTTTGCAACCTGATTATGTGCCCTGGCTGGGAATTGAACCAGTGACCTTTGGGTTTGCAGGCCTGTGCCTTTTCCACTGTGCCACCAGCCAGGGCTAGGGCAGCATATTCTTTATGTGTCTTTATTTCTGGATCTTTTCTTCCCGCAGAAGTCTGTGGAATAACATTGGGGGTGGGGGAGAATGATTTTGGTCGGGAGGAAATTACTACTCTTTAAGCTGAAGTGCGGAGGTCATTTGAACCTCTGTTTTCTGTTTACAGGTAGAACATCCTGTAATTTCTTAACATACCCATGACTTGAGAAGAAAAGGTATATTTTTTATAGGGAGAGATTTGGGGCTTTTTGTTGTTGTTTCGTGCTTAAAATGTGTTTTTATAAAGACCATGGTGAGTCATCCAAGCTACTGTAAGCTGATTGGGGACTTAAAGATCACACAGAAATGACTGGTTACTAATTTTTATTGTGTTGGGTAGGGACTAAAGGATGAAACCTTTAAAATAAAATAAAACTAAGTTGCAATACAGAAAAATACCACTTCTTTAAAACAACCATACTATCATATCTTAACATATTTTTGGTTATTAAAAATGGAGAAAGTGTGCCTCAGATGTCATTTTGTCAGATCTGTTTTTAGGTGTTAGGAAGTTGCTGCAGTGTGAACTGAGGGAGTCTTTGAATTTGAAAGATTATTCCAGTTACCTAAAATAACTAGAGGCAGCCTTTCTCAACAGTTGTTGGTCTATTTTTTTCTGGTGTTTTTGCCATTAGCCATTGTGGAGCTTTAAAATGAGCAGGATCAATTCATGATTACTATACCACAACTTCACTGGTGGTTAATGCAGAGAACACAGTTCAAACTTAATATGATCATGCGACTCCAGTCAGTGAGCAGATCTCAGCAGGGCCTGAATAGTGGTGGAGCACCGCAGGGATCTCCTCCTAGGGGAGAATTACAGCTACCAAGCTTTTCAGTCTTTGAGGCATTTATTGTTGTTTTGAGTTTTGTGGGAGACGAATAAAAGGTTTGCTAAGCCACTAGAGAGGAAAAAAATGCTAGGTCACTGGAGCTTATGGCAGAAGCATGATTTGGCCACAAGTTAGAGAATCTGACTTTTCATGGGCGCTCATGGACCCTGGGTGAAAATCTTTTGAGTTCTCCTGAGATAGCAGGTCCTCCCAGTTTTTTGCTGTTTGGAAGCCCTGCTATGTATTTCCAGCTGATTTAGTCATCTACCAGAGGCTCATTGCCTAAGTGGCATCGACATGTTATGTTTTGCTAAATGTTTTTCATTGTTGGCCCCAATTTGGAATAAAGTTAAATGGGAAAGTTTTTAGATGTTTAATCTCTTGGTGGAAATTTACAGCTGGCTTGGATTGATTATGCCTCTCGAAGTAGGCAGGTACTGTAATTAGACCCATTTCAAGATTACACTAAATATCCTACCTGTCTTTTATCTAAGCATCAGCTAGTTCTTTTGTTCTAGGAGATAGCATACTTTATTTATTACAGCCAAGACCACCTTTTACCTGCCAGTAGGGCCACAATCCCTGATATGCAATGTTGAAATCCAAAAAGGTCTGAATTGAAAATTTTCCTTTAAATTCAGGCTAAACTATTTTCATGGCAAAATCTGATCTTATCTAAAGGGAGGCCATTGACAGTCTCTATTTCCTTTGTTACTGTATGGTTACCAGGTGCTGGGGGTGACTTGTAACATACGGTATATATAGTACTCTATGTTTCTTTTCTAAAGTTTGAAAAACTGGATTCTAAAAGCCACCTGGGCTCACGGATTTCTGTAAAGGTAGTATAGGCCTTACTCTTTGTGCCTCCCACGTATTATTTTCAACTCAAAATAAGTAGTTCTTTTTTGGACTAAAAATCTGTATTAGAGATTTTATTACTTTCAATAGAGAATAAAATTGTGCACTTGCTAATACAAAGGAAATATTTTTGGAATACAGGTTTTTTAGGCTGAGGTTTGTGTCTTGAATAATTTGTCCAATACATTGTTTTAAGGAATCAATTTCTATTTTGAGTAGGGACAAGCATTTTCATCTTTTGGGCCAAGGAGTATATTGGTCCTTTCCTGGTCAGTTTGCCTGGATTTTCAGGGTGCTAGCAGGAGAGATATTTACACACATGTGTAAAACCAAATGAAAATTATTTACACGCCCCCCCCCCCACTAGCATTATGTGATCACCTCCAAAAGGAAGCCTCAACCCTGACCATACCCAATTTTCACTGCTGCCTGAGAGCAAACAAAAGAGAATCCCACCAAGCCATCTTCATGAAGAAAAGGAGCTCAGTAAGATATGGTTCCATGAGTACAGACAACAAGACCAGTCTTTGGTAATTTTATTCTCTCCTCTTCATATCATTTAAAAGTTTTCATAGATTAGCAGCATAATATTTATTCCTGCAATATACTCAGTAAAGGGATATTCGTTAAAAACAAATTGTGATTTTAATGAGTATATATAAAATCCCTCAGGAGTCTGCCATTGCCTTCTTAGTCCCTCTGCTGTTTAATATAAACCCTGAAAGTAGCAATGAAGTGAGGTGTGAAATAAAGTGCTTTCTTGTGTATCTGTTTTGAGAGGCAGGCCAGTTGGCCATTCTGACTTTATTGGTTGCCTTGAGAACTTGTTCCCTGTATTGTTTTCCAATGCCGCTGTCTCAAGACCCATGATACAATGTTGAATAGTTAAATTCACTTCAAATTTGTAGGAGTTTAAGATGCTCTGCTGTAGGAACACAAAATAGGCCATTCAGCCAGGGTCTGTCTCTCTTTCCTTCATAGTTACACTCACATAACCTCTTTTGTCAAGTTTAAAGAGTAGTGCCCCAGTGCACGGGCTCTGAGCTTGACTCTGGAGGCTTGCTAAACTCGTTGTGTAGCAGTAAGACTTTGCCCAGTGAATGATTGGGGGAAGAGGAGGAGTCGTATTGTTTTAAAAAACCAGTAATGATAAAAGTACTTAATAAATATTTACTTATACATTATTCATAATTCTTGTAGGAAGTTGT
Source organism: Noctilio leporinus (assembly GCA_004026585.1). Classification (NCBI taxonomy): domain Eukaryota; kingdom Metazoa; phylum Chordata; class Mammalia; order Chiroptera; family Noctilionidae; genus Noctilio; species Noctilio leporinus. The sequence goes on from PVIW01001201.1 coordinate 67,094, forward strand.
AACTGTTCATTTTACAGAGGAAATAGAGAAATCAACAGTGATACACATTTCCCTGTGGTTTCTCATTGCCCTTCAGAGGCAGCAGACTGATCAGTTGTAGTTGCACCTGCACTGATACCAATCTACACCGGGGCATTGTTTGTCTTGAGGAGGGATTTAATATCTCTACAAATCTTTAAAATTTGTTCTTGTAACAGGAGGCTTAAGTGATATAATATTGATATTCTTCTAAAGAAGGAACTTCAAGATTTATTCTAAAAAAAACAATTATCAAAAGCGTCCATAAAATAAAACTTTTTAGTATTGCAAGATACTAAATATGAACAGCTGCAACCTGCAGTGTCTTTAGGAGAGTGTAATTCTTTTTATGTGTGGTCATCTTTCTCTGTTCAGCTGTCATCAGACTTTGTACTACGTTGGGAAGAAGATGAAATTTGATAGATGTGTAAGATATTGGAATATTCACATGTAGTATTTAGTTGAGGCCATAGAAAAGAATGGTTGCTTTGTCGTGTGGAAAATTCTTAATTTTCACTTCTGCATTTCAACGATTCACTGTTTATTTAGATATAAAGGCAAGTAAAAGCAGATGTAGAAGTTATTCCAAAGCTAGTTTAAAAATGTTATTAAACATACGTAAGAGATTTTAATGGATGTTACTAAAATATAATTTTGGCACCAGAACTTCCAATGCATTAAAGTGAAAAGATTTATGCTAACTTTTATAGTATTGAGAGGATGCTGATTTAGTCCATTTTGTGTTTTCATTCATTTAAATGAAAATAAATTTCGTTATGTTGAAGAGATTTTACTAATGCATTGTTTTGTTGGTCTATGTAGAATGGTTTGTTTAAGATGGTGGAGAATAAATAGTGATACATTCTAGTGTAGTAGAAAGGAGGGGTTTGGAGTCAGAATGTTTTGGTTCAGTGTTGGCTTTATCATACACTGGGTTTATGATTCTACGGTGGTCTGTTAACTTTTCTGAGTCTTGTTTGTCTTATCTAAAATGAAGAGAATTAAAACATTGCTTAAGGGGTTGTGATAGAGATCAAGGTAAGTAATTTTTAAGGAACTTTTTTAGAAAATGTAGAGGTTTATGGTTCTGCACAAGGATTAGTTGTCTTACTATGTTATGTTAGGTCAAATAGCAACTTTTGAAGGGATTCCTAAGCTTACAAATATATGAGAAAGTGACTCTTCTGCAAAACTCATACATCTTAATTACATATAGTTATTGAAGATGAAGTCAGGTGATTGAGAGGAATGATGACCTAAGGGACTCCTTTATTATAGTTAATCCTCGAAATCTGAGACTTCTTCAGGTGAGTTTTTTTCTTTTTGGTTAGATTGGGAAAGTTAGAGCAATCAAGTAAAGGAAATTCTCACACATAATTCTTAGAACTCTCTTAATTATATTGCAAACTATAGAGCCTCCAAATTAGTGCTTTTGAGTCCTCCTTTCTCTGCTTAGTTGTTTTAAATGTTTGCTGAGGATGTGTTATAATGACAAGGTTAACCTCAGGCTTAATTAAGTAGGTGCAACAGCTGAATAGTTCTTAACAATAGTCTGCTCTTTCCTTCTTTGAAGAGCAGTAATCTGAACACAATTTTAATGTCAATAAGAGCCATCCTTTTAAAGATTTACAAGTACAGGTTGTGGCGGCCTTGGTATACTCACTCCTGAGTGAGGATGAGAAGGTGCAAGGGTGAAGTTAGGAAATGCAAGTGGAACTCACATCTGCTGCATAGCAGGGAGGGCTGATTGAATCTCATCCATAAATGACAGGTAGAGGGCTTGGGATGGTATAGGGTTTGGTTCCACTGTTTTTCGATTCTTTGTAATTAGAGAAGTTGAGGATTTTCACATGTCTCCAGGTTTCTCCTTTCCATTTGGTGGCCTTGTTTGGGTATATAAAACACCTGACACACCTTTTATTTAAAAATATTGGGGTTTTTCCTGACTCTTTACATGTTTATGGGATTATATTGTTCAGTTTCCCCTTTATTTTAAAGGAGGAAATCAGCTAATCAAAATTTCATGAAACCTAGAGCCAGTAAGGCTGTTGGTGGTAGCTTTGACAGGGGCATGTGGATTTGAGGGCACCATATGAGCTATTTGCTGATTGTTCTTCAGGCTAAGACAGTGACTGGGTTTGGGTGAGAAGAGTGATAACATGATTTGAGAGTCACTCTAGGGTCTTTGGTCTCTGGGTTTCCCATTGTAATAATTCCTAATGCTTGCTTGCTTTCTTTTTTTTAAAGATTTTATTCATTATTTTCAGAAAGGAGAGCAAGGAGGGAGGTAGAGAAGGAGAGAGACATCAATGTATGGTTGCCTTTCACCTGCCTCCAGCTACCGACCTGGCTGGAGACCTGGCTTGCAACCTGGTTATGTGCCCTGACTGGGGAATCAAACCAGTGACCTTTGGGTTCGCAGGTCAGCGTCTATCCAGCCTAATCCTTTCTTAAAAATTTATATTAAATTGCAGTGATGTGAGAGTAGATCTGTACTTGGACTCCTTGCAGCCAGTTGTTCTCTTTTCCAATCTGTCTTAGTCTGCTCTGGCTGCCATTAGAAAATACCACAGACTGGGTGGCTTAAACAGAGCAATTGTTTTCTAACAGTTGTGGAGGCTGGTTGGGTTCTGGTACTGACTCTTCCTGGCTTGCATATGGCTGCTGCCTTCTTGCCCTGTTCTCACGTAGTCTTTCCTCAGCTAAAGCAGGTGGGGGCAAAGAGAACTCTGGTATCTCTTCTTATAAGGGCACTAATCCCATTATAGGGGGCCCCATTCTGATGACCTCATCTAACCCTAATTACTTTCCAAAGGCCTCACCTTCAATAAATAAATTTTGGGGGAACACAAGCATTCAGTCCATAACACAATCCTTCTCATATTTTAAAAGTATCTTCTTACTTTGATTTTTCTAGAGTCTACATTTGTTTCCTGTTGTTACCAAAACAATCAAAAGTCTCACCTTGGTATTTAAGTTTTAAATAATGTGATAGGGATTTAAGTTATCCTATTTTACACTCATTAATTCCCAGTGTGAATTGTATGTTTCAGTCACACTGGTTTTTTACCTGACCTTCTACCTCTTGTTATTCTTTTGTCCCAAATTGGAATACCTTCTTGTCATTCTTGTGCCATTTGAGCCCCCTGTCATTTATGAAATCTTTTCTAGCCATTTCAGATCATAATTTTGCACAAATGTGGCTTCCAGTTATTTTAAGGATTCTTGAGTAAAGGAAAGTATGAGTTCTTCTAGGGTTCCTAAGGCAAAGATAAGACCAGCACAGCAGTTAAGGCCTATAGATTCTGAGTACAACCAGTTAATGTAGCTGACAGCCTCATAAGTTTAAAAGAAGACTGAAGCCTACTTTTGATGAATATTGGACAAAGGATTTCTTTTTGTAGGAGTTCTACTCTGTGACCTCCGAGTTATTTTTAACCCTAATTTTTTTCAGAATACTTTCATCTTTTAAAAAATCATATGTATACATATTAGCCAGATTATAGGTTCCTAAAAGCAAAGATGATGTTTTACACTTGTTTTTCTGCAAAGTACTCTTAAGGTCAACAAATACCTTATATTGGATTGTTTTTTGGTTTGGGGATGTGTACTAGGTTGGTGGAAAGAAAGATTAAATTCTTTAAATTGCCTGAATTAAATTTCTTACCATTTATCTTTTCTAGCATGAGCTGCATGGTGAAACTTTTAGGAAGCACTAAACTTATGTGGATTGACTGGAGACATGAGGTGTTATTTATAGAATAAACAAATTCTACCTGTTTTCTTATTTCTTCTGAAAAGATCTTAGCTGATCCAGGATCCTATAAACATCAAGGATGAATAAGAAGTGGCCAAGTGATTAAAACCCTTGAGGTTGTATGTGACTATAGCTACCTCTCCTGAACCACAGCCAGCCCTGGCTCTGAAGAGCAAAGAGAAGTGATACTTTCATAGTTTCCTTTTCAAAGGTGTGCGTTACTTTTGTTCTTTATAATATTAGACTTTGGGGGAAATGGCTTCTCTGATTGTAGGATTGATTGGGTAGAGGAGCTCTTTTGTATAAGGGCCGTAGAGACCATTTCACCACAGTTTGGAAATCAGTACTAGATGGCCAAACCCCTGCAAGTATTACTTCTCCTAAAACAAACCTAATTTTTGCCAATCTGATTGAGCTACTGAAGAGAGGTTGTGTGATCTGGCATTAGAATGTATGTGGGGAAACATCCATTAAAATCAGAAAAGGATTTTCTGATTTAAATATTAACCAAGCCCTATCTCCTTAATTTGTGATAGGAAAGTGAACTACTGTCTTTAACTTAATATTTTAAAATTATCTTCAGTTTAGGGACCAAGTCTGCTTTCGCTGACTTTAGAAAATATGTTGGCTTTTTATTTTGAAGTTAGGCTGCAGATCTAGACATAGTATTTTTGGCAGCTGTATCATTTATTTATTCACTCATTTAACTAGGAATTGAGGTAACCACTATGTTGCAATTTGGAGCTAAAATATTACCATAGTATGTAAAATTTGAAAAATTCTTGTTTTGAGGAAAACAATTGAAGGTTAAGGCATTTTGTCAGGATTGATCTAGGAATGTATCAAGCTAGGGATGTGATCTGGATAATAAAGATGATAAAAATTCTCATCTCAGTAATTTACCTAACAAATTCTTCATTGTAAGCTTCCCACCGACTTAAGGCAACTTTATTTGAGCTATTGGTTATTAGACCACTCTTACATATGTCATTTCTCATGTGTCTTACCTATGAAACAAGTAAAAATACATTTTCTTGTGTGGAGTGGATTTTTACTTCAAACAATAACATTAATTGCGTGTAAAACCTGCAGATTTCTGAGGTGCCACCTTTATAGACTTAAGGTTGATTTCTAGTTCTCTGAAAGTGCCCACTTGCTCCCTATGAAAGGAGCAGGCTTGGATATATATATCCAATGAGTCTAAAAATGAGATAATTGGTATTTTTATTATTTGAATGGAGGCTTTGTATTTTTGAATTCTGTGAAACAAAGCTGTGTTTGTAAACACATTTAAAAATATAAATGACAATTTTTGGTGAAGATGTTAACTGAATAGCAAGAAAGTTCAGATAAAGGAGCTTTTGTTAACATCTAATAATAATCTAACTGTTTTCATTGACTATCTCATTGATGTTTAAAGAGTACCTGATTTTTAGAACTTTTTGTATTGAAAATAATCCTCAGATTGTGTTGTGGTAGGAAAATATTTTCTTGCTATCCAATACTGTATACTGGTTTGGGTTTTTCAACTATTGTCTTGGTTTAGAAGAATGTATCATAAGCAATGTATTTCAATGTAAAAATAGCCTTGGGAAACTCTAGGAAAGTGTTTGTTTAGTGTTCTAATGTAAGATGAACTAGTTGCTGTAGTTGGTTTTGGACCAATAACATAAATATTTTGGTTTGGCTCAACTGGTTAGGGTGTAAATAAACAGTATAAAAGGTTATCAGGCAAAATCCAAAGTGCGTCTTCAGATTTGTAAAATAAAGTTGTTAATTTTACGTTCCTCTCCAATTCCCTTCTTGTAAAAACTTGTTGGCATTCTAATGAAGTTGTCTGTTCAGATATGGAAGTATTATTTCCAGAGGAAGTGTGCTATATCTCTGTAGTGTGGTTTTCACTGACCAGGAGGTGACACAGGAGGGAAGTGTTAAATTTTATTTATTTTTTAAAAGATTTTATTTATTTTTAGAGAGGGAAAGGAGGGAGAAAAAGAGGAAGAGAAACATCTATCCATTGTCCCTCTAACATTCCCTGACAGGGGACCAAATTTGCAACCTTGGCATGTGCCCTGCAACCTCTCACTTTGTGGGACACCACCCAACTCATTGAGCCACACTGGTCAGGGCAGATCTGTGAAGTTTTAAGTTAATTTAGAAAGCCTGTATGTAAGTGACTGAAAATGTTTTCTTTTATTAACTACTTTTGAAATATTATAAAACTAGAAGTCAAAGCTAAAGAAAACCTAAACAGTATAGAATGGTATATGGTGGAAAACTAGACAACTTCTGGTCATTCCTTCTTATCCCCTATTCTCACACCCTTGGTAGAGATTTATGCTGTTAAGTTTCTTAAAGTTTTTCACCATATGTAAATAACGAATCTCAGTCTCTCCCTCCCCCCACCACTTTACATGATAGGGAACAATAATTCTTCAGCTTAATTTTTTCACTTAACAAGAGAGGGAGTGAAAGGAATCACTAGTAAAGGGCATTCTTGAGCCCATATTGATTTTAGTAGGATATTTGATCTTTTAAAATATGTGTAATGATTTTGTTATAGAAAGTGGCATAATTGTACAACACTTGAGTATGACTTAATAAAACTTAAAAAATGAAAGCATTAGCATTTTTGTCAGTGTTAAGGTTTCAGTTTCACCAACTTAATTGTTCTCTTTAGAAAACAAGCACAAAAATGAGTTTTACGGTAATAGAAAGCATTCAGTAAGATACTACTTCCTTATGTATTTTCTTTGAGAACAGGGCACATTTTTACATGAATTATTGGACACAATCTTACGATAACTCTTTGGGGCAGGTTCAGTTTTACACCCATTTTTGCAGATGAGGAAACAGGCTTAAGGTAGTTTAAGTAACACAGCTGCTAAATGGCAGCCTCGGGTGTCAAAGCTGACCCATACAATTAGGCAGCAGTAGCTCGTTATTCAGATTAAAAAAAAAAAAAAACTGTCTAATGGAAATTTGTCTAATGCCCTGTACTTAAATATTGCAGTTATTTAATATAAAAATTTGGTGACACAATCATCATTGAAATGTGTTTGATACAGAGGTTTGCTCTTCCCCAGTCCCAAACTTGGCAACATAGTAGTGTCATCTGGGGAGCTTCTAACAAATACCTATTTCTGGATCTCCCACCCCAGATATCCCAATTGCCTGGATCTGGGGTAGAACTGAAGTATCTGAACTTTTAGCAAGCTCCTATTTAATTCTTAAGCAACCAGCCTGGCTCCAGTTGAGAAGCGCTGAAGTGTGTCTCTGTTTCACACTTATGAATATGAGGTTTCAGTTCTTCACTTGTTTCTTTCTCTGAAGATAATGAATCATTACTTTGTAGAAACAGACATGTGAAACTTGAAAGTTCATTTAATGATGTGTTATGTTAAAATAAAACATCTTATTGAGCTGTGTTGTATGGTGTGATAAGGATTTATTTTCTGCATAGGGCTACACTGTAATGGAAGGTGAGTGAAATGAAGACTTTGCCTTGATTCTTGCAGAGGCAAACACTATGGTATTATGGTAGCATTTTATAAATACATTTCTAAAATGTATAAACTAGAAAAAAAAATGATCAAGATTCAAAAGGCTCTAGAAATTGTTGTGTTTCATTTTCTTTTGAAAGCAAGATAATACCCAAAGAAATAACTGTGGATTAGAACCCTTGCTTTGCTATTGTTCTAAATGTTGAGCCTAGATTACCATTCTTCTAAGATAAGAGAAATAAAAAATAAATCACTTGGTAGCTTCTATTTTTTATGTATTTTCCTGCATGTGAGTATGCCTGCATATAAGAAGTGAAAAATTCTTTTGCCTCCTTTAGAAATTCTACTTGCTAAGGGCCAGAGAAGAAAGATTGGCAGTATTTCTGGCACTGTTAATTTTTACTGCACAAAGTATTTTCTTAAAATAATAACTTTTTTTGTGAGCTTTCTTTTTACCATGTGAAATTTACCACTGAAATGAGAAGGTCATATTAAATTCAACAAACACCATTTACTGAATTACATTAACTGCAAAATATTGTGATAACATAGAGATATATATGATAAAGTCTGTAAAAAGCGGTAAATAAAGTTGCTCAGGGAGGGGTTAATTCCTTTTGCTATGTTAAGGGAGACTGTGGAGGAGATAGAATTTGAGGTGGAGATTATCTTAAGGCACAGAAATTGGAATTGAGGAGAAGACTTTCTAGGAGGACATGGCATAGGCAGTGTCATGTAGTAAGTAGAAAAATAGGCATTGCTTTCCAAGAATAGTGACTGGTTTACTCTGGTGTAAATTTGTGAGTGGCTGTTCTAGATTTTTTTTTTCCATTTCCATATAAATTCTGATCAGCTTGTCAAATTCTATAAAACAAAACCTGGTGTGTATCTGTTTGAAATGTAGTTGAATCTATGTACTTAAACTGTTTGGGGAACTTGTGACATCTTAACAATACTGAGTTTTCCACTATATAAGCATGGTGTATATGTTGACTCATTCACATTTTCTGCAAATCTTCCTTGGCAGTATTTTGCAGTTTCAGTATGGAGGTGTTGTACATACTTTATTAAATTTATCCATAAGTGTTTTGTGTTGTTTAATTCTGTTATACATAGTATTTAAATTTTTTTCCAGTTGTTTGTTGCTGCTATACAGGAAAAATTGATTTTTGTATATTGACTTTTTGTCCTGTGACTTTGCTAAATTAAATTAGGTATAACAATTAGGTTATTAGGTATAATAATCTTATTTATATATTTATCTATTTATTTATATGCCTTAAGACACAGATGGCAAACAAGGCCTGTGGGCCGAAACTGGCCCTCCACCTTGTTTTATCCAGGCGGGCACCTGGCACCTTGTTTCACTTAACTGTTAAGGAGTAGTTACATTTATACAGTCCTAAAATTACATTCGGCCCTTTGCAGGCAACTGCGAGGATGATGTGAAAATGAGTTTGACACCCTTGCTTTAGGATTTGCTGTATATTTAGTCAGGTTGTTACAAATTAACACATATATTTTCCATTCTAATTTGTATATCTTCTATTTTTGTTACTTAGGATACTGGCTGTCATAGTAAATATATAATATTGACTAGAAATAGCATGATTTAAAGTGTAGGTTTTGGTAGATATTTCTCTAGATTGAGAAAATAACTTTCTAATCCAACTTTGCTGAGGTTTTTTTTTTTTTAAGTCATGAATGCATTGAAATTTTGTTAAATGCTTTCTTTTTTATTTTAATTCATTGAGATCATCAGATGGATTTTTTTCCTTTGTTCTGTTTAGTGAATAACACTGATTGATTCTTTTGAACATTTAAACCAGTTATGTTCCTGGAATAAATTCTGCTTGGCTATGATGTATTATTTTTATATTACTGAATTTTTGGTAATATTTTCTTAAGGATTTTAGTACCTGTATTTATGATGAATATTAATCTGTTGGGGAATTTTTAAGATTTTTATTTATTTTTTTTTGGAGAGAGGGAAAGGGAGGGAGAAAGAGCGAGAGAGAAAGACTGATGTGTGGTTGGCTCTTGAGCACCCCCACTGGGGATCTGGCCTGCACCCTGGCATGTGCCCTGTCTGGAAATCAAACCTATGACCCTTTGGTTTTCAGGCAAGTGCTCAATCCACTGAGCCACATCAACAAGGGCTCTTTTTTCTTTTCTTTTTTTGTAATACTTTTTGTTTATCTGTATTTGTGATGGATATTAATCTGTAGTTTTCTTTCTTTTTTGGTACTGTCTTTGTCTTGATTTTGGCATCAGGATCATGCTGGCCTCATGAAATAAATTGGGAAGTTTTCTCTAGCTCCTCTTCTATTTTCTGAGAGCGTGTGAAAGTGATGTTATATCTTCCTTAGGTACATAACAGAATTCACCAGTGAGGTTTTGTAGGCCTAGTGGGTTTTTTTTTAATACAAGGTTTTAAATTGTGGATTTAATTTCTTTAGTTGATTTAAGACTATTCAGGTTTTCTGTGCTTTACTGAATTAGTTTTTGTAATTTGTGTCTTTTAAGAATTACTTCATTTGTTATTTAATGTATTGACCTAAAATTATTCATAACATTTTATTATCTTTTAATTTTATATAGAATATGTGGCCATGCTTCATCTTTTCCTCTTACTATTGGTAATTGTGTCTTTTTTCCTCTTAACCAGTCTTAACAGAGTTTATTTTTATCCATATATTTTCCATTTTCATTATCCTTTATCCTTTTATGTATATCCAAGTTTCTGTCTCATCTCATTTGCCCTCTGTCTGAAGAATTTCCTTTAAGTTTTTATAGTGTAAGACTTTGGACAGTGAATTCTTTTTATTTTTGCTGATCTGAAAATGCTTTATTTTGACATTATTTTTGAAGAATATTTTTGCTGGAAATGGAATTTTAGGTTGGACATTTTTCTTTTGACAAGTTGAAGATCTCTGTTAGTGTTATTTTGGCAGTCATTGTTTCTCAAGACAAGTCTTCAGTAATTCTTATCTTTGTTCATTTCTGTGTAATGTTTTTTGACTCTGGCCGCTTTTTAAAAATTTCCTTGTTTCTAGTGATTTGATTATGAGATTCCTTTGCATGTATGTGTGTGTTTTATATGTATGTTTATAGTGTTTTATCAAGTTGGAAAACATTTTGATCATTAATGTTTCACATGTTTTATCTTCTAGGACTCTTAATTACATATATGTTAGCTCTTCTGATATTATTCCATATATATTAGCTTTCCTGATATTATCACCTGGGTTATTGTGGTTCTGGTAATTTTTTTCTCTTTACAGTTCAGTTTTAATAGTTCATATTATTGTGTCTTTAAGCTGCTGATCTTTTATAGTATTTAATCTGTTGTTCATTTTATCTAGTGTTTTATTTCAGATATTGTATCTTATTATATTCCTCTTAGGGTCTTGTATCTCTTTTCTCATGATATTCCTATTATTTCTCATTGAGCAACTTGTAATAGGTGTTTTTAAGTCTGTTAATACCATCACCTTTTTATTCTAGGCCTGTTTTTATTGACAGGTGTTTCTTCTTACAGGTGACATTTTCCTGCCTCTATCTATGTCTGGTAAATTTTGAGTAGATTTCAGATATCATGAATCCAACATTACTGAGTGTTTGCATTTTGTTGTCTTCTTTTAAAGAACGTAAGACTTTATTATGGTAGGAAATCAAGTTATTAGAGATTAACTCAATCCCTTCAGTGTTATTTGCAAGCTTTTTTAGAGTGAGTCTAGAATAACTTTTATGTTGAGAATAGTTTACCATGTTACTGAGGTGTAACCCTTCTGTGGTCTTTATTGGATGCTTCAAGTTTCCCGTATTTATGTACTACTGTAACTCCTTCCAACTTAAAAATGTCTCCCAGTTCTCTTTGAGCTCTGAAGTTGTTGAATCTACAATTCCTTGGTCATTTTTTTTGGTGCCTTTGTGGCATTTTACCATATGCTTGAGTAACATATTCAAGGGGACCCCATGCAGATTTTTGGAGATCATTCTCTGCACAGCTTCCATTTCTGGGTCCCTGCCCCACAAATTTCAGCTGCCTTTTCTTCCTGACCTCAGTGATACTACTCTGTTTGGCTTGAGAGCCCCTTCTTGCACAATGGTCTGCAAATTGCTTCCAGGCAGGAAACCAGATTGACGGTAGAGTTCATATATAGTTTGTTTCCCTTTTCTCAGGAATCCCAGTCTTATATTTATTATTTCCCAACTTTGTAATTGTTGGCAATGGGAAGTTAAATTCAGTTTTAGTTACTAAATAATGGCTGAAATCAGAAGCATCCCCCCTTTTAGGAAGATAAATGTGGCTAATAGACAATCTATAATGGGAGAGTAGAGGCAGGGTTCTTGAATGAAGGCAGTACTCATGAAGCCAGGACATTCACATATATCTGGTCAGGCATTGCACTACTTTGTGAGTAATGGCCCTGGATGTGTATGGTACACGGCTTAAACGGTGGTTTTGTGTGTAGCACAGCTGGGTGAAGATACGGGTGAGAGTATACAGATGTGGAATGGATAGAACTCGATCTTTTTTTTTTAGAACTCAATCTTAACCGAGTTAGTTGTGTCAGGTAAAGTGGGCTAACTGAGATGATGTCAAGGTTTTTATTTTGTGTGATTTATTTATCATTATGGAGGTGAATAAGCCCTACTCACAAGGATTTCATGAGATTAAAATGAGATCATGCATGTGAAGATGCTTTCTGAATGACCAAGAAATGCAATTTGATGTATTGTTTATTACTGAAATCCATCTTCTGGATCTCTACAGAAAAGCCTGAATAATGTTGCCCTGGTGTCATAGTGACCTGAAAAAACTTGCTGTAATTCCAAAATATTGGAATTCATCTCCAGGGACAAGATTTATTTTTCTATTTGAAGAATTTAGTCAGTATATGAAATTTTTTAGCCTCAGAGCAGTCTGAATAAGATAGCTCTTTAAATAAAGTTCCTTGATTCCAGAGGAGACTATTAAGACAAACTGTAGTAACTATCAGTGAAGTAATAAATGTGGGTGACATTTTGTAAAAGTTAAGGAAGATAAAACACTGTTCTTAGTGTTTTCACCTCAGGATGAAGCTGAAGACTAAAGTTTATGACAGAATTGGCTCAGAGCTCATATCCAAAAGTACGGAAGTGATAACAGTCTTTAAGGCTTCTGTAGAGTATGAACATGTTCCATTATTAGAAGCATTACTTAATTTCTTACATAGTCCACTTGCAGTCATCTTCCTGTATTATAAGAGGGGAGAGAATGTTCACACTTTTCCATGGTAAGGACACAGAAAGTCCTATTTTTCCCCCCAGATAAATAATAACCTATAGAAACTGGACAACTAGGCCTCGGTACAGATGACCTTAAAGTTAACTGATTTTTCTGTTTGAGTTCTCTTTATTCCAGATTTTGCAGGTGACTTACGTGTGAGAGAAAATACCCAATTTCATGATTTCCCCAAAAAGGAATTAACAGGACCCTGAAAAGTCAGTTGTAGCATTTCAAAAATGTAGTTGAAATCCTTGATTTTATTTTTATTCATTCCATTAAATTAGATGTCTAGTTATGCTTTTTTTTTTTTTTAAAGATTTATTTTACTAATTTTAGAGAGAGGAGAAGGGAGAGAGGCAGAGGGGGAGAGAGATATCAGTGTATGGTTGCCTTTCACTTGCCTCCAGCTACTGACCTGGCTGGAGACCTGGCTTACAACCTGGTTATGTGGCCTGGCTGGGAATCGAATGAGCGACCTTAGGGTTCGCAGGCCAGCGCCTTATTCACTGTGCCACCAGCCAGGGCTAGTTATGTTTTTAAGTGTTTAGTTTTCAACTCTAGAATCATGGCCTGTGTGTTTTTATATCTTCTATATCTCTAAACTTTTTGAACATATGTAGTAGTTTATAATAACTAATTCAATGTATGGGTCTGTTGATTCTTATATTTGTTTCAGTTCTAGTTAAATGTAGTAGGTGATTTTTTTCCTGTCTCTGTTTGTACTTTGTACTTTTCTGCTGATTTCTATGGCTTATAATTTATTAGATTCTAGACATTGTGAGTTTTACCTTGCTGGGTGCTGTATATTTTTGTGTTACTAAAAATATTCTTGAGCTTTGTTCTGAGAAGTAATTATGTTACTATGAAACAGCTTTATTCCTTCTGGTCTAGATTAGGTGGGTCCAGAGCAGCGCTTGGTCTAAGACTGATTGATTATTCCTCAGTACTGAGGGAGGGAATCTGTTTTGTTACTCTCATAGTGCCCCAGGATTCATGTAATTTTCCAGTCTGGCTTCTAGGAACAGACACTGTTACTGGTCCTTTGTGAGTGCCTGGCACCTTTACCTTTTACCTTTAGGAGTTATTCTTTCTCCAGCTTCAGGTGGCTTCCTTACATGTATGTGCTGACCTGTACTCAAAGGGAGCCCTCTGCAGGAGTTTGCTTGCTGTCAGTGCAGCTATCTGTCCGTCCTGCTCACTCTGTGAGATCCATTCCACATTCTCTGCTCACTGAGTCTGTCATTCTTCATTTTCATTCCCTCTTCCTGCATATCAGTCTGGAAACTTTCTTAGGTCAGTAAGTTTGGCCATTTGTAGGACTAATCTAATTTGTTTCTTGCCTCTTAGATATCATTGTCCTTTGTTCCCTGTTGTCCAGTAACTTAAAAATCATTATGCCTTTGTTTTCTCCATTTTATTATGCTTGCTTTCAGGCAAGAGTGTGTTCCAGTCCCTGTTACTCTGTATTAATCTATTTTTACTGGAAACAGTTCAGCCTATTCACATTTAAGTTAGTTTAAAAAAAAAAAATCCAGTTCCTTAGTTGACCTAGCCTTAAGTGTTTAATAGCTACAAGTATCTAATGGCTATCATATTGGAGAGTACAAATAGTATGGAAATTTTAATCTTTGTATAAAGTTCTTCTGTACTGTGCCGCATTAGGCCATGTACTATACAGTGTGTTCACACATACACACACATATGGCTATGTTTTTTAACAAACATAACAGTTAAATTTATTTCTAAGTGGGGTTTATATATTTCTATTTATACACAGAAACCTAGCTTTTAAATTTTGAGTTACTAAGTTTATATTATTCATCTAGTGGATTGTGAAATTGGGAATGTGTTTCAACTTCCGTGCTTTTTTCTATATTATGCTGTCTCCTTATAGCAGGTTAAGGATACTTTGGCTTTATTGGGTCATTTTTTATGTTGAATTTTTGTGTTCATTTCTTTTGGCAAATATCATTATAATTGATGATGTTCTAACTTTTTATATTCCTAGTCTAAGATAGTGTTTGGCCTGCAGTAGATGCTTAAATAGCTGTTTATTCAAAAAGTATTTGAGCACTACTACGACCGTGGCATTTTCTTTGGGCTACATGGATAAAAGACTACTTTGCATTGCCAACCTAATAGACTGTTGTTTCCATAGAGAGGCTACAAACACCCTAAAAGTAGAATGAACCTATATCCTGAAAACTTAAACAGTATTTCCAATCAGCCTACCAGTTCAGATGTTGGATGGCACAGTTGGGCTACTTATAGTCTTGATGAAAAATAGTGCTCCCCTTTGCCAGTGACAGAGATATTTCATGCAGAGAGCCAAGTCTCTAATGTGTTTTGGTGAGAACTGAACTGTTGAAGAGTGATGAATGTTAGTTAACCACCTGGGTTCATGAAAAATGAAAGCAAGAACCAAGTTTTTATAGGAGAAACAACTTTCACACATAGGAAACCATTTTCTTTCAAGAGTCTAGTCATTGTAAGTTGAGAAATTGGGGGTGGTTTAATCAATATTAAAGTTTCTTGCTTTGAGTTGGCTGTGTAATCTACTTAGTTGTTAAAAAATTTCACATTCAGGAAACAAATCCTTGTTTTATTAAAATGGTTATTTTTGTTATTTACCATTTAATAAAATTGTTTAAAAATAGGTCATATTTGGTTTTGGTGCTAACAAATATTGAATTGGAAGAAGTTCAGAGGCATCTGTTTCAATTAACTTTAATCTTAAGAAATAGTAAGATTATTGTTCATTTTTTTCCTATTTTCTTTCTTTTTTTTATTTTTAAGATTTTATTTATTATTTTCAGAGAGAAGGGAAGGGAGGGAGGCAGAGAGGGAGAGAGACATCAATGTATGGTTGCCTTTCACCTGCCTCCAGCTATGGACCTGGCTGGAGACCTGAACCAGTGACCTTTGGGTTCACAGTTCAGCGCCTTATCCACTCTGCCACCAGCCAGAGCATATTTTCGTTCTAAGATTTTATATATCTGCGTTTAAGATTTTATATAAATAAGGGGGAAAGAGAGAGAAAGAAACATTCATGTGTGAATCAAACATAGGTTGGTTGCCTCTTGCAGGCCCCCAACTAGGGACCTGGCCCGCAACCTAGGCATGTGACCTGGCTAGGCATGGAACCAGTGACCCTTTGGTTTGCAGGGCCAGTGCTCAGTCCGTTGAGTCATACCAGCCAGGGCTTAGTGCCTATTTCTTTTACAAATGAGTCCACTATCTTTGATTTGTGAGGCTTGAAAATGCATTTGTCATATATGTAATTTATTTGTATTCTGACTTATCCTCAAAAGAATTTGAGTTGGACATACATACTACAAAAAAATAAATGATGAAATTAAATTAGTAATTAGTATAGGTTTCTTTTTAATAGGATTTTATTAATAAATGGATTATGGAGTTTTTGCAGTAGTTGTATTTTAAGTAATTTCAAAGGTCTTATAAAATGTGTTGAACAAAATTTAGTTTGTCAGAAATTTGTTTTGATATTTGAGGTATTTTGATAGCTGTATCCAAAAGTACTTTTGTTAACCCAAAGCTATTTTATTATGCCTTATCCTAATTCTTCAAGATACAAACTAATCTTTGAGATTAGAGAAAACCATGACTTCAGTAAATAAGTGCCTGTTTTGTAATACACACTGTGCTGTGCTTTGAGGACATAAAGTTGTAATGGCTACGTTCGGTGTAGTTCCATGTATCTAATAGAATAGAAGAGAGAATATATAGACCATACTAATAATTGTAATACAGATATAAATCTTTTCAAATTCTTGTAGACATGCTAGAAAAAAACCTGTGAAAAAAAGCTTAATGAGTAAATGGATTCACAGGGCTGTCTTTTCCTCTTTATATATCTAACCTCATTGTTAAGTAGAGTGATACCTCGGTACTTGTCAGCTTCAGAACTCATCAAACTTGGTATTCATTATGTTTTGGTGAGAAAAATGTTTCAGCACTCAGTGGTTGCTCGCCATTTGTTGCACTTACTAGAACTTGTATGAGTCACAATGCCACCCCGCAAGAGAAAATGCAAGAACGAATTAATGATGAATACCAAGGTACCACTGTACAGGACTATGGTTATGTTTGTATAAGTAATCTCAAATTCAATAGTATAATAGTCAACACATACAGGGATTAAATGAAATTATTTTCTGGAGGGTGGGCTCCTTGGAGTACAGTTTCCCCCACGAGGTGAGTGTTCTAGAAGCCCATCTATACCATTGTACCAGTGCGTTGTTGTGAGAGGCTGCTTTTGGCTTCATTGAATTTTTTTAGGCTCTTTCAACATGTTCGCCCATTTCATGATGGGTGATTTACTTGCACACCTGCCCTCACCACACTGAGTGTTCAGCAGTTTTTGACCAAAAACAGCATGACCACCATGCCTCACACTCCCTATTCACCTGGTCTCCTCTAGTGACTTTTTTTATTTTCTGAAAAGAAAAAAAAAAAGTCCTCAAAGGGAAATGTTTTGCCAGCGTGGAAGAGGTGAAACAGAAAAGAAGCACTAAAAGGCATCAAAATTGATGTGCTCAAAAACTGTTTTGAGCAAGTAAAGTGTCTCAGTAGATGTATTATATCAAATGGAGAGTACTTCAAAGGTGACCGAAGTTTAAACATGTGAAAATAAATACACAGTTTTTTATACATAAATTCTGGGCTTTTTTGGGGGGTCTTGAGACCCTTGTAGTAGTTCTCACATAGTGCATGTTAATAACTATTTGGGGGCCTAAGTGCCTGTGAAAACTGTTCTCCGTGAGGCTTCAAATCAGTAATAACTAACATACTTTGTCATTTTTAGACTGTGGGCCATTAGTGAGTTGAGAAAATATTTAGGAGATCTTACATAGCATGATAAAGAAATGGGAAAGAACAGAAATCATGAGAATGCATCATATGCATCTAGAGGATTATTTCTATAAAATATTAGTTTGTTATATAAATACATTTATATATACTAAGTGGTGATGTAAAAATATATTTGAGTGGACTATGGTTAAAAAAAAACAAGTTTGGAGCCCTGGCCGGTAGCTCAGTGGATAGGTGCCAGCCTGTGAACCCAAAGGTTGCTGGTTCGATTCCCAGCCAGGGCATAAAACCAGGTTGAAAGCCACGTCTCCAGCCAGGTCCATAGCTGGAGGCAGGTGAAAGGCAACCATACATTGATGTCCCTCTCCCTCTCTGCCTCTATCCATTCCTCTCTCTCTGGAAATAATAAATAATAAAAAGATCTTTAAAAAACTAAAAACAAACAAACAGAAAAAGAAACAAGTTTGGAAGACATAGCTTGTAGTAAAATTTAACTACTTTTAAAGTGCTAGTCTCTATAATTTTGTGAAGTGTGAAGATGATTGGATATGCACATTTGATGTGTGATAGGTTTGGTCCTTGTTGATATTGCTTTGCAGAAAGCTAGACACTGTAGTTTAAACTTCACTCTAGATTTTTCTATATTAGATAAAAAGTCCATTACAACTCTTTTTATTCTAGTAGCCTTTAGTCTTTCTTTCACTGACCTTTATCTCATGTTAGCTTCCTTTAAAGAAAGAAGGCACCCTTACTGGAATTGGAGGCAATCCCCTTGTTTTTTTAAAGATTTTATTTATTTTTAGAAAGAGGGTAAGGGAGAGAGTAAGAGGGAGAGAAACATCAACATGTGGTTGCCTCTTGCCTGCGCCCAACTGGGGACCTGGCCCACAACCTAGGCATATGCCCTGACCAGGAATTGAACTGGCAAACTTTCAGTTTGCAGTCCAGTACTCAATCCACTTAGCCACACCAGTCAGGGTGAAGTAACTCACATTTCTATCCATCTTAAGGAAAAGGTCTCAGAACCATGAAGAGAGAGACTAGAATGTAATTATGCAAAAAATAAAACCAAAAACACAGTGTCAAATAGGAGAAATTTAGTTAATGATGTGACCTAGGCCTCAGTTTGAAAAGAGGAGGTTGTCACTTGATTTCTCAGATTATTTTCTGATACAGATTTAAAACTCTTGAGACATTTTTACCTTTCAGCTCTGTAATTCTACTAAATATTTGGAATGATAATATGAACACGTTGACTTTCAGGAATTCATAACCCTTAGTGAAATAGAAATGAATTGTGTTCATTAATATGTGTGCACTTAAATGACTTTGTAAGTCATTTAAAAAGGAGAATTAAATGCTCCTAGCCTTCATATTGGAAAAATACCTTAGAACTTCATTGACATGAATGTATCTTTGAAGCAGATTTAATTTGTAATTATGTGTCAAAGCCTATTCCCACATCCCACCTTCTGTGGGGTTATTTTCTGAAATTGTAATGAAATTACTTTAATTGCAAAAGATAATTCAGCATTTAAATATACTGTAACTTTTATTTTCTAGGAATGTACATGTAATTTTTAAAATGACGTTATTTTCAGAATCTTAGCTGGCCATGGCCTTTATTACTTTTTTTACAGTACTTGATTTTTGGCTTTTATTGTCATGGTATTTGCTGTTAACTTGAGGATTACTTGAACATAGAGAACACAGTTTACTCAGTTTAGGCATGTGGGCTGTATAAGTTGAACAGATACAAAAATAATTTTTTTAGGTCATAAGTATTTTATATCTGGAAACATACCCTCAAACTCTGGCTGTGCTTTTTCTGTGCATCACTTACTAGGAGATAGGTTCTTTATGAAATTGTGACAGGAGGTACTATAAAAATGGGTTCAGAGCCTCTATTCTTTCTGGGAATACTTTAATTCCTACAATTTAGGTAGAATTTAGCTTTGTTGGTTTTGATAAGGTGTTGCATCTTTTGTTAGGGTATGTCATTCCTTCTCACTTTTCTGTCCAAACGCTACTTAATCTTAGAAGTTTTTCCTCTGATTTCATCTTTGTTACTAAGCATTCCCTGTTTCTTATTACCTCCAGGAATCTCTTCCCACCAAACCCCGACTCTTGAATCATTTAGAGCTTAATTTGATTTTACACATTTTTTTCTAAATGTGTTTATGGTGTATGTTGCACTTACTTTCTTAATAAGCTTTTTGCGGTTAGGAATTGTATCTGATACTCTTGTGCCTTATAATAAAGGATGTATCAGACATATGGTTAATATCTAATGAAAGTTAGTTTCATTAATGGTTTTAATTTGAAATATATTTTGATTTAATTTTTAAAAATTTTATTATCTTTAGAGAGAGGGGAAGAGAGAAGGGAGAGAGACATCAATGTGTGTTTGCCTTTCACCTGCCTCCAGCTATGGACCTAGGGGGAGACCTGGCTTGCAACCTGGTTATGTGCCCTGGCTGGGATAATTTGAAATATATTAATGTATAGATCTTTTTCCAACCACAGTTCTTCATCTAAACTTATTTATTTGGATGACCATTTTTTTAATTCTCCCAAGAATGATACATAACTAATACCATTCTAGATGCCTATAAGTTAATTTAGTATGTAATAGTTAATGCTTAGGATTAATTCTTACATGGAACCACAATGAAGAATGGGATATACATGTCATTTCTATTTTACAGTTTCCTCATGTGTGAATGACTTGATTCTTTCCATATATTAATTTTAGTATTTTCTGTTATTTTTTTAAAGAAATAAATTCTGATAAAATTTTTAAGGAACGCCATTCCAGGGATGAGGTGGAAGTTTTGCCAGTTTGATATACAAGAAGTTACATGAAATGGTAATCCAACTTTAAGTAACACTACTGTCTGCAGTTTCTACCTTTTAGAGTATTTCAAAGTAAAATAGGGAAATTTCTGGTATTATAAAAGCTTTAAAAAGATTTTCTCTCTCCAATCTATGAATGAAGATGAAGGTTAAAGATAGCTGTTGAAGGCCCTGGCTGGTGGCACAGTGGATATGGCGCCTGCCTTCGAACCCAAAGGTCGCTGGTTCAATTCCCAGCCAGGGCATATAACTGGGTTGCAGGCCAGATCTCCAGCCAGGTCTGTAGCTGGAGGCAGGTGAAAGGCAACCATACATTGATGTCTCTCTCCCTCTCTGCCTCTCTCCCTTCCCCTCTCTCTGAAAATAATAGATAAAATCTTAAAAAAAAAAAAAAAAAAAAAAGAAGATAGATGCTGAATCAAATGTTTTAGGATTATTTTATTATTCTGTCTGGAAAAGAATCCACTATTACTTCATACCTAGAAATGTTAGACTTCATTATTTTTAAAAATAATTATTTGTTGAAGAAATATCTAACGTACATAATTAAATTCGAAGTTCACATTCAAAAGCTCTTTGCTTGTGTTTACTGAGCAGGTCTAGGGTACATGCTGTGGGTCTTTGGGAAGTGCCAGAGCATTTTGGGTCTGATAAAAGTTTAGGGATATTTCCCATTCATAGGGTAGTTATTATTCCTGAAATGCTACTGGAGTAAAGAAGCTTTAGCAATTAACTGCTATGGAAACTGGTTTGATGGTTACTTTTTTTTTTTAAACATAGTTCTTCACTATTTTTGATAGCATAAGTTATCTTTAGGTGAAAGTATTTGAAGAAATAATAGTTTGTCTTAGTGTTTTTTGATGAAAATCTTTATAAAATATATTACAAATTTCATTAAGTTCCTTAAAGCTTACCAAACATCTAGCTTTATTAAGTTTACAGCCATGAATACTTCTTGTGTTTTGCTTTAATACAGCAATAGTGTGTTGTATTATAATGAAGGTTGATAATATTGAGTTTATGCAATTTTCTGATTACAGTGTATTTATATGTGGTATTTTAATTTTATTTCCCTTATACCTGTAGTTATTCTTATGTTGTCAAGTTTTAATAGGACTGACTAATTTTTGGATTTTATTGTGTTTTATAATCTTTGTTCTGCTCTATAATCTGAACTACTAACTGACCTCCTAGGGTTAGTGAGGTAGGTAAGCCTTGTTAAAATTGTAGACTATGTTGATACATTAAAAGGCCTGGGAGTGATTTTTACCTCTCATCATCTTTGAGAAGAGTAAAGTAGTTTTGTTTAAACCTTTTTTGTGGCTTCTCTGTTTGCCTCTGGGTATAATTGATTGCCCTCACTTAATGCATGACTGACTGTGAGATGTATGGACTGCTGTCATTTCTCCTTCAGGTGACTTTGATATTTAAATTTTTCAAAAATACTTTTTCTTTCCTGTGTAGTAGCAAAATTAGAGAACATACCCAAATAAGTGGTTTGTTTACATTAAATGTATTAGGGCATGAACTATAATGGCAATCAATTGTGAGTTAAAGGTATATAAAATACTAAATAACAGAAATGTTTTTGACATATAATGGATTAAGTTGATTTGGATTTATAATTATTGATAGGGACTACTGCCTTAAACTCTAATTTGCCCTGATAAAGAACATTCTTTTGAATACATTATAGGCTGTCCTGTGTAAAGAAAGCTTTCAGTAAATTAAAAGGGAAAAAAGGGCATTTAATCTACCCCTGTTGTTCTTGAGAGTAGAGAACTGATCAATTAAGAAATATTTTTTAAAAATAGTCTTTGGTGCTAGATGAAACATAGTTTATTAATTTGGTGGTTTCTATGTACTTCTTGATTCCCATGGCTCTAGTTTCAACCTTTCTTTAACTTGAGCTTCCTCTCATTCTTCTGCGTTTGTAAATCTGTCTAGTTGACCGAATGAGGACGATAAGCAGAGATCTGTGTCTGCCAAGGACCAAATGTGCCTCTTTCCTTACAGTAGCGCTCTTAACTTTTTGCTGACTTCTACATATAGGGCTAGTCAAAAGTAGGTTTACAGTTGTGAGTATGCAAAACAGTTTATTTTTGTATTATTTATTATTGTATTACAATTATAAACTTGTTTTTTTCTTTTTTAAAGGATTTTATTTATTTTTAGAGAGTGGGGGAGGGAGGGAGAAAGAGAGAGCAAGAAACATCAGTGTGTGGTTGCCTGTCATGTGCCCTCAACTGGGAACCTGGCCAGCAACCCAGGCATGTGCCCTGACTGGGAGTTGAACTAGTGATCCTTTGGTTCACAAGCTAGTGCTCAATCCACTGAATCATACCAGCCAGGGCTGTAAACCTATTTTTGCCCACCCTGTAAATGGTTAGTCATTTGGAAAACAATTAAATTTATATCTCAGATCATACAAAAAAGTAAACTGAAAGTGGACCACAGATATCAATATAAGAATGAAACTACACAGATATGTAAGGAAAACATGAATGAATTCTTCTGTAATCTGGGTGTAAGGAAAGGTTTTTCTCTGTCTGACTCAAAATCCAGATTCAGCAAAAGGAAAGAGTGATACATTTTTGAATTTATAAGAATTTAAAGTAAGACTTATACATGGCATAACCACCAATAAAGTCAAAAGACAACTATACAACTGTGAGGAAATGTGTGCATTCCATATTACAGATAAAGGGCTAATATTTCTAATACATAAAGAACCTTTAAAATAGAGCGTAAAAATACCAAATAGAAAGAGACAAGAGACCCAGGTGAATTCTCATCAAAATGGAGGTATAGGTAAACACACCTTGCTGCTTTGCATAACTACAGCAAAAATTACAACTAGATTACAAAGCAAGTATCACCCAAAATTGTCAGAAAACTGAACTGGATAAAAGTCCAACATCCAAGCATTTAAAGAAGTCACATTCATCTGGATAGGTAAGAGGGATAGAGATGCATGGAAAAGAGTGGAGATACAGAATGGATGGTCCCACATTCATCTGTGTTGGATAAAAATTTGGAGAGATGCCTTGGCAACAAAGGATTCCAGCTCCAGACCAAACCACCCAGCCTAGGGTTCTAGTACCAGGAAGTTAAGTCCCCATATCTTCTGGCTATAAAATCCCCAGTGGGGATTGGGGCAGCAGAAGAGACTTAAAGCGCCTGCAATAACTGAGGTCTCATGCAGACCCACCCTCTCTGGGATTCAGCACCGGGGCAACAGCTGAGTTGCATACAAAGTGTATGCAACAGTGGCATACAAAGAGAAAGTGAAATGACTGGCAACAGGGTGAGTGTTGGGAGGCAGTTTCCTCCTGGGCAAAATCCCAAAGGCCAAGAAGTGGCATTGCCCCTTCTCTGAGCTCTCTCCCACACAGAGCAATGGAGCTGTTACATGGGTTGCCCTTCCTTGGTGATTACCCAAGGCTCTGCCCCATACAACTTAACAGGTGCATTTTTCAACAATAGGCCACACTACTAAGACAGGGAGATAAAGCAGCTCTGCCTAATACACAAAAACAAACACAGGGAGACAGCCAACATGAGGAGACAAAGAAATATGGCCCAAATGAAAGAACAGAACAAAACTCCAGGGAAAGAACTAAATGAAATGGAGATAAGCAATCTATCAAATGCACAGTTCAAAACAGTTGTTATCAGGATGCTCCAGGAACTCACTGGGTACGTCAATGGCATAAAAAAGACATAGGCAGAAATGAGGTTGCATTTAGTAAAAGAAAAATCTACAGGGACCCTATTGTGGAGGAGATGAAACCGAGAATCAAATAGATGATTTGGAGTACAAGAAAGAACAAAGCATTCAATCAGAACAGCAAGAAGAAAAAGGGATTAAAAAAAATGAGGATAGATTAAGGTTAAGGAGCTTCTGGGACAGTCTTTAAAGTACTAACATCCAAATCATAGGGGTGGTAGAAGGAGAAGAGGAAGAGTAAGAAATTGAAAACTTACTTGGAAAAGTGATGGAGGAAAACTTTAGGAAATAAGACATACAAGTCCAGGAAGCAGAGAGAGTCCCAGATAAGATGGACCCAAACAGGACCACACCACGACACATCATAATTAAAATGCCAAAGGTTAAAGATAAAGAATCTTGAAAGCATAAAGAGAGAAGCAGATCATTACCTACAAAAGAATCCCTATTAAGACTGTCAGCTGATTTCTCAAAAGAAATTTTGCAGGCAATAAGGGACTGGCAAGAAGTATTCAAAGTGATGAAAAGCAAGGACCTACCCTTAGATTAATCTATAAAGCAAAGCTATTATTTAGAATGGAAGGGCAGATAAAGTATTTCCCAGACAAGGTAAAACTAAAGGAGTTTATCATTACCAAGCAATTATTATATGAAATGCTAAAGGGAATCATATAAAAATAAAAGATCAAAATGATGAATGTTAAAATGGCAGTAAATTCACAATTATCAGTAGTTGAATCTAAGTAATAAGTTAGGCAAACAACAGAACAGGGGCAGATTCATAGATCATTGGGAAAGGGAGGAGGATAATGGGGGAGTAGTTGTAGGGATTAAGAAGCAAAAATCAGTAGGTACAAAATAGGGGGATGCTAAGAATAGTATAGGAAATGGAGAAGCCAAATAACTTAAATGCATGACCCATGGACATGAACTAAGAGGGGTATTGCTGAAGGGAATCAGGGTACTGGGTAGAGAGGGGTAAAGGGAACAATATTAGAACACCAATAATAGCATAATCAATAAAATATATTTAAATAAAAGTCTTGGTAATATTAAAAAAGAAACCCAATGGAAAAATAGGCAGAAGACATAGGCAGTTCTTACAAAAAGCTATAAAATTTTCTCTTAAGCGTACTTGTGAACAGAAACTCTTATTTAAATAAGAGAAATTCAAGTTAATTGCATTAAGGTGCCAATTTTTACCTATGAGGTTGGTAGAAATTTAGAAATAACAATGAAATACTTTGTTAGCTATAAGGGAAGAGATATTGTCATGCTTTGTTGATGTTAGGTATGATAAAAATATGCAAACTGGTATTTTTATCTGACTGTATCCCAGGTTGACACAGGACATGTCAAGAGGGGGCTTCCTTGCAGAGCAAGAGGGTGAGGGAATTGAAGAGTTTATCATCTAAGGCACTTAAGTACAGAGAGGTGATCACTTCACTTGGTCCTTTCTCTTTCCACAAATTACTGGGGTCAGAAAGAGGTAGGAAATCCTACCCCTCTTCTTTTTGGAGTCTATTAAAACTCCTTGGTCTCTCCTACTAAGACTGGCTTTTGAGATGCTTAAGAAAGGCAAGTTAAACACAAAAAGTCCTTTCCTAAAACAGGAGCAGAACTATAACATAGGAAATCATGTCTCTTGATTGCAGGAAACTGAATATTCACTAATTCTGTCTTGTTATGTTCCTTTGGTAACAAATCATAGTCTCTTTCAAGGTAAATGGATTCATCAGGCATATGCATGCAAATGTCAGGTGTTGGAAAGATCAGTATTATTTTAATAATTGAATAAAATTATCCTCATTAAGAGCAGTTTTTACAAGTCATACATTCCATAATGTATATGTGTGAAGAGACATGTTTTGGGGGGGAATTTAATCTGGAACTTACCGAAAGGAATATGTATTTAGAATGAATACAAACTATCATGTGCTATGCAACTACAAAGCTTCCACATGAACTCAACAACCATTACATCCTGTACTTTCATGTATGTTCATTGCCTATTTTTAAAAATCAATGATAGCAAAAGGAAAGTTACCCAATCTGATTCAGCCTGATTACATGCCATCTCATTCAAGTTATTTTGCTTGTGCTAGTTATTAGAACTGGTATAGGTAACTTAGCAAGGTAAAAAGGAAGTTTATCTTATTGGTGGTTAATGTAAAATGGTACAAGCTGCTTTGGGAAGCAATGTGTGATTCCTTAAAAGTTTAATCATGGAGTTACCATGCATTCCAGCAGTTCCATGCCTAAGTACAGTGGTACCATAGTTACTTATCATTAATTTGTTCTGGAACTCATGACTAGTGCAGAAACCGACGAGTACCAAATGATGAAGCAGTTTCTCTTGTGGGCTGGCTTTGTAACTCATGTAAGTTCTAGCAAGTGTGACAAGTCCCTAGCAAACATGATGAGTCCTGAGTGAGCTCAAGTGCTGAATCATTTTTTTCCTTGTCAAAATGTGACGAGTCTAGTATTTGACGAGTTCTGAAGCCAGTGAGTACCAAGGGAAGACTGTATACCCAAGAGAGTTGAAAACATATCCACTCAAAAACTAGTATGTGAGTGTTGATAGCATCATTATTCGTAATAGCCAAAAAGTAAAAACTAACCAAAGGTCCAGTTGGTAAGTGTATAAAATGTTGTATAGATATACAGTGGAGACTTATTTGGCCATAAAAATGAAATAAAGTTCTGATGTACACTGCAATGTGGATGGACCATGAAAACATGCTAAGTAAAAAATCAGTCACAAAAACCTACATGTTACATGATTTCAGTGTAATGAAATGTACAGAATAGGCAAATCAATAATGACACAAAGCAGGTTAGTGATTACTTAGGCCAGAATGGGATGGATGGCGAATGACTGTTAATGGATATGGGTTTCTTAGGGATATTGTATGATGAAAATGTTATAAAATTGATAGGGGTGATTTGATGGTTGCACAACTATGACTATACAAAAATTACTGACTTGTATACTTAAAGATGTGAATTGTATGGTATGTGAATTACATCTCAATAAAGTTATTATAAGGGAAGTGATTTATCTGCATTTACTTTTTTTTTTTTTTTTTTTAAAGATTTTGTTTATTATTTTCAGAAAAGGGGGAAGGGAGAGAGGCAGAGAGGGAAAGAGAGTGTGTGGTTGCCTTTCACCTGCCTGCAGCTACAGACCTGGCTGGAGACCTGGCTTGCAACCTGGTTATGTGCCCTGGCTGGGAATTGAACTGGTGACTTTTGGATTCTCAGGCGGGCACCTTATCCACTGGGCCACCAGCCAGGGCTGCATTTACGTTTTGACCCTGTAATTCCACTTCTGAAAATTTATCCCAGAGATTTGCTTTTAGCAATACAAGAGTACATGTGGACAAGACTAATTATTGCAACATTATTTGTAGTTGCAAAATATTGGAAGCAACTGAAATGTCAATACAGAGGAGAGTGAGTAACTAAGCTATGGTTCATCTATACAATACAGGTATGTAAATGAATGAGGAAACCTCTGAATTGATATAGAGTGATTTTTAGGATATTTTGTTTAAAAACCACAAGCAAAGTACAAAAGTACATCTGTACTGCCTTATGTAAGAAAGAATCCAACTTAAGAAAATATATTATCTGCAATGAAATATAGGAAGAATAAACCAGAAATCACAAGTGCAGTAAGTAGGAACAGGGTGAAATGATGAAGGATTAGAATGGAATTAAAGGAATGGAGGAGGGGACTTCTGGTCAAGCTGATGGTATAGGTAAATGAAATACTCAGATCCTCCCACAGCCACATCAGAATCACAACTAAACTACAGAACATCATTTAAAACCACCTGCAATCTAGCAGAATGGAAAATCGTATAACTAGGGATTTAAAGAAGAAGCCACATAAGAGTGGTTGAAAGGGTGGAGACCTG
The DNA here is from genome assembly GCA_004026585.1 of Noctilio leporinus. Taxonomy (NCBI): domain Eukaryota; kingdom Metazoa; phylum Chordata; class Mammalia; order Chiroptera; family Noctilionidae; genus Noctilio; species Noctilio leporinus. Next base: position 94,989 of record PVIW01001201.1, read on the forward strand.
GAATGGGCTAGTCCTACACCCATATGTGGTAGGTAAAAATTGGGAAGGAGACTTCAACTGCAGAGGTACCCCTTGAGGAGTGAGGGGTCCCAGCCCCCGAATATGCCCCACAGTCCAGGGTTCTAGTTCCCATAATTTCTGGCTGTAAAGAGCAGCAGGGATTGGGGATTTAGGCTGAATGAGATAGAGGCTTCTGGCATCCCTCTTAAAGAGCCCATATACAGATTTACAGATACTCCCTCTGAGCTTCAGTACTGGGCAGTAGCTTGAAAGGAACCAGGGATATACAGGGAAAAACAAAATTGTTTGGCATCAGGGTGAGAGCTGGAGAGGTAGCCTTCTGCCATACTAAAGTGCTGGAAGAGGCCACTGTTTCTTTTCTGAGGCTCCCTCCCCCACAGAGCCTACAGACTGTTGCCATATGAGAGTTTGCTTCACCTTGGTGGATCCCTGAGACCCTGCTTCAGCCAACTTGCAGGCTCACCCACACTGTTTTCAGTTTTGTTTTTCCATACAAACTATCTGTTTTGGCTATTGCCATAGACTTTCTAAAATCTCTCCCAGGTTCACAGATTGCAGACAACCTGCATCTGGTATTCATGTGCCCCTTACCTCTTGCTAAGTGACCCCAGGCTGTCACTACTGATAGTTAGCCTTGCTTCACAGCTTGGCCTCTTCTGGGCACCTCCAAGCCCAACACAAGTAGCAGCCATTGGCAGATTACTCTGTAGGTTGTGCTTGGTGGCCCCAGGCAGGTCACAGTCAGTACCTGACATTGCACCTCCAGGGAGTCCCCACATCCCGTGCACCTGGTAAAATGCTTCAGACTACAGTAGGTTATAACTCTACCACTTCCATGTGTGAAGGCTTGACTACAGCAGTAGTGTACAGAGCCACACATGGGGATGCGCCTGGAGTGCCCAGCTTGGGTGACTGGGGAAGCTGTGACACAGGCCCCTACAGAACACCTACTATACAAGGCCACTAAGAAGTCCAGGACAAGTAGCAGCTCTACCTAATACATAGAAACAAACTTAGGGAAGCAGCCAAAATGTAGAGACAAAGTAACAGGTCCCAAATGAAAGAACAGGAGCAATCTCCAGAAAAGAAGTCAAGCAGTCTATCAGATACAGAGTTCAAAACGATGGTTATAAGGGTGCTCAAAGATCTTAGTGAGAACTTAACGTGTAAAAGGACATAGAAACCATAAAAAAGAACCAGTCATAAATGAAGGCTACACTAACTTAAAGAATAATTTACAAGGAATCAACAAAGCAGAGTAGATGAAGCCAAGAATCAGACCAGCAATTTGGAACATAAGGAAGCAGAAACAATCAGAACAGCAAAAGAAAAAGGAATGAAAATAGTGTAAAGAGGCTCTGGGACAACCTCAAGCATACCAACATTTGCATCATGGAAGTGCTGGAAGGAAAAGAGCAAGAAATTGAAAACCTATTGAAAAATAATGACATAAAATGTTTCTCACCTGGTGAAGGAAATAGATATATAAGGCCAAGAATCGTCTAGAGCCCCAAACAAGATGAACCCAAAAAGGCCTACACCAAGATACATCATAATTAAAACGCAAAAGGTTAAAAACAAAATGAGAATCTTAAAAGCAGCAAGAGCAAAGCTGTTAGTTACTTACTAGGGAGTTCCCATAAAGCTGTCAGCTGATTTCTCAACAGAAACTGCAATCTAGAGGGGATTGGCCCTCTAGATTCAAAGTGATGAAAAACAAGGATTTGCAACCAAGATTACGCTACCCAGCAAAGCTATCATTTAGAATAGAAGGACAGATTAAGAGAGCTTCTCAGACAAGAAAAAGCCAAAGGAGCTCACCACCACCAAATCGGTATTATATAAAATGTTAAGAGATTTTCTTTAAGAAGGAGAAAAAAAAAGATTAAAATATGAACAATAAAGTGACAATACATATCAACAGTTGAATCTAGAAAGAAAAAGCTTTGTGAAAAATAACATTTAACTTTTAAGGGTAAGAAAGAAGAAAGTCTAAAAAGAGGGAAAGTCAAAGGAAAATATGGAAAGATTTTACTCTATAAAAATGCAGTTATCTTTACTATTTTATTTCTTAAATGTCTGAAATGTATTTGGTAAGATAATATTTGTTAAACCTGGGTAATAGATACATGAGTCTTACTATTTTGTATTTATGAGTATGCTAAAATATTTTTACTTTTTAAGAACCAAACTTAAGTTATAAGTTGAAATGTATGAGGGTAAATTACATAAATGGGAAAATATTTTCAGTGTTAACAGTGGATTTAAGAACCTTAATATATTGCAGTCTGTAGAAATCATCAAGAAAAAAAGTTTGTTATAAATTGAAAAATTGGGAAAGGACATGTGGTATTTTCCAAAAAAAGGCAACTGTCCAAGATATATATGGAAAAAAGAAAGTTTTTTCTTTTTTACAGATTCTCACCTGAGGGTGTGTTTTCATTCTAGAGAGAGAAGGTCAGGGTTGGGGCTGGATGGGAGAGAGACCGAGACACACTGAAGTATTACAGCCAGGTGTGAACCACAGCTTAGCCATGTGGCCTGACTGGAAATCAAACCTGCAACCTTTTTTGGTGTATATGATGATGCTCCAACCAACTAAGTTACCTACCAGCCAGGGCAGGAAAAATGTTTTTTAAAAAACATGGGTGCTCGCTTCGGCAGCACGTACACTAAAATTGGAACAATACAGAGATTAGCATGGCCCCTGCACAAGGATGACACGCAAATTCGTGAAGCGTTCCATATTTTTTTTTTTTCAGTTTGCCAAAGTAAACCTTTATGAAACACTAATTGGCTGAGGAAATTATTCTTTTTAGGCTGATAGAATAAAAAATATGGCTAAAAAGGAAAAAAAAAAACCCACAAAACCATGGGTATTTTTTGTTGTTATTGCTGTTCTATTACAGTCATCCCAATTCCCCCTTGATGTGCTCCCCTGTCTTGTCTACCCCTCTTCCTCCTCCCACAGTTAATCCCCACCCTGTTTTCCGTGTCCATAGGTCATTTATACATGTTTCTGGACTAGATCCTTCCCTTTCTTTCCCTCTTTATCTCCCTCCCCACTGCCCTGTGGTCACTGTCAGGCTATACCTTGTTTCCATGCCTCTGGTTGTAGGAAAAATGTTTTTTCCTCCATTCCTCCCTCCCTTCTACCTTTTTCCTTCTTCCTTCTCTCTCTTCCTTGAGAAACCATAATCAGAAAATGGTTAATTTAAAAAATGAGGATAGCCCTGGCTGGTGGGGCTCAGTGGATTGAGTGCTGGCCTGTGAACCAAAAGGTCTCTGGTTTGATTCCTTGTCAGGGCACATGCCTGGGTTGCAGGTTAGGCCCCGGGTTAGGGGCATATGAGAGGCAACCAGTGGATGTTTTCTCTTGCACAGTGATGTTTTGCTCCCTTTCTTTCTCTCTCCCTTCCCCCTCTAAAAAAAATGTAAACAATTTTTTTCAAAAATGAGGACAAAAACTATTTCTGTACATACATTATAAACTGTATGTATGGAGAGTTAAGTTTGTAGTTTTGTTTTTTTGTGTGTATTTTGGTCATTTGTTTTGAATATAACATTTTAGAGTAAGCTCAAGTCTGTGAAGTTCAACAAATGGAAGAAGGGTCATCTATTTTTGGTAATTCAGTTTATTTATTAATTGTTAGAAATTTCTTTTTGTACCTGTGTTTAATGTCTTATGTATGCTGATTGTTAAAATAACTTTCTAGAGGTCCTTAAACTTTAGCACACATCAGAAACACCTAGAGGGCTTGTTAAAACAGCATACTTGACCCCATTCCCAGAGTTTTTGATACAGTGGTTTTGGAATGGGGTGGGGCAGAGAGAGGGTTTGCATTTTAAACAAGTTCAAGTTCCTCTGTGATCTGTTGCAGCTAGTTGAGGGAACACACTGCTGCTTTACTTTTTTTTTTTAAAGGAAAGAAAAGGTATATGTATGTGTAGCAACTAAGATCCATCTTTGATGTACAAGGAAGTTATTCTCATTTTGGCTTATGATCAGTTAAATGACTATAAAAAGCATTTATATTATAGAGAATCATTTGGAAACGTAAGCCTTGTGTTTGTAACTTACACAATTTTGATCCTTTAATTGAGGCCTACCTTTTTCTGAATAGAACTGGATTCCTTGTAGTACTGGGTTGGCCAAAAAGTCTGTATGGTTTTTTCCATAAAATAAAAGAGTTTTCATTTTCACCAATAACTTTATTGACTTGGATACTTTATATTTTGGCTCTCTGCTGCATGGTGTAATGTTGATTGTTATCAATTGATATCTTGAGTTTCTCTCTTTCAACTTGAGCTGGTCTACCCCACTGTGGAACATGAAACTTCTCAAACCACTATTGACACATTCAGTTAGTCACAGCACCTTCTCCATGCACTGCACAAATCTGTTTCTGTGTTTCAGTTGCATTTTTACCTTTCTTGAAATAATAAAGCATAATATGCCAAAAATGTTGCATATTTTCTTTCATCTTCAGTATTAAAATGACTACATAAAAAATCACCAATTTTGATACATTTTTAAAACATGCATACTGATATGTTATGATACAGTCTAACAAAATTGTCTCGAGTGAAGTTAAAGACACCTAAGCTCCACTAGAGCATCTTGCCGAAAAAACCAGATGAACTTTTTGGCCAACCCAATATATTGAGTAGCAGTGTTATTTAGGTAGATAAGAAACAACTTAAGAGTAAGTGGGAATCATGGAGAGAACAAGTGATGTAAAGAAAATGTTTGATTCTGCTACAATAAGATTAAGTAGGCAAAATAAAGCAATACATTTTTAGGGAAACATTTGGTAAATTTATTTTAAGTAGCAAGGGAATGATAAAGCTAAATTAAGTTTTGTGGTTATCTCCCATGGAAGAGTATTTATAGACCATTATTTGTACCTTACATACATGATGTAAAACTTTTTTTTTTTTTTTTTTTAACTATACAGTAAGAATCCTCAATACCAAAGCAAAGTGCTCTGTTTTCTTCATAGGAAAATGTATTAAAAATATAGCTCCCTTAGACTCTTTAGTTAGGTCTGTTGAATATCCTATATCTGTACTGTCTAACAGAATTTCTACAGTGATGAAAGGTTTTTTTTTTAAACTGTGCTGTTAAATATGGGTAATAAGTACTTTAAATGTGATTAGTTCAACTAAGGAACTGAATTTTTAATCTAAAATTATTAAAAATTTATATGTAAATAAGCATATATGGCTGGTATCCCCAGTATTAGATAGTACAATTCTAGGCAGTTTAAACATGGATTATCCCTTGAGTTGTTAACCTATTAGTTAATTCTACAAAATATGCACTGTTTGGCTTCTTAACATTTTGCTTAATCGCTGATTTTTGACTGTTGTCCTGTGTGCTTTGACTCCTACTGCTGCATCTTGTGTTTAGTGGTGGCAGTGTGATTTATAGGCACACCCCATTTTATTGTGTTCTGCTTTATTGCCCTTTAGAAGTGTTGCATTTTTGACAAATTGGAAGGCAAGACCCTCCACCAGCAAAGGATTAGGATTTGCCTTATTGTGGTGCTTACTGTGTTGCAGTGGTTTGGAACTGAACCTGAGATACGCCTCTGAATTTCTTTTGCCTCGTATTCCTAAAATTAAGTCTTCAGGATCAGAAGTGACTAGACTAAAAGTTTATTGAAAGCATGGTAATAGTTACTCATACTATTACTTGAAATTTTCATTGAATCATGGTTGTTATATGTCAGAGTTTTATTACTTTGGTTTTCTATTGATTTAAATTAAATCTCTCTCCCATTGACTTTTCTGAGTCCCCAAACAAAATTGTTTTTATTTAATTTCATTTATACCTTAAGTCATTCTGTATTACTTGCCTGTTGTGAACCATGCATTCCTGAGAAATGGGGACTGTCAGAGGGAATAAACTCTGACTTATGATGTGAGCATATTTAGAAGTATTTTTGGGAAGCAGAATGTGCCTTACAGAAACACATTGAATAGTTATGGAGAAATGACAGTAAGAAAGTGAATGGCTGAGGAGGAACTAATCAAAAGTTTTAACATAGCTCTACTTTGTTATTTTGTCATTTGATGGTAAAAGAGATTGTGCATCAGTTCTTAGCTATCTTAAGTGTTATGAATTCTCTACTTTTAATTTTCAAAATATGTATTTGAAAAAGGACCTTTACCTGTGGTATACAAAGAACTTACACAAAAACGAACGACAACCCATTTTTAATAAAAGGAGTAAAGGATTTAGGCGCTCAAAGAAGATATATGAACGGCCAACAATACTTGTGTACATATTCAATGTCATTAACATTGTTATCAGAAATGGACATTAAAACCACAATGAGATATACTGTACACTGATTAGAATGGCTAAATTAAAAACAACAATGGCAACAAATGATAATATCAAAAGTTTGCAGAGCAACTAGAACTCTCATATGTTGCAAGTAGAAATGAAAAAATGAAGCAGCCACCCTGGAAAATAGTTTGGCATTTTCAAGTTAAACATGCACTTAACTATATGACCCAACTTCTCCACTTCCTGGAATTTATCCAAGAGAAATTAAAATGTATGTAACACAGTATTTTCCCCAGAATGTTCATTGAGCCTTACTCATAATAATACCAAATGGGAAACAACCTAAGTATTTATCAGCTAGTGAATAGATTTAAAAAATTACACACACACACACACACACATATATACATATGAAAAATAGATGTTGTACTACTACAAATGAGTCCATCTACATGAAATGTCTGTATACTAATGATTCATATTTTTTCTGTTACCTAGATGATGGTTATTGACTTTACTATTTAGTTTTAATACACTATTTTGTGATATAACTTTGTTCTACATAACTAGGTTGATAGGTTGATAGTTTATTATAGTGCTAGGTATTTTCCAAATGTCTGAAACCTATCATGTGGCGCTTAGAACATTTTGAGTTTTAGAGTTATATGCATATAGATGCTAATTGAAACCTCAAGAGTATGTAATTGGTTATGAAGAATGAACATAGCTGTAGGAGTATAAAATTGTTATAATTAAGACTCCTGTGGTTGCGAAAATGGGTCCCACTTAGGCTGGTTCAAGTAAAGATATTTAAACCTCAGAAGTTTAACATGAAAACAAATTAAAAAATAGAATCTGTTTTCTCTGCCCTTTAGGGCCTATTGAGTCTCTTGATTCAGTTTCCCAGGTGATGTCTGCTCTTTGCTCCTATTCCTTTTACCGGCCAACTTCTTTTACTTATTTATTTCTTTGCCTTAAATTCACAAGACATCCAGTTTAATCATTTATCTTTCCATTTGCTTTGTGGGTTCAATCTGCAAGAGAGAACGTTTGGTAATTAATGAGCCAAGTGGACTGAATAGTCTCAGATTGGCTGTTGTCTCTCATTCAGTTAGTTGGGGTGAGGGACACACACGGTTGCTGTTAACTAGTACAGGCATGGTTGCCTAGGGCTACCTGTTTAACTGGGGCTGCTAGTGAGAGCTTTGCATATGTATTGTAAAAGTAATTAAATGAATTCTCCATATAATAGGTTACTTTGGTTATTTTTATGCATGTCCATTGACAGACATACTTGAGTGTTATAAAAAGATACCACAGGTGATGGTGTTGCTTAATAGATATACCAAACAGGGCTCAGAGTTGAATTTTTGTTCACAAGACAATGTGTCCTTGAGTAAGTTTTTAAAAAATGTCAAAGTACCAGTCTTTATAAAGAGTGATTGCTGCTTCATTGTGTCACTCCAGATAATGTACATGAAAGTACAATGAGAAAAAGTGTAAATGAAAATATAATTGTTTTTATTAGACTGCATCATTACCTTCAATTCTTGTATAATTTTTTTTTAAATATTTTATTTCATTATTTTTTTAGAAAGAGGGGAAGGGAGAGAGGCAGAGAGGGAGAGAGACATCAATGTATGGTTGCCTTTCACCTGCCTCCAGCCACAGACCTGACTGGAGACCTGGTTTGCAACCTGGTTATGTGCCCTGGCTGGGGAATCGAACCTGCGACCTTTGGGTTTGCAGGCCGGTGCCTTATCCACTGTGCTACCAGCCAGGGCCTTGTATAATCTTTGTTTGAAAGACTTTTTTTTTTTTTTTTTTTTTTTTTTTAATTTACTGCTTTACCCTAGGAGGGTATATAATCTTCTTGAGACTTGACCTTTGCTTTCTTTTCATGTAGACATAAATTTTGTTGTGAGTTTTAACTGTATTGCTCTTAATTCTTCTACTAGGTTCTTTGACATTCTCTTGCCTCTGTTTATTTTACTTTTCTCTTTAACATTTGAACTTGCATACAAATATTTGAAGGTATAATTTTATATGTAAGCATTCTTTGTACATATATTATTTCCACTAAGTTCCTTTATTTTTTTAAACTAAAATTAACCTTGTTGGTATTGTTTTATATTAATTTAAGTTTATACTGATGTATATCTTATTATATGTACAGCGTATTGTATACTATAGTTACAGATTCTGGAATTTGAAAGATGGCATTTATGTAATGGTTTGGAAGAAATCATATATATTAATTTTTTAAAATTATATTTTCAACATTGCAAAAGCAGTACCTACACATACATAGTTAAAAATATGAATAAGCAAAGATAAAAATACACTATTGCCACCACCTAGAGATGACACTGTTAATGCTTTAGTATATTCTTCCAGATATTTAATTTTTCTATTTTATAATTTTTTTAAAAAATATTTTATCTATTATTCTCAGAGAGAGGGGAAGGATGAGAGGCAGAGAGGGAGAGAAACATCAATGTATGGTTGCCTTTCACCTGCCTCCAGCTATGGACCTGGCTGGAGACCTGGCTTGCAACCTGGCTTGCAACCTGATTATGTGCCCTGGCTGGGAAATTGAACCAGAAATCTTTGGGTTTGTAGACCAGTGCTTTATCCACTGTGCCACCAGCAGGCCCTTCCAGATATTTTTAATGTAAATATAAGTACAGACATGTATTTTACTAAAATTATGTCATACTATTGTACATGTTATTTTAGCATATGCTTTTTGTTTGACATGAATAACTGCAAAAGTGAAGTATGTGCTTTTTTAGTTAACACTTTCTACTTTTTCATGTCAGCAGATTTTCATCTTATGTGATAACCAATTTATGCATTTTTTTCAGTTTTCGATACAAAACAAGTTGATCTATCAAAAACAGGTTCAATCCAGATGACTCATTGCATTTAATAATTATTACCCCTTGTCTTATTTATTTATTTATATTTAAATATATATATTTTCTTGATTATGCTGTTACAGTTGTCCCAATTCTTTTTACTTTGCCTGCCCCCATCTGGTCGTTCCTACCCCCGACCCCTTTCTGACCCTAGTTCAATGTCCATGGGTTGTTCATATAAGTTCTTTGGCTTCACCCTTTCCTATACTATTCTTAACATCCCCCCTGTCTGTTTTGTTCCTAAAATTGTGCTTCTCGATCCCATCATCATTTTCCAGTTTTTCCTTCATCCCACTCCCAGCTGATAACCATTCAAATGATCCTGTAGCTAGGGTTCTGTACCTGTTAATGGTTGTTTGCTTAGTTTGGCTTTGTTTTTGTTTTATTTCTTAGATTCAGTTGTTGATAGTTCTGAGTTTGTTGTCATTTTAATGTTCATAGTTTTGATCTTCTTTTTCTTAAATAAGCACCTTTAACATTTCAATATGTAATAACTGCTTTAGCTTTACCTTGCCTGGGAAGCACTTTATCTGCCCTTCCATTCTAAATGGTAGCTTTGCTGGATAGAGTAATATTGGTTGTAGGTTCTTGCTTTTCATAAATCTTTTTAAATCTAGCACAATCCCTCCCCTCATCTTTTTCATGGCCTAACTTTTGATTAGACCTTGCCTTTTATTGTATACATCTGATTTGGTGGGGGGTGGGGTGGGGCATGTTTGGTCGCTTCGGATTGGTGCTATTTAGCTTATTCCTCTGTATCTTGTGTTGTTTTCCCCCAGCTCTCTATATCTTGTATTTTAAGTAAGTTTATAATTTTAAATGTAGGTAAAATATAAATCTCAGTTAATCTTTTAACTGGATCAGTTTGATAACTATAAATATTGAATAGTGTTAGTCCTCATTTGTTTTGTTCAAAGAGGAAACAAGGTGAGTTTTCATGAATTAGTTATAAGCACAAATTTCTTAATTTTGGTTAAATTAACAAAAAGAGGAAATCTAGATTCAATATGTTGAGAGTGTTAATTCAGGTTACTTCTAGGGTTTTCTTTAAAAATATTTAAAACATTTAAATTAATATTTCTTTAAAAACCTAAAATGGGAGCCCTGGGTGGGTAGGTCATTTGGTTGTAGTGTCAGTGCTTGTGCACTGAAAGATTCAGGGTGTGATTCCCAGTCAGGGCACATACGTAGGATTTAAGCCCTGTTTGGGGCATCAATCAGGTCAGATGATTGATGTTTCTCTCTCTTTCTTGCTTCCACTCTAAATCTGTCCTCAGGGAGGATTAAAACAATAAAGTAAAAAGAAATGTCAGCTAGGTGCAATGTTGAATCATTTGCATACCTTACCTTGTATTACACTAACTATTATTGAGCAAGTTATAAAGTTTTAATCAAAGGCTTAAACATCTACATCACCATGAGACTAATTTTTTGGAAATGCATATTGCTTAATGCAATATGTTATTTTTGGTTTTGTCTTTGTTTTTTAAAATTAATTTATTTTTAATTTTTAAAGCCTTTATTTATTAGTTTTAGAGAGAGGGAGAAGGAGGGAAGCATCAATGTGTGGTTGGTTGCCTTTTACCTGCCTCCAGCTATAGACCTGGCTGGAGACCTGGCTTGTAACCTGGTTATGTGCCCTGACTGGGAATCGAACCAGCAACCTTTGGTGCAATATGTTTTAATGATTATAAAGAAAATGGATTTGTGAGATTTGATGATTTGTTATAGTACTTATTTGGATCATACTATTTATTAAGTGGGAAAGTGCTGAAAGACTCTGCCATATTAAAATGAAGGTGTCCATCCACAAACTGCCAAAACAGGAAATATGAATAGATGTGTCTAAAAATATATAAGGTACAAATTATGAACCTGGAAGCTTATTTTTCTGAAAATCTCACTGATGCCTTTACAATTATGGAATTTTGTGGGAAAAACAGGTTGGGGGATTAAAATAGGAAACAAATACAAGTCCCTGTATATTTTAAAATTTTAAACCCAAAACAATAAAAACACTAAAGAGAAGTAATTTATGAGCATTTTACAAATTTCAAGTTAGATGAGTGTCATGCAGTTAAATTTGTTTATTGACCAAGAAAACATTTCTAGATTCCCTCTCCCAAAGCTTCAGGTGTGGTTTTATTTTTCTTGAGTGCAAATTTGAGTAGTTTTAAGTCTGCTCCTGTTCCATTGTGGACTGACATATAAGCTTTAATGTGTGAGCAAGGAAAAAGATTTGGAAAATCTTTACTTAGTGATTCTGATCCTTTGCTTTGCTTTCCAAAATCAAGGCAGGAGCATAGTTGAGCTCTCTGACTTGGGTCAAGGTATTCTTTCCAAATCTAATTTCCTTACACATCAGACATAGGAGTCATGCTACTAAGGCCTGTTTTTAATTTTCTTCCTCAAGCCTGAATTACAAAAACCTCTGCATCTTCTTGATCATCTACTTTGTCTTACATATTTTAAAACAACCTTTAGGTACCTAATTTTTTAATGTGCATCATTAAAAACATTGAGTAACTGGATTTGACTCTTAGTTGAGATAAATGCAATCAGAAGTGAATGTGTATAATTAATTAATTACTCATTAGCAGGTAAGGAGAGTTTATGGTTTGAAAAGATTGTGTATATTTTTATATGTACTATTCTAATATATTGAGGTGTAAGGGTGCTCTTGATTTTTCAAGTTATGAAAACAGCATTACAGGAACAAAGCAAAAGGAAAATATCTTCCATCTAATTTAATTAAGCAGTTTATAGTAAAGTAAGTTTCAGTTTTCTCCAGAAATGTACATTTTTTTTAATACCTGTGATTTAAGCATATTACCCAGTTATACGAGGATATTGCTCAGTAATTGGCCAAATTGCCCTCATTTACTTTGGTCATTGACCCCAGCATCCTTAGAATATCATATCATTTTAGAAAGTAAAGGATAAAAATGGCATCTGTGCTAATAGCAGCTGTGATGGGAGGTTGTCTAATCTCCCCAAAATGCTTGCTATTTCATTGCCCTTCCACCCAAGTTCAATTCAGGAAGTATTTATTGAGTACCATTCATTTGTATTTGAGCACTCTCAGTGGTTTGGTTCAGCCTCAAGTTGGAATACTGACTGTTGTGGAGGAAGTTAATCTTAGTGCATCGTATGATGAGCAGTCTGATAAGAAGGAATATCAAGTGTTGGTTGGAAAGGATATAAAGTATGTCACCCAGAGTGGGCAGAGCTCGGAATATACTGATTTCATTTAACCTTTTGGAAACAGTCCTCTTCTAAGCCTTCTAAATGTTGGCTTGGAAACATTTGGCTTTGAAGACATTTCTTTCAAGAGAAAGTATGGATATTATACAACTTACAATTTTTAGTTTAAAAAATACTCATTTATGGGTTTTTGTACCTTTTTACTCATGATACTAGCAAGCAAGAGACATGAACTTCTCAGTCTATTTCTTTTATTCTTTATTCTCCTGGGTCACTTCAGGGTTCACTGCCATCCTATAAATTCTCATTGTGTTGATTTAAAAAACCAGAAGAGAGGAAACAGTAGGGGCCAGATACAAGGGAATAGGGGAAGAGAGAGGGGTGGTGGGAAGGAAAGTCGGAAAATCCAGGCCAAGAGTGTTAATCCAATGTTTACAGTATTAGGGCAATTTTTTTTTTTTTTTAATGTGCTTACTAAATTTTTTGTGGTGGTGATTTCTGAAAAGAAAGTTCTGAAATTACTTGAGAAGTGATAATGTAGGCTAAGTAAGTATTGTGATTTCTGAGGAGACAGTTTTGAAGAACAGCATAGTTTTAGTGTGTCAACATGCTTATGGAAAAGAATTAGTCTTGCTGCAGATCGTATTAAAATAGCTTGTGAGTGGAACAGCTGATGATGATTGCATATCATGATTACATGATGAGGTATAGAATTCTTGGTCCAGTTTTCAAGACTAAGCTGAGTTCACTATGCCTTTGATTTCAGCCAGACACTTTGGCTGAATTAACAAAGTTAAGGGATCAGAGGATGATTAATTTAGTATAAGTAAAAGTTGGTTCATTCATTTTAAAGTCAGGTATTATACATTCTATAGTATCTGAAAGAAGATCAAAGCTTCTAGTGTTTATGAAAAGGCAATTCAAACCCCTGCCCCCCCCCCCCCCAAAAAAAAAAAAGACCTTACTGCTCCCTAGATAGTAATTATACAACACAGTGTGGCTTGTTGGAAAGTGAAAAGGAAAAAAGCTAGCTGAATGGACCCATTTACCTGTGAGATATTCCTTTCATAGGTAGAACATGGTTTAAATTGAGTGGAAATATACTGGGAGATTTGTGGCTATATTTCAGGACCTATGGTTTTATTATTATGTAAATTATATTATTTTTTTGAAGGTACTTTCCTTTACCCTTGGTAATTGTACGTTCCAGTTTTTTTATCCTTAAAAAATTTCAAAGGATAGCAAAAACAAACAACAAATCATACTTCAAGTTCAGCCAGCTGTAGCCAGGGATATATTGTAAATAATTAGTTGAAATAAACTGCTCAAGAATCTAAAAGCTTGAATGTTCTTTTTTTTTTTGTAAGATTTTACTTATTTATTATTTTTAGAGAGGGGGAGGGAGAGAGGCAGAGAAGGAGACAAACATTAATGTGTGATTGCCTTTCACCTGCCTTCAGCTATGGACCTGGCTGGAGACCTGGCTTGCTGCCTCGTTTTGTGCCCTGGCTGGGGAATCGAACCAGCGACCTTTGGGTTCATAGGCGGGAGCCTTATCCATTGAGCCACCAGCCAGGGCAAATGTTCTTTATTTAAGGAAGGGCTTGGGTTGGAGCCATCTATAAAATGATGAATTAGTTTGAAATTCTCATAATACCCACTAAGATTAAAAGTTTAAAGTATCACTGAAAATTCTGATTTTCCCAGGATGTCTTATTTCCTTAAAGGCTTCACCATTGATTTAGTTGATTGTTTTCATCTTTTATCCTTTGTATTCTCTTTTAAATTGTTTTTTATATTTAAACATTGTTATTAAAAGATAGTGAGAATTAATTTTATTTATTAAAATCACTCATAGGCAATTTACATGAATCTTTTATTTCTGAAAGCAAGTATACATGTAATATAATAAGTTTTTACATAAATTTTTTTCATACAGGATATATTTGTAGTTTTATGCTTTTTCAATTTCTCACATTCTTAACAGGTGTTTCCCTCAAACTTTCCTTTTTAAAAAATCAAGTGTATTCATGGATTGCTACCCACTGTTTTAAATGTAATCACCTTTGCAATTATACATTTATCCTTCAGTCATAAAAATAGTTCCTTTTACTGCTGAAGCACACCAACTGTTCTTTTTTCTCCTTGTTAAATGCTTTTAAAGTATTCACATCAAAATAGTCTAAGTACTTTTAAAATTCATTATATTTATATTTATTCATTCAGTAAATATTTTGGAATGTTTTTTATTTGTGCCTTTCTGTGGAAAGGTAAGAATCTTTTCATGTCTTAACATTTTTCTTTAGTTTATCACAGTAATATGAGAATTTCAGAGCAGAAAAACTTCTCAACTTTAGGGTTGCATCATATAACACAGGGCTTAATAAATCTATATAGTCAGGGTTGTAGACTCTGCTTTCAGGGTCTCTGTTGTGACTGCTGTGAGTGAGTTGATTGACTAACAGAATTCTCTCTGAAGGACAGAAATAAACCTGATGTTAGGTTATGGTGGCAGGGTTCAAATTGAAAATTCTCAGAAGATTAATAATTCCCACTGGTTTTCTCTTTTTGTTTGTTTGTTTGTTTTTAAATCAAGTGTGATCAGTTAGAATGAAAAGCTGCAAAGGCATATAATGTCAAGTATATTTTAGAGTAGTGTGTGCTTTAAAAAAGTAAAAATTTCAATCTCAATAAACAATCAGTAAATTTCTAATTGAATCTCTACTGTATTTTTATTTTTTATTAAATTTATTGGGGTAATATTTGTTAATAGGATCTCATAGGTTTCAAGTGTACTTTTCTATGGTAACATGATCTGTACATCGCATTGATCTACTACCCAAAGCCTAACATAGCCTTCCTTTTCACTGTATTTTTAGATCTGTATGGGGACCTTCAAAGATATTAAGATATGGTTTTTGCCCTTCAGGAAATTACAGTTCATTTTGAAGAGACAAGATTAATAGCTATGAAAGAATTTAAATTTAGGAGTTTTGAACAATTGATACAAGGTTAATGAAAGTGGTAAAAATGAAAAGTAAAGATTCAAAGCTATTAATATGTGGTTTTGACTTGAACTTAAATGTCAAAGGACATGATGTAAATTGGTTCTATTGATTTTATGTATTTATTTTTAAAGATTTTTAAAAATTTATTATTTTTAGAGAAGGGGGAAGGGAGAGAGGCAGAAAGGGAGAGAGACATCAATGTATGGTTGCGTTTCACCTGCCTCCAGCCATGGACCTGGCTGGAGACCTGGCTTGCTACCTGGTTATGTGCCGTGGCTGGGAATCGAACCAGTGACCTTTGGGTTTGCAGGCTGGCACCTTATCCACTGTGCCACCTGCCAGGGCTGATTTTAGGTAACAACAGATGGAGTTACTTTCCTGGGACTAATTTATAAATCTTATGCTAGTACTAGAATGTTAGGTTCCTGAGAGAGTAATACTGGGTTAAAATTATTTTGTTAAAGACTCTTGTAAGAATGTTTTATAAAAAGGGATGTTTATTTTAAAAAGTTTAATATTCTATTTTGAAAAATAAGTTTTATTTTCCATGTGTGTGTTCATGCATGTGTCTGTTCTTTACTTCTGGACGTTTGCTTGTGCTGGACCTTTCTCTGACAGCTTGGCCTCAGTACCCTCTTAGCCCCCAAATTCAACATGCTGTATCATCTGTCATCTTGTATATGAACTTGACCTTCTATTTCCATCTTCTTCTGTTTTTGTAAGATCTTGTTTACCCTGCCAGTTACGTTTCTTTATTACTCATGTGACTCTTCTCTCTCAAATTAATCCTTCTCTTGAGGATAGATATTATTTATGTATGTATTTGTAATATCTAGCATAATGCTTGGTACATAGTGGATAGTTGTTTCATAAGTAATTGAATTACCTAAATTCTCAATATTCACAACTGGAGGCCGGTTGTGACATTCACAGAGGATTAGGTTATGGTGTGATCATTACATAGATTTATCTAGGTTTAAAGCTACAAGTCCTCATCATTCTGTATTTTCAGTAATAAACAAATTCAGGATTAATGATGATTCATCTAACAACAGGGACTTAAAATAATCATTTGATAAGACTAAATTTATCAGTTTATTGAAATAATAAGCTTTGAATAGTAGATATTTTTAAACAGTAGATTTAATTTGTATATAATGTTTACTAATTCTAAATGCAATTCATTTAGGCACTCAGTTAGGCTTTGGGGATACGGTGGTGAGCAAGACACATACAAGTTCATTGAGTTGATTAAAAAATAAAAAGGATAAAAAGGGTAAAGCATTAATATGCTGAATAATTCAAAATATTCAGTTTCTTTGTTTGATATAACTAGATTAGTTAACTTAGATGATCATATTTTGTGTGTTTTAGTTAAAATGTAGT
This sequence comes from Noctilio leporinus, assembly GCA_004026585.1. Taxonomy (NCBI): domain Eukaryota; kingdom Metazoa; phylum Chordata; class Mammalia; order Chiroptera; family Noctilionidae; genus Noctilio; species Noctilio leporinus. The sequence continues at coordinate 111,827 of PVIW01001201.1, forward strand.
AAACAAAGTTTAGAATCTTTTCTCAAAATATGTAGTTACCTTATAATAGTTTTATTATTCTCATTTACTCTGTAAATGAGCAAGTAGCAAGGTTGTTACTATTAGAAAGAGTAGCATTGAGAGTATGGGAAATTCTTTTTATTGATTTTAAAGAGAAGTAGAGGGGGAGAGAGAGAGAGGTGGGGGAAGGGAAGGAGAGAGAGAAAGAAATCAATTTATCGATTTGTTATTCCATACTTAAGCATTTATTGGATGCTTCTTGTATGTGCCCTGACCAGGGGTTGACCCACAACCTTGGGGATGATGCTCTAACTAACTGAACTGCCTGACCAGGACCAAAAATATGGGAAAATTTTAAGATTTAGAATTCTTCGGTTAAACATTTTATGTGGGTGTTAATACAGATTTCAGCATTCTCCTATTGCTTCCGACTCCTCCAGTCACTCTGGCGGCTACTACTGTTTGTAGTCCAGGGCAAGCCTTTCTTGGCAAAAGAGAGATTTAATAAGCATTAAACAGGAGTTAAAGATGTGAACCTTATTGTGGTTCTCTTCTTCCACTACTCCCTATTTCCTTCCCTAATTTATAATAGATTACAATGAATGAAAGAGCTATTAAGGAAAAGCAGATAATTATATAAACTTTGTTCAAATATAGAAGTGTTACTCCACAGTACCTTAGCCTCAAGCTGTGAAATCAGATTTGGTTTAGAATCCAGAATTTCTTGAATTTTAAAAACTGAATTAGCGATATGCACTGTATATTATGTAACATTCCCCAGAGGGATCTATGACAGAATCCTATAATCAAAGGTTTCAGTATTCCTGAACTGAAACATACTAACATAACTTCTGGTCAAGATGGTGGCCTAGGCAGACATGGCACACCTCCTCCCACAAGTACATCAAAATAACAACTAAAATATAAAACAACCATCACTTACAACCCAGAGATTGAGTTGAATGGAAGGCTGGCAACTATGAAATTAAAGAAGTCATATTCATCCAGGCTGTGGTAGGAGGAACACAGATGTGGAATTGGCTGGTCCTACATTCTGTGTGGTGGATAAAAATTCAGGATGGGCCCTGGCTGGTAGCACAGTGGATAAGGCGCCAGCCTGCAAACCCAACGGTCGCTGGTTCGATTCCCCAGCCAGAGCATATAACAAGGTTGCAAACTAGGTCTCCAGTCAGGTCTGTGGCTGGAGGCAGGTGAAAAGCAACCATACATTGATGTTTCTCTCCCTGTCTGCCTCTCTCCCGTCCCCTCTTTCTAAAAATAATGAAATAAAATCTTTAAAAAAAAAAAAAATTCAGGATGGATCTCTTAGGAGTGACAAGTCCCCCAGCCCCGGGTTCTAGTGCCTCGAAGACAATTTCCCACAACTTGTGGCTGCAAAAACCAGCAGAAATTGAGTTGGAGGAGACTGCTGGAGCTCCAAACAGTTCTTCTGTTTGGACTCACCTCAGATATACCTGCTCTGAGCTCCAGGACTAGGGTAGCAGCTAGAAAGGCACTAGTGGTATATAGGGAGAAACTGGAGTGCCTGGCATGAGGGTGAGCAGAGGCCATTGTCCCTTTTCTGAACACTCCCTAAATGGAGTCAGCAAGCTGGTGGCATATCTAAGACTTCACCAGCCTTGTTAACACTTTGCCCAGCTCTGGAGATGCCCTAAGACTATGCCTCACCCAACTTAATGGGCCCACCAAACTGCTTTCCAGTTTGCCTCCTGCTTTATGACTTACTAAGTTCCCCTCAAACAAACAGCAGCTGGCCTCAGTGAGCTCCAGGCCCAGCACTAGTTAGCAGCCAGCCTGGATTCACAGCTTGGCTTCTCCTGGGAATTTACAAGTCCAGCACGAGTAGCACCATCTTAGATTGCTGTGTAGCTCAGGCAGAGTGTCCTGGCTAAAACACAGGTGGGGGCTGATCTTGGCCCGCACCACCTAGGAAATCCCAGAACCACCACGCCCATTGGGCAGCTATAGACCAGGTCAGAGCACCATCGCTTTGTCCCCTGCACACCTGATACTCCTCAAAGAGCAGGGTGTAGTGGTAGTCCTTGCAGCTGACTGGCCTGGTAAATCCCTTCCATTGATCTGCCAACATCACTCAATTCTCAGCTATAAGAGGAGGATATATTCACCCCACATGAAGGATGCATCTCGAGTACCCAGGTTGGGTGATAGGGGAGGCAGTGCCACTGGACCCTACAAGACACTTACTACATTAGGCCATACTACCCAGACACTGAGTCAAAGCAGTTCTGTCTAATACATATATACAAACAGGGAGACTGCCACAATAATGAGGAGACAAACATGGCCCAATTGAAAGGACAGATCAAAATTCCAGAAAAAGAGCTAAATAAAATGGAAATAAGTAATCTGTTAGGTGCAGAGTTCAAAACACTGGTCACATGGATGCTCAAGGAATTTAGTGAGAACCTCTACAGCATAAAAAGATCCAATCAGAAAAGGATACATTAATTGAAATACAAAATAGTTTACAGGGAAACAACAGTTAAGTGAATGAGGCTGAGAACCAGATCAATGATTTGGAACATAAGAAAGCAATAAACACTTAATCAGAATAACAAGAAAAAAGAATAATAAATGACAGTATAATCAGCCTCAGGCACAACTTTAAGTGGTCCAACATTCCCATTATATTGGTGCCAGAAGGAGAAGAAAAAGAGCAAGAGATTGGAAATTATTATGAACGAGAACTTCTCTAATTTCATGAAGGAAATGGCCCATGCAAGTCCAGGAAGCACAGAGAGTCCCAAACAAGATGGATGCAGAGGCCCACTCCAAGAAACATCGTAATTAAAATGTCAAAGGTTAAACATAAAAAGAAAACCTTAAAAGCAGCAAGAGGAAAGCAGTTAGTTACCGACAGGGGAATTCCCGTAAGACTGTGAGCTAATTTCTCCAAAGAAACTTTGCAGGCTAGAAACAACTTGCAAGAAATATTTAAAGGCATGAAAAGCAGGGACCTACAGCCAAGATTGCTCTACCTAACAGGGCTATCACTTAGAATGGAAGGGCAGATAAAGAGCTTCCCAGACAAGAAAATACTGAAGGGGTTCATCACCAAACTGTTATTAGATGAAATGTTAAGGGAACTTATTTAAGAAAAATAGTAAGATCAAAACTATGAAAAATAAAATGGCAATAAATACATACCTATTAACAATTGAATTTAAAAATCAAACTAAGCAAACAGTAAGAATAGAGGCAGTATCATGGATATGGAGTGAGTTGTTGGTTGCCAGATGGGAGGGGGGTGTGGGGGGATGTGTGAAGAGGTGAGTAGAGTACTAAGTACAAATAGGTAGTTACAGAGTAGCCATGGGGATGTAAAGTACAGTATAGAAGAAAATGGATTAGGCAAAGAATTTATGCTCATGACCATGGACATGATCAATGGTGGGGGGAATGCTAGGAGTGGGGGGTGATGCCGGGTGGAGGGGGTCAAAGGAGGAAAAATCAGGACAACTGTAATAGCATAATCAATAAAATATAATTTAAAAAAGAAACATAATAACATGTACATTGAGTAGGATAAATGAGAACTATAGTTATTTTCATTTACTTCAGGTCAGGTTTTACCACTGAATAAGTATGTTAAAACTTTGGTTTTCAGAATCTTTTGGGTCATAGGAATTTTGAGTAAGGGATTATGGATCTCTCCCTCTTTGTTATAATGTTTCCAAGGATCTGTAGAACTGTTCCTGTGAAGAAAGGAAGATAGCACTGTTCTTTTGTTTTGATCTTTATGAACCATGGATCTGTTTGGTTGGGATGTGTGTGTATTTGAACACTTTATACAAATGCATGCATGTACATATATATACACATTTAGGAAAATGTGTATGATGTTGGGGGAGAATGAGAGAGAGCAAGAGACAAGAGAGAGGTGAATGTAGGGTTGGGAAGTGATAAATGGGGTCCATTTAGCTATTATACCTCTGTGCAAGCTCTGGTTTGGTTGCTAGAATGCTGTGACGTAAAACCTTGATTTCTGTTTCATAGCTGTTAGCATTTAGGCTCCACAATGAACAAATTCTCTTGACAAAGATAAAACTTAGAAATTCTGTTTAAAATTACAATTAGAACATTCTGTGTGTCATACAAAATAACGGAAGAATTTTCAAAAGTTACAATGGAATATGGCTTACACTACTGTTTTCCTAATCTTAAAGGAATGTAAGATGTTTTTGGTGATACATAGATACCCAAAGGAGCTATTTCACTTTGCCTGTTTGTTTGTTTGTTTTTTCTTTTTTAATTTTATTGTTGTATTACATCCATCCCCTTTCTGCTCCCCTCTGTCCCCCTCCCCACCCACCCATTCCCCCCCAAAGTCAATCCCACCTGTTGTCCATGTCCATGGTTCCTTTATACTAGGTTCTTGTCTAAACTGCTCCCCTTCCTTGCCTCTTCCTCCTCTCCTCCCCCACCCCTTCCCCCTGACCATTGAAGGCCTATTCACTGTATTCATATATTTGGTTCTGTTTTGCTTGTTGTTAGTTTTGTTCATTATTGTCCTGTAATGGGTGAGATCATATGGTATTTGTCCTTCACTGACTGGATTATTTCACTAAGCATAATACTCTCCAGTTCCATCCATGTTGTTGCAAAGGGTAGGAGTTCCTTCTTTCTTTCTGCTGTGTAGTATTCCATTGTGTAAATGTACCAAAGTTTTTTGATCCAGTCATCCACTGATGGGCATTTAGGCTGTTTCCAGCACTTGGCTATTGTAAATAGTGCTGCTATGAACATAGGTGTACATAGGTTATTATGAACTGGTGTTTCCGGATTCTTTGGGTATAGTCCAAGTAGTGGAATTGCTGGATCAAAAGGCAGTTCCATTTTTAGTCTTTTAAGGAAACCCCATACTGTTTTCCACAGTGGCTGCACCAGCCTGCATTCCCACCAACAGTGCAGGAGGGTTCCCTTTGCCCCACATCCTCGAAAACACTTGTTTGTTGATTTGTTGATGATTGCCATTCTGACAGGTGTGAGGTGATATCTTATTGTGATTTTAATTTGCATCTCTTGGATGACTAGTGATGTTGAGCATTCTTTCATATGCCTCTGGGTCCTTTGTATATCTTCCTCAGTGAATTGTCCGTTCAGGTCCTTTGCCCATTTTTTAATTGGACTGTCTGTCTCTCTGGTGTTGAGTCACATTAGTTCTTTATATATTTTCGAGATCAAACCCTTGTTTGAGGTATCATTGGCAATCATGTTTTCCCATACAGTTGGTTCCCTTTGAATTTTTGTTTGTTTGTTTTTTAAAGATTTTATTTTATTATTTTCTGAGAGAGGGGAAGAGAGAGGCAGAGAGGGAGAGAGACATCAATGTATGGTTGCCTTTCACCTGCCTCCAGCTGCAGACCTGGCTGGAGACCTGGCTTGCAACCTGGTTATGTGCCCTGGCTGGGAATCCAACGAGCGACCTTTGGGTTTGCAGGCCAGCACTTTATCCATTGTGCCACCAGCCAGGGCTTCACTTTGCCTGTTTAATAATTAGCACGTGAACTGTGGATCAAGACAGGAAATAAAGAATACCTGAGCCAATTGGAATGGTAAAAGGAATTTGGGTAAGCAAAAACTAATGATTCCAATTGGAAATAGGCCAGAGCATTGGGGATTAGCACCCTCCCTTTATGAAAAATACCATGAGATCTCAGATGACCTCGAGAGGCTTTGAAAATACTTAGATTTTAATATTGCTTAATTGTTTAAGTACTAGTAAATGTGATAGAAATTACCACTTTTTGCACTTAGTTGTAGCAGCAGAATGCCAGGTCTTGAATTAGTCAGATGAAATGAACTCGGGTTGAAATGCTGTATTTCCTTTTAAAAGATCAAAGTCTTCAGTATTTCTTAGGTTAAGTATAAGGTCCTACATCTTTATAAAAGTAACTATTAGAAGATATACTTGCATACACCTTAATGCTTCTGTGATGCTTTACTCCAACCTCTGTGTTCTTTGCTGACAACAGCAAGTGGGTTTATTTTGTAAGGTCAATAAATGCTGATTTCTGCAAGAAGAAAGCTCGTAGACTTTGTGAAGAGGAAGCACAAAGAATGAGGCAATTGAAGGAGGAGTATTGCAAATGATTATGTAAAAGTGAGTCAGAAACCAAATTAATACTTCCCCTGGGTCTACTGATTTTCATATATACATATCATCGTTTATTTTGACTTACCTGGTTAGTTTATCCAGACATGTGGTTAGTAGCAAACTGTCATTATCAAATTCTCCTCTTTTTCATTCCAAAAAACTAAGTATGCTTGTAACTGTAGTTCATGTCTCCATAAATAATGTACTAATAAATAAACTGGAGCCATGTAATTTAAGATTAAAAACTAGATGACATTTAGTGAGAAAAGCTTGTCTTATAATATATTTTTACCCATTAGGCTTAATTAAGTCTATTTCTTTTATTAATCCTTTAAAGGACACCAAGGTATATGCATTCTACTGTAACCTGTTTAATTCTGAATAATTGTTTTTTTCAAATGAGCTCAATGATGAAAATGTTATTTGCTGCAGTGTTTTGCAAATGATAGAATTTAGATATTAAATGAGGTAAAACCAAAACTATGAAGCTGAGGGAGTTCTGGTTATGAGATTTATATTTTTTATTAAATGTATATTTTGAAGAATGGACAAAAAGGGAAGAGGAACATTTTAAAATTAATGCTCAACAATCTTTTGTCAGCCTTTTGTGATGCTGTAGATGACTGCAATTTGAAACTTGAAATCTGAAAGACTTTATGTTGGATGATTCACATACTGTCAAGTTTTCCACATGGCTTAAATTCTTTATAGAAACAGTTTTAAAAACAGCATGAGAACAGGATCATATTTATTCTACAGGACTTGATAACCAGTGACCTATGCTCTAAACAGATGAAAGTTATTTTATTAAAAATTATAACAAATTACCTTATATTACTCCTTACATTTCAAGCATTTTTGGTGAATTATTAATGTTGACTAAAATTCATTGAATATATGAATCAGAGAAAAAACCTGAGCCTTTGTTGCTAAATAAAATTTAAATGCTACTTTTAAAAATAAAACTTTACCCTTACAGACTGTTATGTATGATCTGTGTTTCCATGAGGAAATGTTGATTAAGTAGTTTCCATTTTGGTATTACAGTATGTCCTGTTGTAAGTTGCTGACTGTGGAAAAATCTTTTTAAGTCAAAAAAAGTAGCTCAGCTTAAACCTCTAGTATTTATTATAGCAGAAACCAGAAATAGAAGTCTACCAGCAGTTTTATAATCTATTGAATTCCTGCATATCTTTTGTAGTAAATTCCTTTTAGACATTTTTAAAAGAGGCTATTGACCATAGAACTGAGTTACTTTGTATATTCATATATACAAAGTGTCTTTTTCTTTTTACTTTACTAAATATAGGTATGAAGTTTTTAAAAATATATGTATGAAGTTTTTTTAAAAGGAAGCCTTAGCCTACAGTAAGTGACAAATTATCTCTGTTTAGTGTATCTATAAAATGTTGTTAATCTATAATATGTGCTAATTAAATATAATTCTGACAAGATTTATTAGTATGTAATACTTAAAATGGTAGAAATTTCAGATAATCAAAGTCTTCAAAGTCTGTTTTCTGTTAAATAATTAGCTCATCTTTATATTTTTTGAGTCTCCAAGATGACAGAATCTGGATGTGTAATATTAGTCAAATAAGTAAGATAAGTTTTTGAGGATAAGGCCAATTTCTGAATTTTGATGTCTACCTGCAAATTATAGTAATTCAACAGTCAGTGAGATGAAGTCTTTGCTGTTTTGTTGTTACTAATAAGGTTGTGGTGTATGGTTTTTGTCCTCTAAATAAATGTTTTAATTTTCTCTCTCAGTGCTTGTTTCTGTTATGAAAAGAACAAGGAGTGTAGGAAAGCTCTTTACAACTGCTATTTTATACAAAGTTAAGGCTTTAGTCAGTGTTAAGTAGCTATAGAATCTTTATTACTTTGCAAGTAGTTTGGGTACCTGACATGATCAATAGTTTTTACTTTTAAAAATTTGGCATTTTAACATATTAGTGATATTGAATTTTTAATCAATTAACAGTATACTATAAAGGGAACAGAAGTATGAGGACACTTGGGAAAAAAAGCTGTTGTGTGTAGCCTGGTATGTGGTATTTATTCTAATTTAAATTTGTGGTTTGGGAGAATTAAATTTGGACCTGAAAACCATTCACAAGTAAGGCTTTTGTGCATTTTCAAGATAAACCCAGGAAATAAACCATAAGCAAAGATTGGTTTTTGCTTCAGAATACAGAGAAGATACAACTTTTAAAAATGCCTTCTCACTATTCAGAATAAACCTCTCATTTCTCAAGTCAGAATTAAATTGGTCATAATGATATATCATATATATTAATTAGTATGTTGTCTTAAGCCTGCAGTGAATAGTGTACTTCTGACAGCTAAAGCATCTAAGCAATGATTATGGAACAAGAAAATTTAAAAAATTTTTATGAAAACCATCATGATTGTTTCGTCAGTTGTGCCTTAGTGTTAGCAGAACTCCTATCTGATTTTTTAATATTGTAACATTTACTTTTCTATCAGTAAAAAATGTATTTTTGTTTGAACTGCTAAGTGACTGCTAACAAGAAATTGCTGACCAATATGACTTCAAATATTAATGCTATGTTTATATATAGGGCATATGGAGTATGCATAGAATATATTTAGAGTTTTGATCACATTTTTTACTATATTTTGAAGGAAACATTGATGCTAACATAAATATAGTAGACAATCGATACTTGATTTAAACTTCAAATTGTGTTAAGTATCTTGTAGTGCCTGAAAATTAATTCCAAAAGAGTGACCTTGAAAGTCCAGATCAACAGCTGACATCTGATGAAACAAATTTTTTCTTTATGGTGAAAGATAGGAATATGCTATTTTAATTCTTAACAGTTTGATTTACAGATAATGGTGACTACCAAAGTGTTATTGAACCTGTATGTAAGTAAGCACAAAACTACAATTCAAATCACAAAAATAGTGTAGTATATGTTTTCTTATATATTTCCACTATAGTATTTCAATACAACAATGATATGCTCACTTTAAGATTTGGAGAGTACAGAAAATAAAAAGGTGAAAATGACCTTTACCAAGATAAGTTAACTATGTATTTTCCATGTGTATGCATTAAATTATACATGTTTATACCATCATTTAAATTGGAATTATACCACTTCTGTAATGCTTTTAGATTTTAATATTAATAGTTGTTTTTTTTATTATATTTGCATACTATTGCTAGAATTTATAGGGAGACATAGTTTTGCTTTAGAGAAAAAGTCAGCAAACAGTTTCTGAATGGGGAAGATAGCAAAATATTTTAGGCTTTGCAGGCCAAGAGGCTAAATTCAGAATATAACATTGGTCCTCATAACCGTTTAAACTATAACCATTAAAAATTTAAAAATCAAGCCCCGGCTGGTAGCACAGCTACTAGGGGCCAGTCTGCAAACTCAAAGATCGCTGGTTCAATTCCCCAGCCAGGGCACATAACCAGGTTGCAAGCCAGATCTCCAGCCAGGCCCGTGGCTGGAGGCTGGTGAAAGGCAACCAACCATACATTGATGTTTCTGTCCCTCTCTGACTCTCTCCCTTCCCCTCTCACTGAGAATAATAGGTAAAATCTTTAAAAAAAAAATTTTTTTTTAAATTGCTCTTAACTTGCAGGACTTAAAAATCGTACCACTGGCTAGATTTGACCCATCAGCTGTAGCTTGCTAACCTCTACTTTAGCAGATTATTAGCTTATATTTTTTTATGTTTCACAATGGGTGTGTGCATGTATGTTAAACCTTTTCTTAAAAACAATTCTTGATATTAATACCTCACAGGCACCGAACCAACCTGTGTATTAAAACGCAAAGACCTAGATTGCCATTCTGGTTTTATTGTTGTAGGAATCTGTTTACTCGCTCCTAGAGGGAGGGCTGACCTAAGCTTAGTAAAATATGGTACTTGCTGCCTCCCCAGTAGAACATAATTCAGCCTTAATAGGAAACAGGAAAAATGTCATATTTGGGTCTGATGCCTAAGAGGTGGGGATACTGTGTAGGTGGTGTTAGACCCACCGAAGTGTTGCTTAGCCTTGAAATGTCAAGGCTGCCCTCCCAAATTTAATTTTCCTTGACTTGGCTGTAGTCCCTTTTTAGTATCAATTTTTCTAACTTCAGAGCTGAAACTAAGAGTTTATTTTATATATGAATGTCATTATTATATAAAGGAGTAAAAATAGAAAGGATAGAAAAAATAAAATAGCTAAAAATGTCAAATGCACTTTTTCTTGTCTTGGGATTAAAAATTGTATTTTAAAATGTATCCTGGCTGGTCGCACAGTGGATAAGGAGCTGGCCTGTGAACTCAAAGGTCCCTGGTTCGATTCCCAGCCAGGGCACATAACCAGGTTGCAAGCCAGTTCCATGGCTGGAGGCAGGTGAAAGGCAACCATACATCAATGTCTCTCTCCCGCTCTGCCTCTCACCCTTACCCTCTCTCTAAAAAATAATAAAATATAAAAATAAATAAATTAATAAATAAATAAAATGTATCCAGCAGGGAAGAATCATTGTAGCTTTGGTGTTGCAATGATACTCTTTATTGTTGAATATAATTTTTATGCATGTGTGTATTATAGTTTCTATTTTCAGATTATGTGCAAAGCTTTTACAGTTAATTTTTGTGTTTGTTGTTTTTTATGTCTTCGCTGAAAGAAAATGTGTTTGGGCAGAACAGTAGATGAAAATGAGATTTCATGTTGTTATTTCAAGCTGTATCCCTAATAATATGATACAAAAGCCAAGATGGGAGACAAATAAACAAAATGGGCATAGGTAAACACAATTTGCCTCCTTGCACAACCACATCAAAATTACAGTTAAACTATAAAACAACCATCACTCAGAATCATCATAAATTAAGCTGAATGAAAGTCCTACAACTATAGAATTAAAGAAGAAACTACATCCAGACTGACTGATAGGAGGGGCAGAGATGCAGAACAAGCCGATCCCACACCCACTTGTGGCAGATAAAAATTGGAAGGGATATCTCAGGAGTAAAGGGTCCCAGCCCCACAGCAGGTCCCCCAACCCAAGGTTCCAGTGCCAGGAAGAGAAGTCTCTGTAACTTCTGGCTCTAAAAACCAGTGGAGATTGAGGCTGTGGAAGCCAGAAACTTCTGTACTCCCTTGCAGTTCCTTTTAAAAGGCTAGCACACAAACTTAACTCAGACTCATTCCCTCAGAGCTCCATCATTGGGGCAACAGAATGAGAGACATAGGGAGGGGGAACTGAATTGTCCGGCATCAGGGCAAGAGCCAGGGAGCAGCTTTCTCTCAGACAGAAGTGCTCGCAGAGGCCACTGTTCCTTTTCTGAGTCTTCCTCCCACAGAGCCACAGAACCAGAGAACCAGCCTGTGACTCCGTTTCTGAGACTCCAGCAACCTGGCTTACATTGTTTGCCTTACTGTGGTAGTTCCCTGAAGCTACGCCCCATCCAACTTTTGGGCCTACCCACACTGTTTCCAGGGGGTTTTCTATAGGAGTGGTTTGTCTTGGCCCATGCTTCACATTTTCCTAAGTTCTCTCAAAACAAGGAGCATCTGGCTTCAGCGAGCCCTATACCTCTTCCTAAGTTGCCCCAGGCCAGCACTAGCAGCAGCCGGCCTGTGTTCCTTTAAGCCAAACACAAGTAGCAACCATCTGTAGCTTATGCTGTGAGAACCCAGACAGAATACAGGTGGTGGGTGATCTTGGATGTGCCAGTAACAATCAAGGCTCAACTATAGCCCACACAATGGACATACATTGGGTACTCAGCTTGGGTAGTAAAGGAGACTCTGCCACTGGACCCTATTGGATACCTACTATATATACTAGGCCATTCTACCAAGCCTGGAAGACATAGTAGCTCTACCTAATAAATAGAAACAAACACAGTGAGGCTGCCAAAATGAGGAGACAAAGAAACTTTGGCCAAATGAAAGAACAGAATAAAACTCCAGAAAAAGAGCTAAACAAGATGGACACAAGCAATCTACCAGATTCAGAGTTCCAAACACCAGTTATCAGGATGCTCAAGGAACTTAGTGAGAAATTCAGCAGCATGAAAAAGGATGGAAACCATAAAAAAGAACCTGTCAGAAATGAAATCGACACTAACAGAAATGAAGAAAAATTTACAGAATACCAACAGTAGAGTAATGGATGAAGCTGAGAATCAAATCAGCAATTTGGAACAAAAGGGAAAAAAAAGAAAACCCTGACTAAGCAGAACAATAATAACTTGGTGAAGAAAATAGACATATAAGGCAAGAAAGCTCAGAGTCCCAAACAGGATGAACCTAGAGAGACCCACACCAAGACACATCACAATTAAAATGCCAAAAGTTAAAGACAGAATCTTACACACAGGAAGAGAAAAGCAAGTGGTTATGTACAAGGGTGTTGCCATAAGACTGTCAGCTGATTCCTCAAAAGAAACTTTGCAGGTTAGAAGCGATTGGCAAGAAATATTCCCAGTGATGATCATGAAAAGCAAGGACCTACAACTAGGATGACCCTGCCCCGCAAAGCTATCATTTAGAATTGAAGGGCAGGTATAGAGCTTCTCAGACAACAGAAAGCTAATGGAGTTCATAATCAATTATTATATGAAATGTTAAAGGGACTTATTTAAGAAAAAGAAGGTCAAAACCGTGAACAAAATGACAATAAATACATTATCTATCAACGGTTGTACCTAAATAACAACACAGAATCCTAGATACAAAGCATGATATGATGGTTTCCAAATGGGAAGGGTGGTCAGGGGGATGGGCACAACAAGTGAAGAGATTAAGTATAAATTATAGTTACAAAATAGTATATTCATGGGATGTATACTATAGTATAGGAAATAGCCAATGAGTACACACACACACACACACACACACACATATGCATGATCCCTGGACACAGACAACGATTTGGGGTTGCCTGAGGGAGTTGGGTTGCTGGATGGAGGGGTGAAGGGGGAAACTGTAATAGCATAATCAATAAAATACAGTTTTAAAATGCCAAAATGTTCACCCTTCTTTTGTGGGGACAGATTTACACACTTAACAGTTACTGAACAATTATAAATCAAAGCTTTATTCAAACAAAGTTCTGCCTTAAGATGGTTTTTGTTTATGGTGCCTGTGTTTATTTCACAGGAACATTTAGAGGGATACTGTGCTTGTATTTTTCTTTGCCCTCCTAATCAGCAGTTTAAAAATATTGAAAGCACTAGTCGATCCCCAGCCAGGGCACATAACCAGATCTCCAGCCAGGTCTCCAGGCTGGTCTGTAGCTAGAGGCAGGTGAAAGGCAACCGTACATTGATATCTCTCTCCCTCTCTTCTGCCTCTCTCTAAAAATAATAAATAAAATCTTTAAAATAAATAAATAAAATCTTTTTTAAAATGTTGAAAGTATGCATTTGAGTGGTAAATTCTTGATTGCATTTCATAGCTTGTGTTGCCTGTAATACTGGAAATACTTATTTCAATGAGTAAGCAGTGATAATTAGTTTTTAATGTCGGCAGATTTGGCTGTTACTAATAACTGCTATACGTACATATCTGTTGGACTGTATCATCCTTCCTGCAGATTTTGGAACAGAGATATTATGTGTTTTCATGTGCCAGTGTGTTTCTGGATTATGTTTTGGAATACTGCTGAACTATTAAGAATTTTAAAACAAATTCGACCAGAACCCCTAAATTAGAATATGTTGTGCTTCAGATGCATTAAGTAAATTCTCAGGTGTTTGCTTTAATCTTCCAGGCCCCTTGTATGGGACTAGTTCATGGAATGACAGATGATATTCCTGACCCATTATCTCACTCATTCAGTTGTTTTTCCACTAACAAAGAATTTGTATAGGCCCATCTTCTCTGATTCCTTTGCCTTTTTTCTCTTTTTTTCCCTTATGAAACCTCCCTTGCCATCCAGTGACTGGACAAGATAAAATGGTTGACCAGATCTAAAGGTATAGGAAGAAGCTGAATATTGAACTTGCATAGAAAAGGATTAAACTTTTGACCTTATGTTATCTTTTATGTAATTCTACTTGCATTATAATGTCTTAACTTACTTAATTCAAAGTTTTAATTCATTAACAAAGTAAAGTATGGGTCTATTTAAATACAGTTTAAAGGAAATAAAATCTCATTAGTATGCATTATGAAAAATGTCTTCTAGTCTGTGGGTATAGAGACCTGCCTACTGATTGAATGATGATGGTCTGAACATTTAAGACATTTAGGGTTAATAATTTTCAATGGCAAAGTAGTTAATATTTTTTAAGGAAATGAAAATAAGCACTAATTGTAGTGTTCCTTAATTTTTTTTTTAAGATTTCATTCATTATTTTTAGAGTTAAGAGGAGGGAGGGAGGATGAAAGGGAGAGAAACACCAGTGTATGGTTGCCTTTCACCTGCCTCCAGCTACGGACCTGGCTGGAGACCTGGATTGCAACCTAGTTATGTGCCCTGAATGGGAATTGAACCAGTGACCTTTGGGTTCTCAGGCCAGCGCCCATCCACTGAACCACTAGCCAGGACCCTTAATTCTTTTTATATGCTGTTCTCAGAACCCCAGGGTTGACTCATATAAATAAATAATTATATTACAATGCCCCTTTTTATTTATCATGATTGACCAACAAGTTATACAAGAGTTAATTGTCTTATAACATACAGAGTATTGAAAAAGTTAGTTGATTTAAAAGGCCAATGAAGAATTTTTAGTTTATTATGGAGACAGACACCTTTGTTGTGTGATTTTTTAGATTTTCTTTAAAATTGATCTTTATAAACTTTAAGCCTTTCTCTCAAATCCAAGTCCTCTTAAATTTTGTTGTAATTCTTTTTGATCTTTGTTGTTGTTTTAAAGCTAATTTTAAAGGTTATTATTTATCATTCAGCTGCCAGAGTTTGAAAGAGTTTGAGTCACTTTTGAAAGAAAATGGCCTTAATGATTTTAATTTGAATCTCCTACTGAAAGTCATTTAACATTTCCTTGGATGGTGATTCTTACCTAGTTATCTATAAATGGATTTCTCCACATAAATACTTCATGATGTAGCCATCATGTTATTGTGATTTCCATAGGGTGAGAAAGCAAGTCCTATATTTTAGTTTTAAAATATTATTTTGATCATTTTCCCCTTAAATAGTAAAGAACACAGGAAGACATAAAGTTGGATGAGCTGCATCACTTAGATTTAATTACAAATAAATATTTTTATAATTTTTATTATTTTAATAGTTTTGTAATTAAATATGGTTTATTTTTAATAACATTTCAAATATATCATTTTACATTTTCATTAATATTTTTTCTTTCAGTTTCATTGAGATATAATTGACATGCAGCACTATGTAAGTTTAAGGTGTATAGCATAATAACTTGATTTACATGTATTGTAAAATGATTACTATGAAAAGTTAACATTATTCATCTTATATAGATAGAAAAAAGTTAAAATTTTTTTCCTCATAATGAGAACTTTTAGGATTTACTCTCTGAAATATACCATGCAGCAGTGTTAGCTACAGTCATCATGCTTTATTTTAAACTTATAGTACTTATTTATCTTTAACTGGCAGTTTTTGTGTTTTGAGCACTTTCATCCTATTTCTTCTCTTCCACCTCATCTTAAACACAAATTTGGTCTGTTCTATGAATTTTGTTTTGTTTTTAGACTCCATGTATAAGTGAGATCAAATAGCATTTGTTGTTCTCTGACTTAATTTCATTTAGCATAAGGCCCTTAAATTCCATCTACATTGTTGTAAATGGCAGGATTTTCTTTTGTATGGCTGAATAATATTCTGTTGTAAATCTATACACTGCATTTTCTTTATCCATTTATTTGTTGGTGGACACTTGGATTTTTCCCTATGTTGGCTATTGTAAATAATGCTAGAGTGACCATGAGCAGTATAGGCGTCTCTTTACATGAGGTGTCATTTTACATGAGAAATTTAACCAATATTCATTTCTGAAAACTTTTCGGTAAATCCCCCACTTTCAATGGGTTGAGGTAACTGATGATGGTGTCCTGTGAGGTAACAGATAACTATAGTCATTTGCATTCCAGGTAGTTATGTTCTATAAAGTCTCTAAGCTCCCTTGCTCTGCCATAAACTGTTAATACTGAACAAGTCTCTACATTTCTAGGCAAAAGTTCCTTTGTAAAATGAAGAGGAAATATTAGATCATCTCTGAAGTCTTTTCTAATTCTAAAATTTTCTATATTTGTAATGATAACATAGAAATAAGTGAGGTGCTGACAGATTGAGATACATCTTCTGATTTATCAGGGAAAACAACATAATTGAAAAAATAGTTTTTTAAATATAACATTTTAAAATATATTTTATTGTCTTAATTTTTAAACATGTGTCATTTATGGTATGTTTAAACCATCACATTACTGAAGCTTTTCCTCCAACTAATTAATTTTTAGTTGTTTTAAGTCCCTTAGGCTTCAGTTTTGTATTGAAGTCCTTTTATACAAGTGTTCATAATCCCAGCTCTCCACAGGTTGAGGTTGCATAATGAAGCAAAAGTTTTCATGACCAAAAATACTTACCTACAAAATCATCTTCATTTCAATCCCTCAGCTAGATTGTCTAGCTTGTTTGTTGAGCCAAAACCTTTATTGATTGCACTCTAATGACAGAGTACAACTGAGCTTAAAGAAAAATTGTAAGTAATGCAAAATGTGTGGTATCTCGTGAAGTTTGTGGAAGGGCCATTGGAGGATAGTTTTAGTCATATGCACAGCCATATGTGGGTGAAGTTGTGACAGAGATAGATTAGTTAATTTTAGGAGAGAAATTTACGTAGAGAATGAGTTAATGACTCAGTAGGTGCTTCAGGAAAGAGTGGTTTGGATATAATAGAATTAAGGGGAAGCTTTACTGAAAAATTATCTTTGTTTAGATAATGTTCTGAAAGTGTTCTGGGAAGTAAAGGATGTTGTTATATAGTGTCATGTAAAATTATGACCTCCCTCTCATTTTGTTCATTCTCCTCAGAATTAGCACATGGCTATAAAAGTGACCTAAATTTTGTGATATAAAGTGCAATAAGCTCTATTATTTTGAAATTAGAGTCTTAAACCTTTTTTAGTAGTTATAAAAATTTTATCCTGTTTTTACATGGATTCATTAGGTAGATTTTTAAAAAATCCAGTACCAGTTATCCTTGGTTAGGGAGAATTCTGTAGATTTATAGACAAAGATGAGACTGATGGGTTTCCTGGTATGCAATGCCAGTTTTATTTTATTTTTAAAAATATTTTATTTTTTTTTTTAGAGTGATGGGAAGGGAAGGAGAAAGAGAGGGAGAGAATCATTGATCAATTTGCCTCTTGCATGCTCCCAACCAGGAACCTGGCCTCTGCCCAGGTATGTGACCTGATTGGGAATGAGCCTGCAACCTTCTCGTTAGCAGTCCAGCCCTCAACCCACTGAGTCACACCAGCTGATGTGCATACAACACCAGTTTTGATATCAGTGTTACAAAGCATTTATTGACTGTCTCTTTTTACTTGTTGGGCCTTGTAAGTGTTATATATCGATTTCTTTCCTTTGCTGAGAGAAAGAGAAAAGAAATACTGAAAACATAAATCAGAGTTTATAGACAAGCAAAAAAAAAAAAAAAAAAATTAGTCAAGCTCATGTAGGACATCTCTAAATTTCTCAACTCAAATTTATTCTGTGCTTCATAAAGTTCAAGGTCCTAAAGTTCATAAAGTTCAAGGGATGTCATTTTCATCTCTGCCTGGCTCATATATTTATCCCAAGTTGAACTTAAACACTTCTGTAGAATTTTTCACATAAAATATAAAAATAGAATGTACCTATATGTGTATGTAAAATCAGGTGTTTTTCCTTTTCTTTCCTTCCTCCCATCTTCTCTCTCAACTTCATGAAATGGGCTATTTGAACCTGTATATTTGTGGGTCGATATCAATAGCTGGCGAGGGAAATCACAGGGATCCTATAAGTATGGAAGTCTGGTTTATAGGTAATGCTTTTATTTTTTTCCCCCAGCATGAGTTTGTATACAGAGATTCTCAAATAACATTGTTTCCTTTTAAAATGTTGTTGACATGCCGTAGGAACTTAACTCTGGTTTGTATCAGTTAGCCCTTAGTAAGCTTGGTTTGGTTTTATGTTATTTTGCTGCAATTCCAAGAACCTATCAACAATGTTAAGTGAGGACTTACTGTAGTATTTGACATTGATAAAGTAACAAGTTCTGACTCTTTGTATGTCTGATTGTATTTCCTTTTGCATACAATATTTGTTTTACTTGATTGTTCCTCCTTCCCAGCTCCCTTTTATAAATGGGACAAATAAGCGAAGAGCAGGAAAGGTACTAAGTGTAAAATTTGGACCCAAGTAGAGAACATTAGTAGCATTCATTTTATTTGCTGGTGGGGAAGCAGAAGTAGAAGCAGCTTGTATTTAAGCTGAAACTTAAATACAAGGCATGCAACCCAACTAAGTAAAAAAATGAAAATTATTCAGAAAAAATTTTCCAAAATAAAATTTTAAGGTAAGTCCATCTTAACACTGACATGACATAAGAATAGGAGGAAAGAGAAACAGAATCAGTTCATTTTCATTCGCAGAGAAGTTTTTAACTCATAGTAGGTCAAAACTCCTCTCTTTCATAAGGGAATTAGTTTTTCTTCTTTAGAGCAAAAGGAAAAATGGTGATTGCTTAATTTGCTGCTTATCTAAATGCAGCCCTAGGGCGGTCGAGAACCACCTGGATACTGGGATTCATGGATAGGCCCCAGGCCCGATGTTCTCAGTCTGGTCCTAAAAGTTTGGAGAGCCTCTTAATTTTAGAGGGTGGTTAACAAGTATTTTCTGGATGGTAAGGTCTCAGATACTCTTGATGTTGTATGTCCTAAATAGACTTTCTGGCAGTTCATGTGACCCCATGTTTATTTAGTTTTAACTGTGGTGAGTCTGAGAGCTGGTTTAGGTAGATCCATGAACTGGTGCTTTTGAAAAGATTATAGGAGGTGAAAAATGCCTAGGAATTTTTTCTTTCTTAAGGTAAAAGGGGACTGTGCTGGCTTTCTACTGAACTTAGCTTGGTACAGATACTGTATAAAGTGCTTAGTAAAAATTTTTTCACTATGGTAATCATTTTATTTTTTTGAAATGGATAAATGTTAAAGAAACCAGCTGTGCTTTATCAAAGAATGCTTCTCCTTTCTTACATCATCCCTATTTTTTCATTTCTTGAGTTAGAAAAAAAACTAATTTTCAGTCCAGATATTTACAGAGTCCAATCAGCCTGTCTGTGAATTTTTAAAGAAATTGTGACTCTCAGGACTTCTAAGAGAAGTGATTTCATTTTGAGAGCCAAGTATGAAAGTGGACCTAGCAAGTCTTACATTTCTCCATGTAATTAATTCATGTTCTAACTTTGCTGCTTGGAATGAAGTTTATAGGAGATGATGCTTTTACTGATGGGATGTCTACTTAAATCATTTCTAAAGTTTTGTATTTGCTGTTACATTTTAGGGAAGTGTCTTCCTCTTGTGTAGGAACTTAAACAGGAAGAATATCTTTCTGAATTTTAATTTGCATAGACAGAATACTTAATTGGGGAGTTTTTATTATGACTAGAAATTAAAGTATACAATTATAAAACACAAGACCATGAATAACCGAACATTTAACATACTAAATTAATATGTTTAGTTACTTTTTTCTTTCTAAACCCAAATAACAATATCGTCCCATTCTGTAAAACAATGCTAATAGGTATGTACAGTGAGATCTTCAACATGTTTCTAACTTGCAGTCTACTGATCTTTTCTTTTTAAGGTTTTATTTATTATTTTCAGAGAGGAGGGCAGGGAGGGAGAATGAAAGGGAGAGAAACATCAATGTACGGTTGCTTTTCACCTGCCTCCTTAGCTTGCAACCTGGTTATGTGCCTTGGCTGGGAATCGAACCAGCGACCTTTGGGTTTGCAGGCTGGTGCCTTATCCACTGTGCTGCCAGCCAGGGTTGATTAAATTATTACTATCAGAATTTGTAGTGGTCTCTTCATTTAACAATACTCTTTCTCCTGCTATTATAATGTATAAGTGGAAATTATTATAGGTATTTCAATTCTTGTGCTCTCTACAGATCTGCACGTATGGGTCTTGGGAATTGTTGCAGAATGGATTCCATGGAAAGCCTGAGATACAGTTTAGTTTACAGGATGTTCATTGAGGGCCCTTGGGATCACAAGTGGAGTTGTGATTCAGGCCCAATGATATCTTTGACCAACCCTACTGTGAATTCTCTAGCCAGAATGTCCCTTCAACGTTAGGCTTAGATTACCAGGCCTTTATGGCTTTGCATGGATCTGTCATAGAATATGGGCTGCCCAGAAAGGGCATAGTCTTGGGCAAAAGTTGCTTGCTGTCTTTAGCTCAGAAGCTCCCAGAAGTTTGGGCAGTAAGTCCTTAATTAAGAGGACAATATTCCTAAGTAGTATATTGTGATACATCACCCAGTTGCTCTTAATAATGGCATATCACAATATACTCCTTAGGAATGTTTTGTTGTTTCTGATAGTTTTCCTTCCTCCCTCCTTTCCTTCCTTCCTCCCTTCCTGCCTTCCTTCCTCCCTCACTCCCCCTCTTCCTTCCTTCCTATTTTTCTTTATAGTTGCCTTTGTGATTCTGGGGTAAGTTATAATAGTGTTTTTCCTCCACTGAGCAAGGGTAACTAAGAGTCTTGACTCACTTTAACTGCCTTAAAGAATTACTGAGGGTCTCTAAAAATCAATACTTTAAAAATGCTACGAAAGCAATATATATAAAGTGCTTAAGGTTGGTTTCTTGCAAAACTATAATATTGAGTAAAAAAGGAAAAATAATATGTTTTTCTCTTAATGCACTTCTGTATACATGATCTCCCTAGTTGTCTGGAGGCTTTTGGTTTGCCTGGGATGTGGTGAGAATTAGGAAGGCAGAGAGAATAAAAAGAAATCATATTTGGCTTTTGATTTTAAGTTATTCAGTTTATATATATTAAGTAAGCATCTACTGTGTGCCAGGCACTGTTACAAACTTTGGGGATAATTGAGTTTTGCAGCAAGAAGATGGGCTTAACAACTTGGCATTTTCAGCAAGATGAAGTATTTCTAAAGTTCCCCCTATAATGGCTCATGTGAATTAAAGTGGAGTTGGGCCCTGGCTGGTGGCACAGTGGATAAGGCACCAGCCTGAGAATCCAAAGGTCGCTGGTTTGATTCCCAGCCAGGGCACATAACCAGGTTGCAAGCCAGGTCTCCAGCCAGGTCCATAGCTGGAGGCAGGGGAAAGGCAAC
Organism: Noctilio leporinus; assembly: GCA_004026585.1. Classification (NCBI taxonomy): domain Eukaryota; kingdom Metazoa; phylum Chordata; class Mammalia; order Chiroptera; family Noctilionidae; genus Noctilio; species Noctilio leporinus. The sequence goes on from PVIW01001201.1 coordinate 133,311, forward strand.
CATACATTGATGCCTCTCTCCCTCTCTAACTCTCCCCCTACCCCTTTCTCTAATAAATAAAATCTTTAAATAAATAAATAAATAAATAAATAAATAAATAAAGTGGAGCTGGAAAGAGATAATGGTTCTCTGTAATTTTTATTTAAAAAATATGCCTTTGTTTCTCTTATACTTGATTCTTCCAGATAAAGAAACTGGGTCTGAAATGTTTGGATAAAAATTAAATTTCTGGCTACTGAAATAGGCTGCATGGGTTTTTCCCTGGCTCTGAGGGAGGGAAGTAACTTAGGCCCCAGGAAGTAGGGGGAGGAAGGGAGGAAGGCGAAGGGAACGGGCCATGGTAGGCCATTAGGGATTTTTGTCTTTTAGAACTGCCACCAGAACCTTCCTCAGGAAGCAAAATGACTTGGTGCAGCACTCCCAAACTGTTGCAAGTGCCTTAACGTGAACTGAGGGCTGACTCTGCTGTTCGCCCCCAGATGGTTCTGACCATGATTCTATTGTCATTCCTCTTAGTCTTATGAGAAGTGTATTTGAGAAGTGTATCGGAAACAACAGGGAATGTCCCCAACTCCTGTACCTCCCACACAAAACACCTGTCAAAACCACCAGATGCCTTCCCTGCCCACATTTTGCTCAGTCATTCCTTGAAGTGGCTGAATGCCACCTGGTTGACTGACATTTGGACAGACAGGACAGGTTGGACTGACTTTTCATAGGCAGTCTCCAAAAAATGAGGACTAGGGGTTCAAACCAAACTGAGAATCCTAAGGCACATACTAGCCTATTAATAGGCCACATTTGAAGTACTACTGCCAGTCTGTGCCCCTGACTGATTTAGGCCCTACTTGTAGACTTCTAGGAGTTGAAAACAGCTTTCCTTTCCAGGGTCACCTTAAGCACTCCCAGCATTGTACTTGCTGTGTGGAAGCCAGATATTAACTTGCCTCCCTAACAAAAACATAGTAACTTGCACCAAACGAGAGCTGTAAGAGACCTTTGGAGAAATGTATAATTTTCAAATGGTTATAGAGATCTCTCCCGCATTAGGCTAATAATCTTGATTACTTGAGGGGACTTCTTGGAGTGGTGACTGATTCATTATTTATATTTACTTTGAAGGCAGTTATATCTATGATGGAGACATCCGGTTAGGCTTAGTGTTGTGAAATTGATCCCTGACTTTAGCTAAAGTGATTAGTGAGACCACCATGTTTCTAGAAAGGTATTTGGACCAGCCTCAAGTCACTGGCCAGGATTGTTATGGGTGATAAGATTGCCTTAGGATTTTTTGAGGGCCAGGTGGATTATAAGGCAGATTCTGTTTAATTGCTAATATTTCTGTCTATATCTGGATTAATGATTTGGTCTAAATGTAAAGGTCAGTGTAGACACATAAGGAGAAAGCCACTTGGATTTCTTTCTACAGTAGACTGATGGTTTATGGGATTTGCACAGGTGATTGGTCCTGGGACCCTGGAGGAACTGGTCATGGTTAGTACCGCAAGTTGGCCTCATTTCCCTGCTTAGAGTCCTGCTTATAGCAGCCTTAGTTAGTTACGTGATTTTTAAGACAAATTAAATAATCTGGCTTTACCTTTGTTGATCAAATTGATCAGCTTCGTTGATAGAATGGAATGCTTTAGAGAGCAGGCATGCCAAACTCAGTTCCACCAGGGACCACATCAGCCTCCGCCCTTGCCTTCAAAAGCCAAATGTCACTTTAGGACTGTATCAATGTAACTACTCCTTTACAGTTAGGCTAGCCTGGTAGAAACAAGAGGCTGGGCTGGATTTGGCCCAAGGGCCTTGTGTTTGCCACCAGTGCTTGAGAGAAATGTGCCAGGAGCCCAAGATAGTGTAGGAACAAAGGGTACGTGGTTTGGAGGTAAATTTCCGCAGTCCTCTTAGATTTCTGAATGTTTTGCTTTCAGAAATCTAACAAATGCCTTTGTTTTGGGCTATTCTTTTAAGGATGCTTGTATAGTAAACAGACTTGGAGAGTAGATGTAGTATCTCTCTCTGGAGCAAAGGGCAGGGATGTTTACTGTTGAGTATAATGGAGATAACATCTCTCTCTCCAGAGCAGAGGTAAGGCAGGGCTCCCTAAACTCACACTTCCTCTCCTCCAAACCCACTTAGTAAGTGCAGACATTCTTTGGACTCATCTATGTTGCCACCGTGGGGTATGACTAATAAAGTAGTCTGTTGCTGACTCAGGAGTCTCATGTTTTTGCTTTCATTCATGAAACTTGACAGTCTACCTTGTTAATTTACAAGTAGGGCAAAAATCTTAGACCCTTCAGATTTCTTAACACTGTGATTTTGGGTACTCTGTCTGGAGTGTCTATTTAGAGGACCCTGAATCTATTTCAAAAATGATCTATTTGGGTATCAATGCAAATGTCAAATGCATGTGATTTTCAGTCTGGCAATGCTATTTAAATATATATTACCTGAAGTACAGGGTCACAAAGCTGCTCTAGCCTTTGGGGTCAGATCTGTCTCACTGCCTATTACTTCTAAATGAAGTTTTACTATAAAAGTCACACCCTCTGTATTTATTTGTATTGTCTGTGGCTATTTTTGTGCTACAAGGCAAAATTGGGTATTTTCAACAGAGACTTTATGGCCTGCAAAATACATAATAATTGTTTTTTTAAGAAAAATTATTGCCTTTCAGTATACTTGCAAAAGTGTGCCAGGATAGATATACAAAATTTCATTGCAGAGTTGTTGATATTAAAAACAAAAAACAAAAAACAATCATCAAAAAACTGAAGCAACTTCAAAAACTATGAGGTCTAGATTTATTGTGTGAACATTGACTTATTCTTCAGATTTTCACAATTGTACCGTGGACTGAACTCTTCCCAATAAGTCTGAGATACTACATTACATACTGGGACTTAAATATGCATGAAATGCAATTTTCTTCACCCTGAGTAAGGGGCTGTCAGATAATATAATCTGGGAGAGAAGGCAAGGGACACCAGATAGATTTGGCTAGCCTCTGCATAGTGCAGGTTCCAGGGAGTTCGGGGATGGGTCACCCAGAAAGGGGATGAGGTCATGCAGTTAAGTTTTGCATTTTAGTGTAATGTAAAGGCTTTGAAAGCCAGTCAAAAGTTAGTCTTTGGGAAAACAAGTCAAACGAAATGAAAACCAACCAAACAAAACAGATTACTATGGTTTAACAAGGAAGATACTGTTTCTAAGGTGAATAAGCCACACTATTGGTTCTTTTCTGATAAGGGGGACCTTCTGATTGTGCTCAACTGGGAGGGTAGAATTCCTAAATTAGGTGGAAGGCTTATATTGATTGATTTGGCAGAGAATTAAATTGAGTTTATCTTAGTGAAACTTTAGCAAGGAAATCAAGACCAAACTAGGAGTTTGGTGACATGGTAAGAAGGGGAGGAGTTGATAGCCTGGTCCCAACTTAAATTTTAGGAATCCAGTTAAGGAGAAAGAGGACAGAGTTCTAATATTATGGTGGCCAGAATTGTACAAATACACTTTTTATTTTTTATCAGGCAGTACTGAAGGTGTTCCAAAATTGTTTTGCTTATTGTCTCTAGAGTAGTTGCTTTTTAGTTATAAATGTAGTGACACTGTTTTAAACATTTTTTTCACAAGTCTTAAAAACTTACAAAAATTTAATTATAATTATACATTGATATCCTCATAAAACAAGGATGCATGAAATATGGATTGTCTAAGAAAATCTAGGACATGTGTATGCCTCATTTATACAGTTCAGTATTGTTAACAGACTGGTGAACCTGTTTTCGGAGGGTAGGCGTAGGGACAAAAATGTATTGAGCGTATCTTGAGGATTTCTCACAGAGTTGTAAACCTTGTGTTTTTATTTCTTCAGGTGTGGAGCTAGAGAAGTAATATCTTACATGGCAAAGTCTAATGCATGCTAGTAGGATTGACTTTTTCTTTTTTAAGTGCTTTTTCCTTCAGAAAAAAATGTAGAAGTAGTGAGGAGACCTATTATTATGTAACTTGTTGCCTGATTTCCATAGATTTTATTTTGTTTCAGACATTAAAATCCAAATGTTGAAGTGACCCGAGGTAGACAAACAACATAGAAACCCATTATTTCAGGCCCTGGCTGGGGAGCTAAATTGGGTAGAGCATTGTCCTTATAGACCAACGTTGCATGTTAGATCTCTGGTCAGGGCACATACAAGAAGCAACCTATGAGTGCATAAATAAGTAGAACAAATCAGTATTTTTTCCTCTCTAAATAGTACATTAAAAGATTAAAAAAAAAAAAAAGAAAGAAAACCAGTACAACATACCCAAAGCTAATAAAACCAGCTAGCTGAGTAACACTTAAGAAATGTGCTCAACTAAATAGATAGTTTAAGTGGTTTATTTTTCTGTATGGGCAGTTAGGTAAACATGTTTTTTCAGGTGGCAGACGTGGAAGAATTTTGGGACTATGTGTAGGTGGAACAATACTAAGCCTTCTTTTAGTTAATCAGGGAAGACTTCATGGAAGAGGATGAGTAAGTGTCATAAGGATCTGAGGATGGTATGGCTGTCAAGGGGTAATCTCTCATTTTTGAAATTAAGGATAATGAACTTTAATTTTGTGTTACATGAAATAGCTGGTGGAGGTAAACACAATTTTTTTAGACTTGGTATATGTTATACTAATTTCATGTTTATTTCACCATATGTTCTTTATTTAATTAGGTTAAGAACATTTTGAAGGTGGAAATATTTTTATGCTTCTTTTGTGTCACACATAGAGCAAAATTGCAGACTCATACTAACAAAAATTTCAAGTATGGAAAGCTGTTGGGCGCAATGTAAAGAGCTGACTTGCGCCCAAGAGCTAGGGCAAACCTGTAAAGTAGTTCTAGCTTTGAGGGCCAAGATGAGGTCAGAGTGTCACACTGAAATTGGAAGACAAGAGTAAGCTTCCGAATGGAGTGGCTTGGACTAGTGGTGGGACAGGAGACATGGCTATTGCATTAGTATGCAAGGTGTGGATCAGAATTCTCACCAATCATGAATAAACAGTTTGAGAATTCAGTTCAGAATAAGATTCATGCCTCAGAATCTGATAGGGGAGCACGTTCATTTAGGATAGGAGCCAGGATCAAAGTCTTGATCTTTACAAAGAAGTGACTTCTTTAGTCTTTTTATAACTTTACTGCAGTGACTGAAACCTAGTAGATAAAAACTCCTATATTTACCATGTTTTTCAGGTTTGGGCTAGAATTTAGGAACCATGGTTCTGAATAGCTTTACATTTCTTTTCTTTTTCTTTAAATAATAATGACCCTGGTGATCATATTTCTTGGATGGATCCTCTCTTGTTAGGTCATGGGATTGGTAGAAGGAAATACATAGTAATATTCTGATTTTGGTGGAATTTCTGAGTTGAAATGAGAACAGGTCACTATTTCTGGCTCATACTAGTTTTTTTGCTATACTTTAAAGAAGCAATCAGGCCCTGGCTGGTGTGGCTCAGTGGATTGAGCACCAGCCTGTGAACCAGAGGGTTGCCGGTTTGATTCCCAGTCAGGGCGCATGCCAGGGTTGTGAGCCAGGTCCCCAGTTGGGGGCGTGTGAGAGGCAACCACACATGGGTGTTTCTGTCCCTCTCTTTTTTCCTCTATTCCCTTCTCTCTAAAATTAAATTAAAAAATTTTTTTATTAAAAGAAACAATCTGAACACTTGGAGGATGCATTAGAAGTGTGACTTATACAAGAAGGGCATCGTGGAACACTCAGTTAAAGGGTCCTGATTCTGAGTTTGGAACCAAATGAAAATAAGACACAAAATATGACATATGAAAATTGAGATGTCAATTTTATTAATGATCTTGTGATTAGAGTTTATGGCTTTAGAACTGCTGCAATCAAAAGAGTTTGCCAACATTTCAAAGAAAATACCAAGAATTTTTTTGTCTTCTACCATTCCAAAACCTGATTGGAAGAATAGTACCAGTCACCAGTTCAGCAGATTTAATATTAGTTTAGCTCCACATATTCAAGAAATGTGTACAGTAGTCGGGAAGCTCACTCATCCTTGGAATAGGATAGGTAAAGGAAGGGAAGGAGTTCTTTCAGATAGGGGCCAGAGGCTACTAAATAAAGTTGATTCTTACATCAAAATAATTGGGTTATATGTTAAAAAAAATATTTAAGTTAATGCTTGGCTAATTTAGTATATCTTTCCTTTAATCTTCTTTTGAATTTATGATCATATATTATGTAGCTAAAAAGGAACAGAGCCCACATCAAGCCTTATCCTGTCTGATTTATAAACCTTTTCACTTTTCAATACATTCGCTTGTCAAGGTTTCTTCTGAATACCCTCCTGCTTTCCTTTTCATAGTTCTCTTTATTGATGAGTCAGTTCCCTGAATTTTCCCCTTGGGCCCTTGATTACAGAGCCCATTTTGTTTCATTCAGGAGAATAATCCTCAAACTGAAGAGCTTGTATCAAACAACATAATAGAATAGAATTATAGCCTATAGTAAGCGAGGAAAAAGAGAAAATTATCACCTAGGATCTTTGAATACCTGAAAACATCTGGTCTCTAGATCCAGGCACATTATGTTAAGAGAACTTGTGGATATCTCCTCATACTCACAGTGTTTTTATTTACAACATGTGCACATGTTTACAACATTAACATGCACATTGCTTCTTAAGAAAAAGTTATTTAAAAATACGTAAGTCAGCAACGTGGTAGAACATAAAAGAAGTAAATGGAACCTTATCCTGTATAAATCAAAATGTTGTTTCAGAATCATAGATACTAATGGTTTCACTGTCATCTTAGATGGGGTGATGAATTCATTTTCATACTTTAATTATCAATTATAGTGTCTAGAAGGGCATGTTTAGGAATGGAACTACTGAAAAAGGTAACATAGGAGTAATAGTAATTGGGATAGAAGACTAAGGGCAAATGGAACTAATATTCTCCATGTTTTTGAATATTGCCATATAAAAGAAGGTATAGACATCTCTCGTGTTCCTCTAAAATGGAGGTAGGAGCCCTGGCTGGTGAGTGTGGCTCAATTGGTTGAACCTCTTCCTGTAACCAAAAGGTTATGGGTTTGATCCCTGGTCAGGGCACATGCCTAGGTTGTGGTTTCAGCCCTGGATTGGGGTACTTGTGAAAGGCAACTCATTGGTATTTCTCACATCATTGTTTCTCTCCCTCTCTCTCTTCCTCTCTTTCTCTTTTGAAAAACCATTAAGCATGTCCTTGGGTAAGGATTAAAAAAGAGTTAAAACAGTGGAAGGAAAACTTTTTGTAAAGGGTTGGATAAATTTTGGGGGTTTAATGTTGCAACCATTTGACTGTACCATTGTTACATGAAAGTAGCCATAGACGATATGTAGTTAAAAACAGTGGGCTGGATTTTATCCAAAGGCCAACAACTCCTGCTCTAGAAGAACACAGTTTTTTCTTCTCAGTTTAAGGGAGAATTTTCCAAGAGATTGTGGGTTTCACTAGTGGAAAAGACTGTCTCAAGAGGTGTGAGTACCCCCTCATTAACTTATTGTAACCATCCACCTAACATGCTATTGGTAGGACTTCGTATTAACTAGAAGGGAAGACCGCATGACTCCTGAGACTTCTGCTAACTTTTTCCCAACATGCTTTTCTAACTGATAAAAGTTCCTTGATTGAGTTATTTGAATATTTGCAATTTAATGGGACAAGATTCTGTTCAGAAAATAAATCTGTATTAAACTTTGCTTTGTATGAGTTTGCTTAGTTTCATTTTACTGAATTTAATTCAGAAACACTTCTATTTTATATATGCATTTTATTGTATGTGCATTTATTACATGTAATAATAAAATACAATATGTATTTTATTCTCTAGATTATACACTATTGATTTATACACTTAAATGTGTGCATTTTGTCATGTATGTGCATGTATGTATAGGACACATGTACATGTAGAATAAAATACATACATTTAAAGTGTATTTTTAAATAGTTTTGAGATTTATCAGATGTGCAGAACATATACATCTTTCCATAAAGTTGTCTTACACTCCTTTGCAGTCAATTTTCCTCAATGTCGGTTCATTGGAAACCACTCATCTGATTTCTATTACTATAAATTAGTTTTGTTTTGGAAATAACATCGTAATAGTGGAACTATACATAAGAAACTCTTGTATCTGTCTTTTTTAATTCAAATTTGAGATTCATCCAGGTTGTGGCATGCATCAGAAATTAGTTGTTTTTCAGAACCAAGTATATGAATACAAGGAATAGGCCTTCAGTGGTCAGGGGGAAGGGGGTTGAGGGGAGGGGGGAGGCAGAGGCAAGAAAGGGGAGCAGCTTAGACAAGAACCTAGTATAAAGGAACCATGGACATGGACAACAGGTGGGATTGACTTTGGGGGGAATGGGTGGGTGGGGAGGGAGACAGAGGGGAGCAAAAAGGGGATGGATGTAATACAACAACAATAAAATTAAAAAAAAAAAAAAAAAGAATTGGCATTCAGGCCTCCAGCCAGGTCCGTAGCTGGAGACAGGTGAAAGGCAACCATACACTGATGTTTCTCTCCCTTTCTTCCTCCCTCCCCGCCCTTCTCTCTAAAAATAATGAATAAAATCTTTTAAAAAATTATTAAAAAACAAAAAAAGAAATTAGTTGTTTTTTATTGCTGAATAATCCTTTTCATATAAGTGTTAATTTATCCACTTATCATTTGATTATGTTTGGATTATTTACAACTTTTTAGCCATTATGAATAAAGCTGTTATGAATTTACAGGTTTTTAAATGGACATTAAAAAAAATTATTCTTCTCATGTAAATACCTAGGAGCCATATTCTAAGTGTGACTCCAAAACTGGAAAACTGCTTTTCAAAGTGGTTGTACCATTTTATAATGGTATAACAAGCAATTAATGATTGTTCAGTCGCTGAACACCCTCTGTAACACTTGTTATAGCAAGAAATAACACTTACTGTTTCTTTCCTGTTCCCTCATCTCTTAGTCCCTGGCAACTACTAACCTGTTCTGTTACCATAACTTCATCTTTTTGAGAACTTCATATGAAAGTAATAATATAGTATGCAACATTTCGAGACTGATTTCTTTTACTAAGCTTATTACCTTTGTAATTCAAATGTGTTGTTGAATGTATCAGTTATTTGTTCCTTTTTATTCCTGAGTAGTATCACATTATGTGGATGTACCAGGTGGTTTATCCATTTTAAAGGCTATTTTTCTTGTTGAAGGTTTTTGGAGAATAGTATTAGAATGGCTGTGAACATTTTTATACTAACTTTTTCGTGAATGTAAGTTTCATTTCTGTGCGTTAAACACCCACGAGAGGAATTTCTGGGTCACATGGTAATTATGTGCAGTTTGCTTTT